>CALYLW010000020.1:6963-354463 GCA_944989445.1 Ampullaceana balthica
TTGGGGTGGGGGGGGGGGTGGTGGGGGGGGGGGGGGGTGGGGGGGTTGGGGGGGGGGTTGGGTGGGGGGTGGGGGGGGGGGGGGGGGGGGGGGGGGGGGGGGGGGGGGGGGGTGGGGGGGGGGGTGGGGGGGTGGGGGGTGGGGGGGGGGTGGGGGGGTGGGGGGGTGGGTGGGGGGGGGGGGGGGGTGGGGGGGGGGGGGGGTGGGGGGGGGGGTGGGGGGGGGGGGTGGTGGGGGGGTGGGGGGGGGGGGTGGGGGGTGGGGGGGTGGGGGTGGGGTGGGGGGGGTGTGGGGGGGGGGGGGGGGTGGGGGGGGGGGGGGGTGGGGGGGGGGTGGTGGGGTGGGGGGGGTGGGGGGTGGGGGGGGGGGGGGTGGGGGGTGGGTGGGGGGGGTGGGGGGTGGGGTGGGGGGGGGGGTGGGGGGGGGGGGGGGTGGGGGGGGGGGGGGGTGGTGGGGGGGGGGGGGGGGGTGGGGGGGGGGGGGGTGGGGGGGTGGGGGGGGGGTGAGCGTTGAGTGGGGCTGTGGCCCGGGGTCGTGAGCGATGGTGATAGATGTGTGGAGTGTGGAGGTGGGAGTGTGTTGTATGTGTGATGCTGGGTGGGGCGGGACCGGGCGGCGCGAGGGGTAGGAAGTGTAGGGGTGGGGTGCGTGTGCGTGAGGCGATGAGTGGGTGTGCGGGGTTGCGTTGCGAAGCGAGGTGACGGGGCGCGTGCGCGCGCGTGGAGTGGTGAGCTGGTGGGGGTGGGATGTGGTGGCTGAGCGGGATGTGTTGTGGTATGCATGCGGGATGGTTGGGAGCGTGGGGTGGGTTGCGGAGGCTGTGCAGTGGAGCGTGGCGTGTGGGTGGTGGGGCGGGCGAGTGGGTGGCGATGGTGGGAGTGAACAGTGCGGGCGTGGAGGGTGGAGTGCCGGCAGAGGCTTGGTGCGTGCAGAGGGAGTGTCGGAGCAGCTGGGCGCGATGTGGCTATGTGTGTGTGGGGTGAGTGCTGTGGAGTGAGTGGTGAGTGTGTAGGGTGGTTGAGTGGATGAGGGGTGGTAGCGTTGAGGTCGTGTGGGGTGAATTTGGGGTGTAGACGCGGAGTGCGCGGGTGAGTGGGGATGTCTGAGGGGCGTGGGAACGTGGTGGTTTGACCGTGGTGAGTGGAGTTGTCTGGGAGGGCGTGTTGGGGTGTGGGATTTGCTGGGTGTGCGGGCGATGAGGCAGCGGTGGGAGGGTCGTGGGGAGTGGTGTGTGCGAGTGGCGCGGTGAGTGGCGGGCTGCGGTCGTGGGTAGTGAGTGCGTTGCGAGTGGGTGTGGGTGCAGTGTGGTGGTGAGGTGGTGGGGTTGGTGCTAGGGAGTGTGTGGTGTGAGTTCGGACGTCTTGTGGGTGCGTGGGTGGATTGGTCGAATGGGTAGGGGTGGGGAGTGTGTATGCGGGGCGTGCGATTGGGTGTGGGTGGCGGGTGCCTGTGTGCGTGGTGCGATAGTGGTGGTGAGTGTGGGTCGGTGGGCTGGGTTGTGGGCGGTGTGGTGCTGCGTCGGAGAGCTGTGGGGATGCAGGGTGTGGGGTTTGGGTTGCGTTTTCGGTGAGGGCTTGCGGTAGGCGACGTGTATGGGGCGGGTGAGTGGACGCTGTGTGTGTGTTGAGTCGGGAGGGTGACGGTGCTGTGATTGTGCGGGGTCGCGGGGGTGGTGAGTGTGTGGTGGGCGCGTGGGTAGAGCAGGCGTGCGTGTGGTCGTGGGGTGTGGAGGGTTGTGTGGGTCGAGTGTGATGACTGTGTTTGTGAGTTGGAGTGTTGCTTTTGGTGTGTGGTATGTGGTCGTGTGGGTGTCGTGGTGTTGGGTGTTGGGGTGTTGTGGTGGGTGGTGTGTGGGTGGTGGGGGGCGGGTGTTTGTGCGGTGCGCTGCGGCTGGGAGTGCGTGGAGTGTGGGTGGGCGGGCTGGTGTGTGTGGGGTGGGTGGGCGCGAGGGAGTGGGGTTGGCGTGAGGTGAGGTGTGGTGGCGGGGTTGGGGGTGTGTGAGGGTGGGTGCGGTTGTGGGTGAGCTAGTGGGGGGTGCGATGGGGGGCGGCTGAGTGAGTGTGAGTGTCGCGGTGTGTGAGCTAAAAGAGTTGGTGAGTGGGGGTGGGATTGTGTGGTGGTGTGCCGGGAGTGTGGTGGGCCTGTGGCGTTTGTGTGTTTGTGGGTGTGTTTGGTGTGCTTGGTGTGTGGGGCGTCGGGGTTCGGCGGGGTCGTGTGTGGGTGGTGGGAGTGTGGTGAAGATCTGAGTGTGGTACGGGGGTGGCGTGGTGAGTGAGTAAGGAGTTGCGGGTGCGGTGGCGGGAGTGCTGGGAGTGCGGGGAGTGTGGCGGATGGCGAGTCGTGCGAGCGTCAAGTGAGGCGGGGTGGAGGCGGGTGCAGTGGGGGTGCATGTGAATGTGGTGCGTGTCGGTGTGGGTTTGTGGTGGGTGGGGTACGGGGCTGGGGTTCGTGCTGGTGTGCGAGTGTGGGTTTGGCGTGCGTCGTAGCGTGAGTGGGTGACATGATTGGTTTGTGCGTGTTGTGGTCGGTGTGTGAATGCGAGTGGAGGTGATGGGGTGTGTGGGCGCGGTGGTGGTAGTGGGGGGTGGTGGGGGGTGGTGGGTGTGGAAGTGGGGAGCGAAGGTGTAGTGCGTGAGCGATAGGGGGGTGTGGGTAGGTGGGGTGTGGGGTGGGTCGGTTGGGGTGACGTCGTGTGGGGTGCGTGCGCTTGTGTGTGGAGTTGTGTGAGATGTTGCAGTGAGGGGTAGGCGGCGGGGTGCGACGGGGTATTGAGGGTGGGGGTTGCGCGGTGACGCGGAGAGTGGGATGGTGAGCGTGGATGGTGGGCGTCTGGGAAAGTTGTGTGCGATTGCGTGGGGTTCCACTTATTTAATTGCTTTGATTTTGTAGCAGCAGTGGGTGAGTGGGGGTAGAGTGGATCGTAACTTTGTTTAGTGTGTTGCGCGTGATTGGTGCGTGAGTCGTGGTAGGGAGAGTGTGCTGTTTGGAGTGGTGTGCGTGGTGTGCAGTTGAGGTGAGTGGGGCTAGGGTGGGGTTCGGGTGTCTGAGCAAGTAGAGTTGTTTGTAGGGTCGCGTGGGGCGGTGTGTGTGTGTGGGTGTAGTGGGGAGTGTGGGTGGTGGGTGACTGAGGTTTGTAGGGGAACGTAGCGTGGGTGTGAGTGGGAGTGCTTTGGTGGTGCGTAGGAGTGGGGCGGTTGATGCGGTGGTGTGCTGCGGCGGGGTGAGGGGCTGGGGTGAGATGCAGGTTGGATGGCGTCGTGTGAGGGTAGATGGGGCTAAGCGCTGGCGTGTGGAGTGCAGGGCGCCGGGAGTGGAGGTGCGTGGGGTAGCGTGGGTGTGTGTGGGCTGGCTGGGCAGTGCGATGTAGGGAGTGAGGCTCGGTGATGGGATCGGGGTGGGGGTGTGGGTGGGGGGTGGTGTGCGTGGTGGGGGTGGGGGGGGTGGGGTGTGTGGGTGGAGTGCGTGTGTGGGGTGTGTGGGGTTGGGGGAGTGGGTGGGGTGTGTGTGTGTGTGGGGTGGGGGTGGGGAGCGGGGGGGGTGTTGGTGGTGGGCATGGGGTGGTGGTGGGTGTGGGGGGTGGGGGTGTGTGTGGGAGAGGAGTGGGGTGTGTGGGGCGTGTGGGGGGCGAGTGGGGAGTGGGTGTGTGTGGGATGTGGCGGGGCTAGCGCGGGTGCGGCGGGCGTGCGTGTGTCGTGTGTGGGGTTGCGTGGGTGTGTGTTGCGTGTGTGTGTGTGGTGGTGTAGGGTGTGGGCTGTGGTGGTAGTTTGGGGTAGTGGTGGTGCGTGAGGTGTGGTGGTGAGGTGTTGGTGTGCGTGTGCGGTGGTGTCTTGGTGAGTGGTTGTGGTGTGGCTTTGGTTGTATGTTTTTGGTATTGATTGCTATATGTATCTTAGTTTCTATTGTTTTATTTATTATTGTTTTTGTATAGTAACTTTATTTCTGTTTTATTATGTCTACTGTTTTAATTTAGTGTATGTATGTATGTATGTATGTATGTATGTATGTATGTATGTATGTATGTATGTATGTATGTATGTATGTATGTATGTATGTATGTATGTATGTATGTATGTATGTATGTATGTATGTATGTATGTATGTATGTATGTATGTATGTATGTATGTATGTATGTATGTATGTATGTATGTATGTATGTATTGTATGTATGTATGTATGTATGTATGTATGTATGTATGTATGTATGTATGTATGTATGTATGTATATGTATGTATGTATGTATGTATGTATGTATGTATGTATGTATGTATGTATGTATGTATGTATGTATGTATGTATGTATGTATGTATGTATGTATGTATGTATGTATGTATGTATGTATGTATGTATGTATGTATGTATGTATGTATGTATGTATGTATGTATGTATGTATGTATGTATGTATGTATGTATGTATGTATGTATGTATGTATGTATGTATGTATGTATGTATGTATGTATGTATGTATGTATGTATGTATGTAGTATGTATGTATGTATGTATGTATGTATGTATGTATGTATGTATGTATGTATGTATGTATGTATGTATGTATGTATGTATGTATGTATGTATGTATGTATGTATGTATGTATGTATGTATGTATGTATGTATGTATGTATGTATGTATGTATGTATGTATGTATGTATGTATGTATGTATGTATGTATGTATGTATGTATGTATGTATGTATGTATGTATGTATGTATGTATGTATGTATGTATGTATGTATGTATGTATGTATGTATGTATGTATGTATGTATGTATGTATGTATGTATGTATGTATGTATGTATGTATGTATGTATGTATGTATGTATGTATGTATGTATGTATGTATGTATGTATGTATGTATGTATGTATGTATGTATGTATGTATGTATGTATGTATGTATGTATGTATGTATGTATGTATGTATGTATGTATGTATGTATGTATGTATGTATGTATGTATGTATGTATGTATGTATGTATGTATGTATGTATGTATGTATGTATGTATGTATGTATGTATGCATGTCTGTTATAGCTGACTAAACCATTCATCCGATCGCCATGAAACTTTTTGAGACTTTTGAGTACGCTCCAGGGAGGGAAATAGGCTACTTTTTTTTTCAAAATGTAACACTCATGGGGCGCCGGGGGCCCATAATGAGAATTTTTTCTTATATGAGCTATATAAATATTAGTTTAGGGCTTAGCTGCTTGGAAAATGAATGGATCTTGACCAAACTTGGTACATAACAACTTGATAGCCAACATTAAAGTACCATATGGCATTGAACACCTAATGACCGTTCCTTCGGGGCCGGGGGCCCAAAATCTTTTTTTTTGTAAGCGTTAAATACTTTATTCCCGTTATGATTTACACGATCTTGAAAAGCATTGACTAATATATCTATCATGATCCAGATTGAAATGAACAGGTATGTATGTATGTATGTATGTATGCATGTCTTGTATAGCTGACTAAACCATTCATCCGATCGCCATGAAACTTTTGGAGACTTTTGAGTAAGCTCCTGGAATGGTCACTGGCTACTACTTTTTTTCAAATTTTAACACTCATGGGGCGCCGGGGGCCCATAAAATGATTTATTTTCTTATATATGAGCTATATAAAAATTAGTTTAAACGTTAGCTATTAGGTAAATTGATGGATCTTAACCAAACTTTGTATATAACAACTTGGTAGCAAATATAGAAATACTAAAGGGACTAATTTCCTAATGTCCATTTCTTCGGGACTGGGGGCCCAAAATGTCTTATTTCATAAACGTTTAATATTTTATTCCCCATTCAATTATTAAAGATCTTGAAAAATATATATAAATATATCCACAATGAAATTGATTGAAATAAACAGGCGTTTTGAACTTGACATCTTGCACTAAATGGGCCCTGGGGCCCTTAATATCGTTTTTTGCTTTTATGAGCTATATAAAAATGAGTTTATGCGTTAACTACTGAGTAAATGAATCGATCTTAACCAAACTAGGTATATAAAAACTTGGTAGCCCATATTAAAATAACAAAGGGCACTGCACTTCTAATTTTTAATTGTTCAGGGCCGGGGGCACCAAATGTATTTTTTCGTATGTGTTTGAGATATTATTTCCCATTCTATTTTAACGATCTTAAGAAATATATCAATGATGAGACTGAATTAAAATGAACAGCATTTTGAAATTTACATCCTAAATCGAATGGGCTTGGGGCCCCAAATGTCTTTTTTGTGTGTATACTCTAAGATATTATTTCCCACTCAGTTTTTAACGATCTTGAGAAATATATCCATGATTAAAATGAATTTAAATGAACATGTTTTCAAAATGTACATCTTGAATTGAACGGGCCTGGGGGCCCCTTAATGTAGTTTTCCTTATATCTACATATATATAAAAATTAGTTTAGGTGTTAGATAATGAGAAAATAAATGGATTTTGACCAAACGCGGTATATAAAAACTTAAAAGCCTATATTAAATTTCTATAGGGCACTGATCTCATAATGTCTATTTCATCGGGGCTAGGGGCCCTAAATGTGTTTTTACTAAATTTTTAATATTGTATTCCCCATTCAATTTTACACGATATTGAGAAATATAGATACATATATTTATATTTTTGTTATGAAATTGATTGAAATGAACAGATTTTCGAACTTCATATTTTAAACTGATGGGCCTGGTGACCGTTAATGTATTTTATTTTTTACCTATATATATTCCTTTTTACTGAGATCGTTGCAACGCACGACGGGTCTGCTAGTATTATATAGAATCTATATATAAACTATATAATTTGCAATTGTCACGCAAGTCAGTCAGTCTGTCCTGACGCTACTAATTTTAGAAAGCAGGGAAAACCAAATTACTGCACCAAAGCATCAAAAGGTGTGCAAATTTAATATGCACTGTAAAAAATAATATTATATGACGTCATTGTTTTCGCTCATATTTTAATTTTGGAAAAGGGAACATTGTAAAAAGAGAATTAGATGATGGTAAATTATAAATTCAAAAAAATGAAGGGGCGCCCTGCAACCCCTATTATAAAATACTTTGTGTACATTTCAGAAAGTTTAATATTTCGTATTTATCAAACAAGGACAAGTTAGTTGGGCTTTTGAAAAAGGTCGGCGCCGTAGGCGCCCTAAAAAAAGTTCATTTTTTAGGGTGCCTACGGCGCCGACCTTTTTCAAAAGCCCAACTAACTTGTCCTTGTTTGATAAATACGAAATATTAAACTTTCTGAAATGTACACAAAGTATTTTATAATAGGGGTTGTAGGCAGAGCCGTCTTTACACCATTTGGGGCCCCCGGACAAAGAAATAGTGTGGGGCCCCTACCCCGAAGGAATAAAATATAAATTAACAAAATATATATAAATAAATATATTCCCATGGTGCCCCTATGCTCGTTGGCCCCCGGGCAAATGCAAAACCTTTGTTTTTTTAATTTTATAATTAACCATCATCAAATCCTCTTTTTACATTGATCCCTTTTCGAAAATTAAAATATTAGCGAAAACAATTACGTCATATAATATTTTTTTACAGCACATCTCTAATTTGCACACCTTTTGATGCATTGGTGCAGCAATTTGGTTTTCCCTGCTTTCTAAAATTAGTAGCGTCAGGACAGACTGACTGACTTGCGTGACAATTGCAAATTATATAGTTTTATATATGTATATTGTAAAGATCCTACGTACTGCTTGATTGTTCACTCGCATACCTAAAAACAAAGGGGTCTTTAAATCAAACAATTCTTTTCTTTATTAATCATCACTTCTGGCTACTACACTCGTTCTCTCTACGACTCTCTCTCACTGCCCGTCGTTCCCCTGTAGTGGGGTAAGTCTCTCGTTGTCCGTCCTCTTAACCCTGGGGTGGGTTACTCTCTCCTGGTCTGTGGTGTGTGACTCTGCCTAGGTCTGTCTCTCTTGTCTCCTACCGTCCTTCTCCTTATATTGCGGGCCAAAGGTATGTGGCTGACATTCGAGAATGCCCCCTTGGTGTGAGCAATAAAATGTTCAGTATTTGTTTCCCTTACCCATGTCCAATGATTAGCTACTTATGTTTCCCCCGTAGTTCCTAATGATCCCCCATCCTTTAGTGCCGTCCAATGGCACTAAAAATTTCACTTCCTGTATCTAACACAAGTGTCATTGCTCAACACCCCTACCTTACTACATCTACCTTCCGTAGCTGGGGTGGGGGGGGGGAGGCCGGAATCTTTTCGTTTCCAGTCATTGCTCTGAGAGCACGGCCTACCGTCAGCCCCCCTCTCAAATATTTCAACCAAGGTTCTCAATTATTTCAACCCAGGTCATCCATAATATATATATATATATATATATATAATATATATATAAAGTATAAAGCTTTCATTTTTTTATTACAGAAAATATCTTTGAACGACTAAAATATACTTTCAATTTTTTTTAGATGAGGTACTTTTTTTAACATGGTAGGAGTGGAGGAAGGAAATAGAGAGGGGGGGGGGTAGATTAAAAAAAACCCACAACATTGGCTCTCAAACGGTAACTAAATAATTTCGGCGTATTTTCAAAGACTCATTAACTTCCTGTCATTGATTCATTCAAAGAACCACAATCTTTTGCGTTTTATGATTTTTGTTTCATGTTCCGAGGAAAAAGTTGTATCAAAATACCTTGTAGTTTGTCAAAACTTTATTTTGATTTCCCTTTGAAAGATACTTCTCAAGCATTTTCGTGCTAAAAGTATTTAACAGGGAATAATTGAAACTCAAAATTTTTATTTGATAAATTTTCGCGATCTGTAATGTGAACACATAAGAGTCGCAGTTTGGCCACTGTTGGTATAGTATAGAGCAGTGGTTCCCAAAGTGGTCCGTACGGACCCCCAGGGGTCCGCGGGACCTTTCAGGGGGTCCGTGGAAAATAAAAATTGATTTGGGGGTCTTTGAACAACGCCAGGGGGTCCGCGCAAGGTTTAAAAATCAAATAATAAAACTCATTAATTTTTTAATTATTATTGAAATTAAAATAAATAATAATAAATAAAATAGTATGTGAATGCCTCTTCTACTAATTAAATACCATCTTAGGTGCTATCCTTCATGGATACAATGTTGTTTTAAGTACAAAAAAGTATTAGAACTACTGTAATTCACACATCTATAACCAAATCAAAATACTTGGTTTGTTGAAATGTCAAGGGGACGTCCATAAAGTACGTCACGCTCTAGAGGGGGGTGGGGGAGGGGTGTAAGGAAGTTTGATAGTTTGTGACAAGGGGAGGGGTCGTCGGCGATGAGTGACGTCACGGTGTTTTATATTAAATTTTAATTATTTTGTTAATAAAAAACACACTTTTTATTCAAAAGTGTGATGTACTTTAGGGTGGGGGGGTCCCAGATTTGTTACAGCTTGTGACAGGGGGGAGGGGGTGTAAAAATGGTAAAAAATAGCGTGACGTACTTTATGGACGGCCCCAAGCTTGATGCAGATGAAATGCCGAATTCCCTATAACTATGAGTAGAAATATACAAGTTTGTAACTTGAATCTACGAGGGTTGCAGGGTTGTGTATTATTCGATGTGTTGGAAAGTTATATTTATCTAAATTGTATCCTATCATCAAATGTTTTCAATAGGGCTTTACTGTAGCATTCCATTGAAAACGTTAATAATTCTTGACAGTGGTCAGTTACAACAGATAAGAGAATGAGTGAGCCCAAGGATGGATTTAGACTTGATGGGGCCCTAAGCTATTTAAGGACCTTTTGAAGTCTAGATAATCTATAGCAGTGACAAATATGAAAACAAACTTCCGGGGGCCCCCAAGAAGGCAGGGGCCCTAATTTATAACTTGTTTAGCAAATAGGTAATTCCAGAACTGAGTGCGCCGAAGAAACAATGCCGACCATATGGTGTTAATGAATATTTGAAGTATGCCTAAATGTAATGTTTGGAAACAGATACAAAACGTGAAACTTTTTTTTCTTCTTCCCATAACCACTTTGTTGTGGTCATAGGGTATTCTTATGTTTCCATAAGAACATTCTCAGGCTTGGTAGACACTGGCGGCGCCCATTCCCCTCCAGGTCAGCGGAGGACTTTCTTAGCGTTAGTCATTCATCAACATATTTATAGTGGCTTTAACGTGGACTCGATCTCACGCCCCTCAGCTTGTGAGGCGAGCGCACTATTGACTTCGTTGTCCAGCCGCCAAACGTTATTTACAGAATTTAAACAAATGTTTGAAGTTAAAGCAATACACTTGAATTTCTGCCATACTTAAAACATTCTGTACCAAATGTATTTTCAGTAAATTGAGTCATTCATCAACATAACATATTTAAATTTTTTTTAGTGAAACTTAGCATGGATCACTACATTATGTCATTAGAGCAGTTAATAAAATCAAAAGGAATGCCTTCAATTGGAGATTATTTGCTCACCCCGGTTTGGAAAATGAAGAAGACTATAATGGATTATTTATTCACACAGAAATACACTGATTATCATCACGTACACATTTAAATCGATTTTATACTCTGTTTGATTCATTGTCCAAATTCCTTGGAAACAAAGACAATTAGCGTCACAATTAACTCAAAAAAATGACATATCCTTTCTGAATGATTTATTTACCCAACTTTAACAAAACTAATTTGAAACTACAACTACTACAAGGTAACCGATTAAATTTAATCAAAACTAAAAGCGTTATATCTGAGTTTGTTGCAAATCTTTTTCTTTGCAAACAAAACTTAGAAACAGGAGAATGTTCTCAGTTTTCAAATCTTTTGAAATTGCCACATAGTTAAAGATTTGCTTGCTTACTGTCAAAACTTAACGGCTCTTCATGCAGGCATTTTGTAGGCATTTGACACTATAGGATATTTCCGACTGGCGGTTGAGCTCTTTAGCGCATGGACAAGCTCAGATCCCAAACACAGATGAATACATATTAATACAGGAGCAGCTTATTGAAATATCCACAAATGAGGAACTGTTTGAACTAGAATACCACAAATTCTGGTTACAAAGTCAGATCCCAATTTTATATCATGCATTAAAGGTTATTGTACATAATTTTTTGGTCTGTTTTCCTGTCTTTCTATTTGGTAGAACAAAGATTCAGTGGCGTTATGAACCTCATCATAAAAAAGAACAACAAAAATTTAAAAAAACATAAACACTAGAAATTGGTGCTCGTGAGGATTTGCGGTTCCTGCACACAAACATTGAGTCAGGCATAAATACACTCATAATATCTCATCCCGTTAATCCAAGTTGTTTTTTTTCAATTTAATCTTAAACAAAAGTGATACTTTTAATAAATACCGTAATTTTCATCAAAATGTTGCTTTTTTAATTTTTGCTCTATGCATTTATAAAGTTGTTTTTTTTACTGGGGGGTCCGTGGGGAAATTTTGAGTATAAAAGGGGTCCGTGGGTCAAAAAAGTTTGGGAACCACTGGTATAGAGTATATATGTTGCAGCAACATTTTCACCGGTACCCTGGCGCAATTTTACTACCCGGGTAATTTCACGGCAACCGGTACCCGTTGACAGGCCTAATCGTAACACGCGTGAAGCCCTTTAAATTTCATGAAATAAATTGAAAGCAGTGAATTAGTTAAGTGGAACATTTATTTAAAGTTGTGCTTTTTATGTGACGTCACATTTCTTTAAACCCCTCCCCCTCCCCATCGTCACATATCGTCACAAATGCTTGACCCCTCTCCCCCTAGCCGCGTGACGTCATTTATGGACGGCCACTATTGTGAAATATTTTCGTCTTTCATTTAAATCTATTTTTTTCACCCCAAACCCAATCTGAACCTTACTGCTGCGATTACATAAACCTTTCACAACGTTTCTCCAACTTTTTAGTTGCTTAAAAAAAGTAAACAATTCCAGAACCAGAACTTGCCCCACTTACAGGTTTTCAGCCACAAGCGACAAATAACTACACATATCCTTCCTTTGACCTCTGAGCTCAAGCAAGTACTGACTATACTTTTGTCAGGACCATGGGGTCACCAAACCGTGAAATCCCGCTCGTTGCCCAGTGTGTGTTTTTTTGGTTTTTTAGTACTGTCTGGTATGTTATTGCCACGTAGAAAAAAAGGTGGTCGACTGCTAAATGGTAGTCGGAATTTTTAAAATGTAAAAACAAAATGCACTTTGAATGATAGAGGAAATAGTAAATTCTTCATTCATAAATGAAGAATAATAATTGACTATTCCATTTGTGGTTTAAATCGACTGTTTGGTAATTTTGGTAAGTTGCAGTTTCAGTTTTCATGTTCTATTTTGCGCCCTGCAGGGGAAGCGAATGTTGCCAGAGATAATGATAAAGTGGACCGTGGTATATATAATAAAAGTTACTCCGCTGGGATTCATCATATTATTGCATTCTATTTCTACGGTGTTGCTGAATGTTTATATAATTATTGAAGCTGAAGGATACATTCTTATTTGAACGATCCCCACTTCATACATAGTGACAGTGACGGGGTTGAACACATCGTTCAAAATAAGGAATATTAAAATCGTTTCTTCTCCATGGCTGTCTAAAATATTTTGAGAATCGTTGTTTAAACGGAAAACACCTCTGTATGTGTGGCGCTGTTTTCAAATTGTTATAATTAAAATGAATAATAAATCTATATGAGCTTGTTTTATCCTGGCTGTTTTATAAACTTACAATGACTCATTCAAACAATGAACGTTACATCGATGGCCTATCAAATAAAATGTGGTGCTTCTAGATACATGTGATATACTATGAATTTTAAAAAAACGCGTAAAAACAAAATTTTATACTATAAATCCCTTACATATGAGACATAACTAAAAGTATTGATTATCTATATATATTAATCAACTTAACGAGTATGTACCAGTAAGCATGACAAATAATCTTCGATTGGGTCGACAATCATAGTTGGCAAGGGTAGTGGGATGAAAAGAAAGAAAAAAATAAGGGGGTGGGGGTGGCAACGATGCTTCATGCGTTGTTCCTTCACAGAATCTATATATACTAGGTTGTGCTTCGTCGCGGTGGCGTCTGCGGCGCCAACTTTTTTTAGGGTGCCTACGGCACCCACCTTTTTCAAGAGCCCAAGTAACTTATCTTTGTTTGATAAATACGAAATATTCCTGAAATGAACATAAAGTATTTTATAATTAACAATCCTCAAATCCTCTTTTTACATCGTTCCCTTTTCCAAAATTAAAATATGAGCTAAAAGAATGACGTCATATAATATCTTTTTACGGCGAGAAATTTTAGAAAGCAGCGCACCAAATTACTGCACCAAAATATAATTCTTTTCAAACGTCTGCATGAAATTGTTCAATTAATAATAGCGTGGAGGGTGTTTAATGTTAATCTGGAAACCAAATTGATTATGATTTTTAAGTCTATATTTAAAAAAAGCAGAGTGATGTCTATTAGCGTTACGGCAGGATAATTGAGGGTATATATAATATATATATACTAGTTTGTGCTGCGGCGCCGTCAAAAAAGCCTAACTAACTTGTCCTTGTATGATAAATACGTAATATTAAACTTTCTTAAATGTACAAAAAGTATTTTATAATGGTTTTTTATTTTATTTTATTTATTTTTATTTTTTATGTAAAAAGCCCAAGTAACATATCCTTGTATGATAAACACGAAATATTCCTGAAAATTAAACAAAGCATTTATATAATAATTTTTACAGTGCTAATCACCACACAATTTTTAAACTAATTTTAGAAAGCAGCGCACCAAATTACTGCACCAAAAAATAACTATTTGAGTCAATCAGCACTGCTTACAACGCAAAATTTAAAAAAAGTAGAGTAATGTCCCTCATCGTTAGGCGGCAGTGAAAAATGAGCGTAAATATATAATATATACTAGTTTGTCCTGCGGCGCCCAACTTTTTCAAAAGCCCAACTAACTTGTCCTTGTATGATAAATACATAATATTAAAATTTCTTAAATGTACACAATGTATTTTATAATAGGTTTTTTTTTGTTTTTTTTTGTGTGTGCAAAAGCCCAAGTAACTTATCCTTGTATGATAAATACGAAATATTCCTGAAATGTACACAAAGTATGTATATAATATTTTTTTACAGTGCTAATCACCACACGATTTTTAAAGTAATTTTAGAAAGCAGCGCACCAAATTACTGCACAAAAAAAAACAACTCTTTGAGTCAGTCAGCACTGTTTACAACACAAATGCTGACGTCATAAGTTCGTGCGTTGTGTGGTTAATGTTAATCTGGAAACCAAAAGGATTATGATTTAGCGTTAGGCCACAGTCAGCGATAATTGAGCGTAAATATATGTATGATAATAATAATTCACCTAAACGAGTATGTGCAGGTAAGCATGACGAATGACCCTCACTGGGGTCAACTAATCACAGTTAACGGTTGTCAAGTGAAGGTCAAGGTAGTGGAGGGGTGAGGCATGTCTTGAGACCAGCAATTCTTTTTGCATTAACTTTCTTTGTTCCTTCACAGAGTACATGTACTTATATGTCGTAGTGCATCGGTTATTACAACCGCCTGACATGCGGAAGGTCTTAGGTTCAAGCCCCAGAGGCAACATTTTTTATTTTTTTTATTTTTAAAATGTTTATGTTTATGCCCGTTCTCTCCCCCTGTCTTAGCGAACATAAACACCGCTTCTCATGTATTTCACGGGGAAAAAAACTTCGTTCAATGTTATACCAATTCCTTCATCAGGTAACTGTCTGTTTCTATCGGTCGCATATTTCTTGTAAAATATCATAGACAAAGTTGTTGCTCTCCAGATTGGCAACATGACTGTAATATTTCTTTCTCAACATTGGGATAACTTCCGTGACGAGCTGTCCGTTGTTCTCAGTGACGGAAACGTAGTCATACACTCGCAACAATACGCTCAGTACATGAATACTTCAGGAGTATATGGTGGCGAGGCAGAAATTGTCGCGATGTTCGAAATTCTTCCCAAAAATGCTTCCGCGGTCCCTCCATCGTTCACTGGCATTGTTCCCATTTGTTCGTGCTAATGTTTGTGTCCGTCCTCACCTCCCCCTTTTCTTTGCACTATCTATGAGTAAGTCTGCGGCGTATGCTACCCCGCGGGTCGTATCTAGTAACATATGATTCGTAGTGTAGTGGTTATCACGTCCGCCTTGCACGCTGAAAGTCCAGAGTTCAAGCCACAGCGTGAAAATAGTATTTATTTTATTTTTAAAAATGTTTGTTTCTGATTTTTTCCATTACTTCGTGCTGCTGTTTGTGTCCTTTCTTTCACGTTCTTTGCACTATCGATGATGAGCATGCCTGCGGCGTAGCATACGCCGCAGGTCGTATTTCGTGCGACAGACCCCTGTGACATCGATGGCTGGCGTGAAACTCCAGCGACCCGTGGAGGTCAAATATAGCAGACGGCTACACATGGTACATAGAGATAAACTAAACATTCATTAATCTAATTACGGTACATTCGATCGATCTGAAATTTTGATATAATGCATTGTTAGGTGACAAGAGTCTATGTGCAAATTTCAGCTGGATAGGATCAGGGGAAGAGGGTCATTGTTAAAACTTTTTTTCCGCGGGCGGGACTACGACAGACAGAGAGACAGACAGACAGACAGAGACAGAGAGACAGAGACAGAGAGAGAGAGAGAGAGAGAGAGAGAGAGAGAGAGAGAGAGAGAGAGAGAGAGAGAGAGAGAGAGAGAGAGAGGAGAGAGAGAGAGAGAGAGAGAGAGAGAGAGAAAGAAGACGGTGAAATTTATATAAGCGGGATATAAAAAACAAAACAAATTGATTCGCTTTATCTACCCCACAACCCAAGAGAATGGACATGAAGCAGCTCGATATATTGCAGTGGTAGCTGCATGATGGTTGGGGAAATGTTGGTTTAATTTCCAGTGCGTCGTTAATTGTTGTTACAGCTCACATTGCACGCGGAGCACAGAGTTGGGAAACCAGAGTTTGACTATGACCATGACTTAAGCAATATTAAAAACTAGATACGACCCGCGGCGTAGCAGACGCCGCAGACTTGCTCATCATAGATGGTGCAAAGAAAGTGGGTGGGGGGGAGTGAGAGAACGGACACAAACAGCAGCACGAAGTAATGGGAAAAAAAACGAGTAAAGGTGGAGACATGCCCACTGCGGTTGTTGTTACCTGCCTACACCTTTTTACTACCATCCCTTGCCAACCATAAGCCAATAAACTGTGATTGGCCGACCCTTGTCATGCTTGTTTGCACGCATACTCGCTTTGGTGAAATATTATATACTAGATACGCCCCGTGGCGTAGCATACGCCGCACATTTGCTCATGGATAGTGCAAAGAAAGGGGGGAAAGAACGGACACAAACTACAGAACGAAGAAATCAAAACAAGGCGAGTGAACGTCGGTGGGGGAACCACCGATGCATTGTTGGTCTTGAGACATTCGCACTGCAGTTTTCTACCTGCCCACCACCCTTAGCTTGCCAACCATAAACTGTGATTGGCCGACCCTAGCGAGGGTCAGCCATGTTCGCAAAAAGGGAAAAAGAACGGGTACAACCACACATTTTAACAATTAAAAAAATAATGTTTACGCTGGGGCTTGAACCTTCCATGTGTAAGGCGGAAGTGATGACCTTTACACTATGAATCACATGTTATTATGTGAAGGAACAACGCAAGTGAACGCAAGAGCCATTGTTGTTCGCGAAACATGCCCACCCCCTCCTTTCAAAAAAAAACTTACTTCACTTAATTGGTCGACCCCAGTGATGCTCATTTGTCATGCTTGTTTGCACATACTCGCTTTGGTCAATTATATATATATATAGAATAGAAAATACTCACGCTGTGCAGCGGAAAATTAAGATTTCAGTAAGCCTTGAGAACCCGCGAAACTCTTTTCTGGAAGATGGGGCCATAAGTAACAGATACGACTGGAAACATTAAATGTGGCCGCTGACGTTAGCGTCATACTACCAAAATAATTTTGTTCATCTGTTTCGGTTAGAGAAGGGAAGTACATACGACTTAGATTACCATGTTTGTTCAAGAAACATCCATTGAAGCAAGTACCTTTTGCGGGAGTGTACTCAAACACTTTCTTTGGCGATCAGTTGAGTCAGATTTTATACAAGAAAAAAACTAAATTTGGGCCCCCGGCCCCCAGTGAGTGATAATTTAAATTTGTTTTTTGCCTACTATCATCGCGGGAGGGTACTCAATAACTTCCCAAAGTTTCAAGCTTCTACCTACACGGGAAGTTGGAGAATTAGTGATGAGTGACCCATAATTAAAAAAAAACAACACCTTTCTGTTAGTTGATTAAAAAAATAAATAAAGGGTAGTTTCAAATTTGCCACAAGCATACTGGTTCTGGAGACTAACCATAATGCCGTGTTCATTTAGAGGATGTGATAGTACACAGAAGAGCTTTTCCTTAAACTTAAATCTAATAGAAAGCCTGAGAATTTCCGGCCCGTGATGTTTTTATGCCACTGCCGTCCAGGGAACTTAATTGATTATCTAACTGACAAAAGAAGGGGCCGATGTTGGTGTGTTCAAGGCCTCACATGTTTTTTTCTCTCCTCTATACTTACAGACATTCCATAGACTTGATACGTCACAAAAATGCTGGAGCTTCTCCAGGAAAACTCGGTGTCTCTTGTCTTCACAGTTTTTCTGTGTTCCGTCGTTCTTGTCTTGTTAACCAAACTGACCAACGCCTACAAGTATTTCCGGTATTTTCAGAGCCTGCCGGGTGAGCCAAGTTACTCCATCCTCTATGGCAATCTCCACAAGGTGAGCATGACAGTGTTAAACACAATGGGTTGATTAGTGTTGTGAGCATGGCAGTTTTATTAAACACAATGGGTTGATGAGTGAGGTGAGCATGACAGTTTTATTAAACACAATGGGTTGATGAGTGAGGTGAGCATGACAGTTTTATTAAACACAATGGGTTGATTAGTGTGGTGAGCATGACAGTGTTATTAAACACAATGGGTTGATTGGTGTGGTGAGCATGGCAGTGTTATTAAACACAATGGGTTGATTAGTGTGGTGAGCATGACAGTGTTATTAAACACAATGGGTTGATGAGTGAGGTGAGCATCTCAATGTTAAATAATAATTGATTTATTAATAGGGAACATGGACTTAATTTCAAACCAAAAATATTATTTATTGAATTTAAAAAAAAACTGTTATTGAACTTTAAAAAATAAGAATGCTGATTTTCCTTTAATCAAAGACAAATTTGTCTGAATCGTACAACAGACATTAAGTGCTTTCCATAAATGAAGTCACGCACCTGGAGGTGGTCACACATTTATGACGATGTAAGAAGAGGAGGACGGAGTGTTTAAGAACTGTGACGTCAAATCAAAACGCGCAACTTGAACTACTAGTTCCACTTAAAAATTTGATTGCTTAGAAATAATGACGTTTAAATGGATTCACTGTGTTACGATATTAGAGAGCAACCTTTACACTGAATACATACTTAAATGACAATAAAGTGAATTAAAAAATGTTAATTCTCAAATAGGAAATACGGCTTTTTTGGGTGGGTGCAAAGCTTTATGACGTCATATTTGAATGAGCCTAACTTTCTGTGACGATGCGGGGAGGGCCAAAATCGCTTGACGTTATTTACGGACGGCCCCTTATTGTTATATCAAAATAGACACTATCCTTGTAACCCCTCACAATTCCAATTTTCTGACCTTATTTCCATGTGAACAGTTTAGCGCTGATGGAGAGGTGAGACTTGCCGTCGGTCTAAACAACATGAAGACGAGAAACCCCAAGTTCTCCAGGTTTTGGTTCGGCCCTTTCCGCCCCGTCATTATACTTCATCACCCGGAGTCGACAAAACTTGTCCTCAAGTCTTCAGGTATTTTGAACACAACCATTAGTGCCATGTGTAAGCAATAGCTGTATATGTATCAGTGCTGTCACTGTTAGTTAATGAGACAGAGGCTGGGAGGGCTTTAAGTTTCATAATGGGTCGTATGGGGACCCCAAAATAAGCGTGATTCTTAATAACACTCACAAAGACTAAAGATTGATTTATAATAAAAAAATATTTTCACATTTAAGCAATGTACTAACTTTGTCAGTTGGTTATAATGTTTGAGATGTGAAAGTTTTAGTGTGGGATGGGGACTTGTTACAGTTTAAGCAATGAGAAATATGAAGCATGGGTACGTGAAATCCCTTAACAAAGAAGCATATAGGTTTACGAGCAACCAAGCCCGTCCAAGGACGTTCCGCCACCGTTCGGTGGCATGTTGTAACTCCCCTTCACAGCCGTCTCGACCGGCATACATGTGCATCACGTCAAAAATACTATTCATTATAGTTAAAATAAATAACTCGTAAAAACAGAGCTTTTGACTATAAATCCCAACTCGAATAACTCAAAATAAAGTCTTGGAAGAAATACTGCACCAAAAATAACTCGTTTTGAACGTCCGCGTAAACTTGATATGATTGGCTGTAGGAGTCATGTGTGTTTGAGAGACCAATCGCTATAGATGACGGGACAGAACTTAGCCTTTTATGATATAGGAATTCTTTTTGATGCTATTGAACATCAAAAGTCATTAAGAAAATTGAGGTGAAAAAAAAGCAACCTGGTAGTCATAGAACAACCTAAACTACGAGCTAACATACACTTATAAAAATTATTTTAAAGAAACGATCCCATAAACACAGGTTTTAAGTAGAGAGATTGTATTTTAAAAGGTGTCACCACCATTTGATTACAATTGTTTCTAGCTCTCTTGTCTCTTTTTAAAAAAAAACAAACAAAAAACACACACACACATAAAAAACACCACACAAAAAAACACACACCATTTACGTACCAAGCCCATAACAAATGTTTTTTAAAATTCTAACACATCCTTCTGTTCTTGGACCTTCACTACCTACTGACACCACAATCCATCTTGGATCGGGTTAATCCAATGGCGTGTGTTAGTCCTGCAGAGTTTGTTGATCACTGGAGTGTGTAAATTCCTTGTTGAGAAATCTTAGTCAACTCGGTTGAACATATTTGTATGCATCAAATATTTTAATGTTCAGTTATATCCCTAACTTTACCCCGTTACTGTTTGAACCAAAACTCCACGATCTTCTAAACTATGGTAAAGCCCCCAAATCACGTGGGTTCGGTCAGATATACGAGTTTGGGATACCCTGGATAGGCGAGGGCCTGATCGCCTCCAACGGTCAGAAATGGGCGAGGTCCAGACGACTGCTGACACCGGCCTTTCATTTCGACATCCTGAAACATTACATCGATGTCTACAACAAGGCGGCTGACACTCTCTTCGTGAGTAGGAAGTTTCGAAATGTTATTATTATTATTGTTATTTATATATTTTTTACGATGCTTTTAACCATGATCAGGGCCGGTCTTATCTATTGCGTGGCCCTATGCGGCTTAGTATGCGAAACGGATTGCGCGGGGCCCAGTTTAGGTAGGGATAAGGAATTAATAAGGATAATACGTGAAAATTAAGATAGGCGGGGCCTATGAAAGCACGGAGCAGCAACCTCTTCCTTGTCACTTTGCTTTTAATTATTATTTTTATGCCAAGTAATGGAGTCCATAGCACAATCATGACAATTATAATGGTAGATACTTTTGTACTTATTTATGTCCCTGTATTTTTCTTTCTAAAAGAAAGATTCTTTTTTTCCAAACTGAAAATCTTGTTCAAAATTTCATTATCGTCCATTACAAAGGAGACCCTGGACAAATTCGCAGAATCCGGTGAAAGTTTTGACATATGTCCTCTGATGACCTTGTGTACGTTGGAGGTCATCCTGAAGTGCGCCATGAGCTATGAGGCAGATATTCAAGGAAAAGGGTCAGTTTCAGTCATCCACCATTACAATAGTAATACTTTACAACACTGGTAATATTTTAACTAATTATCACATGTCCATGTCAATTGTTCATCCAGAATCAATTTCATTAAGGTGTCGTTTATATTTAGCAGTTAAAACTAAACTAAAAGCCTTAAACAGATTTAAAAAAAAGCAAAATGAATAACATAATTTAAGTTACACAAGAGACTAATGAATAATGTTATAATATAATGAATTACATAATAATAAAGTACAGAAAAAGAAAAACAAAGATTTATAACAGATTAAGTGAATTTACAAAAGGAAAAAATAAAAAAATTGCATCGTACGTTAATTTAAGAGTGATTAATGAATGTCACTCGTGAAGTTTTTTTTACACGTTCTTAGGCTAAATTCTGATAACTTAACACGGATCGCCTTATCAGAACAACGTAAATTATAAGTATCATTCATGTCGTTCAATAAGCCAAACTCATGTAAAGGGCAGATCACTAGCATTAGTAGAAGGCATCGTTAAAATATCACATTCTACGCTCTGACAGCAACTCCCAATGTGTGTACTTTAGAAACGGAAAATAGACATAAAGTTAAACCTACTGAATAGCTTCCTAAGTTAAACAAAGACACCCTCAAAGAGACAAAGAAATGAAATAAAAAAAAACTAACTAAACTACATCAAGAAAGCATAAATGAAATTTAAAAAAAAATACATAAAATATGATTAATTTCAAAATTTAAACAAACATGAATTTGGAAAAAATTAATAAATGAAAACAAAGCAAAACCCACAACATTCTATTGCACCAAAATATCCATGCATCCATGCTAAATACTAAACATGGCAAGAGTTTGGCATGAACTTGTTGTTTAAATGAATCATTAAAACGAAGTTCAGTAGTTTAAAATCAAAGATTATTAGTTACAGTCACTTTCATCGATAAAATTTTTTGACAAAAAATTCATTATTTTCAATCAATTTTCTAGACAGCACCCTTACGCAAAGGCTGTCAAAGAACTGACATCAGCATGGAGCGTCAGAAGCAGGTGATGTGACGATTGATAATGCACATACTTTTCTTTTTAAAACCATTTCTTCATTGTTAATTACTAGTGGGTACTTGGGTTTTGCGCAGTCAGTAATGATATTTATATTATTTTAAGTGCACAGTGCCCAATGATAAATGCATTTCGAACACCACCTGTTTTATGACGTGGTGTTTGGTCTGTTACGTATTAACGATTTGGTTGGCTAGAGGAAGGAATCGTACCAAATAAGTTGGATGTCCATAGGCATTTTAAATTATTATTCATGGTTATTTTAGTGAATTGATTAATAGAGTTTATACATTTGTCTTGAGGTCGTGGACAATCCATTACAGTATACCGGACTGTTATATACATATATATGTGTAGTTTACGGTGGTCAGAGTGTTTCAAAATGTATAGCCTCAAGTATTTACCATGACTTGGCCTTAAAGAATTTACATGCATATTATGATATTAAAACCTGACTTTTTTGTATACAAGCGATGAGTTATTCTAAAACAAATCGATGAAGAAATTTGCCTAAAACTATTGTAAGACAGAGGCTTTTGAATTCATTTATCGCCTAAGTTTGAGACCATGAAGGATATTACTTTCCTTTGAACAAATCTACATCCCCTTTTATCCTCCTCCCTCAGCGCTACTTTTATAACATAACGGATACGCACCAATGTTAGAAATTTCGTTTAATGTGCAACTTTTCTTATAAAACATTTTCAATCCTCAAATGATACTCCTATAGGACTCCCTGGATGTGGCCAGATTTTATCTTCAGATTATCGGCAACTGGACGCCAATTTTACAAGAACTGTGATTACGTGCATCAAGTAGCAGAGAATGTTATTCAACAAAGAAAAAATCAACTTGTAAGCATTCATTAAAAAAAAACTCCGTATATTGTTAGTCATAGACGGAAGGATTTTGTACACAGGCACCTACATTAGACAGGACCTATATTACCAGTCTAATTTTTACACCTACCGTAGACATAACTCATTATAAAAAAAAATTTAAAATGAAATCAGTTTTTAGTTGCAATGAATGTACCCTTATGCGTCACATAAGCTTATTAAGTCAGAAATATGGAATACCTTGGATTTGATTTAAGGAACTGATTTAGTGACACTTTAAAAAATTGTATTCAAATGAAAACTAACGCCAAATTAAATGACTTCAAGCGTCACGCATAATCTAAATAAATGGACAGACAGAATTGTCCTTGAATATCATTTATTAATGACGAAGAGTATAATATTGTCATTAATTTTTAAGGTTTTCTTTTTTTCTCTTTCTACCTAACAGGAAAGGGAAGGACCGCCCAAAAAGCGTCGCTTAGATTTCCTGGACATCCTGCTGACTGCGCGAGATGAAGACGAGAGGCCAATGACAGACTTGGAAATAAGAAATGAAGTCGACACGTTTATGTTTGCTGGTACTGTCATGTGTCTCTCTACCTAATAGCACAAATGAATACTTTAGATCGTTCATAGATAAATTTTAATACGCATTTTGCCTAGATTTCATACATAATGAATAAACTAGTTACTTCAGATTGATGGCATTCTGAATCTTTTTATATTATTTGTGAACAATAAATAACTGATAAAATGAAGATCGATTTTCTGATGTTTAACAGCTTTATCTCATAATATTACAGAATCGCGTCCAGGAATCTTTGGAAAGCTTTTTTATTTGAACATCCGTTGAGCTATTATTCACATTTTGTTTGCGTACAGAGCACTTTTTTCCATTGAAGCTATGATGTAAAAAAAATACTTCAAATTATAATTAGCCATGATATATAATGATTGCTTATGAACATAAAGAAAACCTACCACACGGAACTAATAATATTGTACGATTATTTTCAAGGTCATGATACCACTGCTACTGCGATCCCTTGGCTCTTGTATTGTTTTGCTAAGAACCCAGAGTATCAGGTCAAAGTTCAGGAAGAGATCGATTCAGTTCTTGACGGCAGAGATTCGGAGAGCATCGAGTGGTAAGAAATGTTCCTTCTAAGGTTCGTTGGCCCGTGTGCAAGGTAAAAAAAATAAACTCGTGTGCAAAGTTGCTTGGCTCCATTTTTGTGCAATATTAGACAGCTTAAAGTGAAAATTGGTGGCAAGAAAAATAATTTAGGTAATTTAGTTTGTACTGTATATACCTACGCGTAGGCTTCGGTCAAATTTCTATAGATTATAAAAGAAGTTTTACCCTACATCTACCTGGCTCAGTTACATCAATTTGGGAATGAAAGATAACGTGCACTACAACTAATGGTTCATAAATATGTTTTTCTTTACTTACTTTTTGTTCCTCAGGTCCGACTTAAACAAGCTTGAAACAATGGGTCTATGCGTAAAGGAATCCATGAGACTCTTTCCCCCTGTTCCTTTCATCCAGAGGACCATGAATGAGGAGATAACGATAGACGGGCACAAGATCCCAGCAGGGACTGCTGTAACCGTAGCCATCGTCCATTTACATAAAAATCCTCAAGTTTGGGAGGAACCGGATAAATTTATTCCCGAGAGATTCAAACACGAGAATATGAAAGACAAAGACACATTCTCTTTCACGCCTTTTTCAGCTGGGTCCAGAAATTGTATTGGACAGAATTTTGCTTTGAATGAAGAGAAGGTCATCATGAATAGCATTCTTTACAGGTACATTAAAGACCTAATTATCGCTAATTGTGTTAACACATTTTCTTGCTTATAATATTTGATGTTTAATCATGTTGCGGTCATGAACAGAATTAGTCTGGAATCAACGTTTTTGCCACTATAATGGCTTTCTCGATACTTCTTACCCAGCTAGGCTTAAAGCCCCTCGCTCTCCAAAAGTGGACAGCTATATGCCACGCCCTTCACGAAAAGTGACTACCCCAATTGAAAATACTGCCCATGAATGTCAAACGCAACCGGCGGTAGAAATGTTATGCTTTAAAATAACGGACACACGTTGCATAATAGTGATTATCACTGTAATAAATTAATTTTAAAAGAAATTAAAATGTTTTGGTATTCATTAAAGTTGAAACGATTTAAATATTTAGTGAAGAATGTCTTGGAATACATTTTATTTAGGAAACACGTGAAACATAAGGACGGTGCAAGAGATTAGAAGAAGAACAAGGGATACTGTGAATAATGTAAACAGTTATTTATTTATATACATTACCAGAGTCTTCCAATATAAGAGTCAACAATATAAGAGTCAACAATATAAGAGTCAACAATATAAGAGTCAACAGTATAAGAGTCAACAATATAAGAGTCAACAATATAAGAGTCAACAATATAAGAGTCAACAATATAAGAGTCAACAATATAAGAGTCAACAATATAAGAGTCAACAATATAATAGTCAACAATATAAGAGTCAACAATATAAGAGTCAACAATATAATAGTCAACAATATAAGAGTCAACAATATAAGAGTCAACAATATAAGAGTCAACAATATAAGAGTCAACAATATAAGAGTCAACAATATAAGAGTCAACAATATAAGAGTCAACAATATAAGAGTCAACAATATAAGAGTCAACAATATAAGAGTCAACAATATAAGAGTCAACAATATAAGAGTCAACAATATAAGAGTCAACAATATAAGAGTCAACAATATAAGAGTCAACAATATAAGAGTCAACAATATAAGAGTCAACAATATAAGAGTCAACAATATAAGAGACAACAATATAAGAGTCAACAATATAAGAGTCAACAATATAAGAGTCAACAATATAACAGTCAACAATATAACAGTCAACAATACGGGTCTTTGTTTTGATGATGATGATTTTTACATCTAAGGGAAATAACACATTTTAAAGAAAAGCATTATCTAGGGTTACATTATTAAAAAAAAGCACTCGCTTGGCGATTTGCCTTTTGAAAATTTAAAACTATTTTTACCCACTTTAATTAAAGTTGAAATATTAGTTTTCCCCTCAATATACCAACTCCTTTTCGCTTAATTTAAGACAAGACTCTAGACTACGCTCACTCATTGGTTCTAACGCTATTAAGCTTGCCTCAATTCCTAACTCCTTCTCATGCAAGCCTTGATTTTAATTATTGTTGACGCTATTAGAGAAAACCTTGGAACCTGGATATTTTCTTATGAACAATAAAGGAAATAATTAAATACATTTACACTTTGAATAAGCCAACGTAGAAATTTTATTTGCATTGCGAATATTAATGTTAATAGTTCATTAAAAAAAACTTAGGTTAACTGCATGTAAGCTAATGTCTTGGTATTAGCTTTGTATCAATGGTCCAACTGTTCATATCTTCACCAGGTATAACGTAACATTGGCTCCTGATGCACCGAAGGTGGCCAGAGCTCCAGAGACAGTGCTGAAAAGTGCGAACGGGTTGTGGTTCCGGCTGGAGAGGAGATAATTCCAATTACCGTGTCACAGTTACCGCCCCTTAACAAGTTCATTGTTGTGAGCCATCCTCCCATTTTGATAGATATAATGACACAAGAGTTTTTTATTTTTATTATACATTTCTTTAAACATGGCATTGTTAAAAAATTTGCAATTTAAACATTTTTAAAACAAAAAATTTGCTTATTATTTCAAGTAGTTTTTGCCTTCCATTTCATTTTCAAGAAGTTGTATTAAAAAATTAATTTGTTTGGAAATCAGTCACATAATTTTGAATTTTATTACATAATGTACTTATATTTTAATATTTTAGAAAGCGAAGGAAATGACTATTTATGGAAGGACTGGAAAATGACTTAACATAAAAAGACTAAAAAATGAATAATCATGAAAAAAAAACTAGTTGAGAATTGACCATGACATGACTAGTAAATGACTAATTATCACTTGACTTGAAAATGACTAATAGTCGCCAGACTAGAAAATGACTAGGCGTGACAATACTTTAAAATAACTAAACATAGCAATACTATTAATATAGTATAAAATGACTAATTAGGAAAATGACTAAAAAATGACTAATCATCGCATGCTGACAAAAATGGTGAGTAGAAGGTGGTAGAGGAATAAGAAACATTAAAAAATAAAAAAAATAATTAACTATGACCCCCTCTCCAGTCCATGACGGACTATGGGGCAAGTGATGTAGCGTTCACAAGTTTTTAGCACCACTAACGAGCAGGGGAATGTGTGGCCAGCACAATGCCCCAGGGGCCTTTCCAGTACCTGGGCTCGAACCCGCAACTCGGGATCTGCCTCGGATCGATAATCCAGTGCGCTACCACTTAGACCTTCGCGCCCCTTAATTAACTATAAATTTGTAAAATAAATTATTAAAAGAGTGTTAATGTATAAATTATAGGGCATAACCGAGTAGACAATTTCCACCGAGTACCGAGTATTTGGATGTACTATTTGCCGGATCCGGATACGAACCGAGTAGTAGCTGCGACTTAGGAGAGTACCATTTCTTTCATCATCATAAGTGCAAAGCCAAAACTGTTCGATGTTTTCATATAATCTAAATTCTAAAATAGCTAAATAATGTTTTACCTGTTATAACTTAATAATTAATTCATATTTCTAATTTGTAAAGTTAATGATAAAGTTAATGTTTCCGCCAGTAAGTGGCATATATCTCTACAACCATTGCAGTCGGACGGAAGTATATTAGTATAATGGCCATCTTTTGAAAGAAAGTTAGACTATGCGTGACCCAGCAAAAACTGGTTACGCCACCTGCGGAATGCTAATGAAATTATCGTGTCTTCTTTGCCAGCTGTTCAGTATTTATTGAATTCAATTTTCTTAATTTTTATTTTTTTTATTTTTTAGCTATTTGCGTGTGTAATATTTGCCGAGGCGAATACATCCGGATATTACCGAAAATCGTAATATTCGGCCGAGGCGAATGTCCGAGGCAATTTCCGGTTATGCCCTAATAAATTATGAGAACTATTGCTAGTTAAAAGGTTGTACCATTTACAAACATATAACACCTCTTGTTGTGTTGAGACTTTAAAAAAAAAGAGTAATGTGACTTTGTGGGTGTTTTCTAAAAAAAGATTTGTTTCATAGTCTCCCTTCAAAGGAAAACAAAGAGGCGACATAAAACCGCTTGTTACATGAAAGATGAATGATTTAACACATGAATAGAAATATAAAAATTAATTACACGACCAAAATTATTATTTTTTATGTATATCAGTAAATATAAAAAAGTATACATTCAATAAAGCCAATAGGTCATGAAGCAAGTTTTTACCCTTTACCGTGTATAGCTGGTCGTCCCAGACAAAAGGGCAATATGTGTAACATGTTAGAGGCCATCCATAAATGACGCCAAGCACCTAGGGGGCGGGGGTGAGGGGATCACACATTTGGTACGATGTGTGACGAGGGGGAGGGGGTAAAAATCGGTCAAAATTGTGTGACGTCATTTATGGACGGCCCCTTATACAGGCATGGGTAGTAGAGCGTCTTGGAATGTAGGACAACTTGTTGTTAAAAGGAAATCTTTCTTCTGCATCGAATTTCTCTTCCGTCCAACAGTGTGGCGTCATCTGTGGTACTGTAGGCGCAGAGCTTCTCAACCTGTCTAATGATGACAGTCAATAGACATAAATAATATATAATCTATACCATCGAAAACTAGTTTGGTGTCGAAATCTGATTATTTTAATTAGCAGGATGAAAATTCAGATTAAAGAATTAATGATTTTGGTACAGACAATATATGTGGACGGAATGATGAAACTCATGGTGCGATTACAAGAAGAATGAATATTATACAATACGTTACACTGAATACCCCTTTCAATGTTACAATCCATACATTTACTCTTGTTCCTTTTGAAATATTAATTACATGAACCTAGATATGCCAATTAAAGAGAAAAAATACCTACTTAAGTATTTTGTTTACAGAATAAATAAATGCTTAAAATTATAACTTAAACAAATATAAAAACAATACATTTTTTTCCATTGAAAATGAAAAATAAGAGAAGTATAGGGACTATTCTATTTCCCCAAATTTCTCATCTACTCAGTTGCATTATATGGGGCCGTCCATAAAGTACGTCACGCTATTTTTGAGCATTTTTACCCCCCTCCCCTTTCCACATGTCACAAACTGTCACACATCTTGAACCCCCCCCCCTCCCCCCTAAAGTACGTCACACTTTCGAACAAAAATGCTGATTTTTATTAACAAAATAATCAAAATTTAATATAAAACAGTGTGATGACACACATGGTCGGACCCCCCCCCCTGTCACAAACTGTCACACTTTCTTACACCCCCTCCCCCCCATCTGGAGCGTGACGTACTTTATGGACGGCCCCTATGTAAAATGATTCATTAAAATTCAGATATAAATAAATTTGAATCCATATACATTAAATAATATAAAGATATGCCCCAATCTTTTTCCCGTCCCGCCGCACTGAAGATTTTTCAATCTTACCCTCCAATCACACCTAAATAAACAATAAAGCCAGGGTTGCCAGATTGTAATTTTGGTAAAAGGCCAAACTGACGGCTAAAAAAGGCCAAAAAAAGGCCAAACTTACGTTATATGAAAAATGTCAACAAAAATGACGTCACGTACATAGGGGGCGGGAGGGAATCACAGATTTGTGGCGATATATGACGAGGTGGAGGGTGCTTTTAAGAACTGTGACGTCATATTGGAACCGGGGCTAGCTCTTGATTACGTTGGACGAGGCGTGTGAAAATACATTGAAAAATCTTCCAAAATCGCGTGTTGTCATTTATGGACGGCCCATAACGGCTGAATATAAGTTAACTATTTAAAAATGAAGGTAAAACCAGGAGAAAAAGGATAATAAATTTGTAAATGCCAATGTTCGTATGTATTGTTGTACTCACAAAATAAATAGATTTTGATACTAACATACAAATTTGAAAGAGTATAACATATAAACAGGGTATTAGTTAGCCTGACAGGACGTAACACAACAGCGAACGTTTCGACAAAGAGCCTTCCTCAACGAACAAATAGTACACAAATAAAACGAATAAACGAATGTTACGACCTGTCAGGCTAACTAATACCCTGTTTATATGTTATACATTTACTAATTTTAAAGCCTGTTTGCAGTCTCACCTCCATTATTTTATTTAAATTTGAAAGAAAAGCTTCAGGTCACCCTTTTCCTCTAGACTGCTATATGCAGTATTATTATAAACTTTATCAGATGTCAAGTCATCAAGCATTCTTGGTGACATGACAAAGTCCTTACTGCATTTATTTGTAAACAAAAGCTCAGCCCTGACTCTAACAATAGCGCCTAAAAGTGTGAGCTGCATTCTGTATCTGGGTTTTTCTTAATAGCCTCTTTGTTAAACTTTAAAAAAAAACTTGTTAATGTCTAAAATATACGTAAGCTATTCCAAAAAAGAAAATAATTAATAAGGTTATTGACTTATTGGCGAATTTTTAATTTTATTTTTTTGATAAACATTATTTTTATATATATTTTATATATTTTTTATTATTTTTTAAGAAAAAGGCCAAAAAGCCCCAAAAAAATTTTGAGGCCAAACCCTCTTAAAAAAGGCCAAATTTTGAGAATTTGGCCTTAAAAAGGCCAATATGGCAACCCTGAATAAAGCAACAAACAAACCAAAATACTATCAAAGTGGCTACAGGGCCGGACTTAGCCTTTAAACTTGTAACTAGTTTAAGCTGAAGTGAAAAATTGTGCCCCTATGCTTATGTAATTACAATTAAGTATTCTAAAAATGGCTTTTTATATTTTTTAGTGAAAATAAAAAAAACACAACAACTTTAACGTAAATTTTAACACAGTAATTAACACTAATACTTGTAATTGGATTTTACTAAGAGTGCTTCATTAAAAACCAGTTAACATGAGTTTATACTCAGACATTTTTAAAGGATCTTTTTGTCCAGAGACTTCTCTAATAAATTTAGAAATATTTAAAAGCTGTTACTGAGTTCATATCCAACTGCTAATAAAGCGAGGTTTTACAATCTTGTTTGAGATGTTGTTTCCAATATAGTAGTTATCAAAAATTACTTTCTCCGGATCGGAATTTACTTAACTTCCTAGAGCAACTCTCAAATTTGGCGCATATTTAATTTTTGTTATGAATTTCAAAACTACCAAAGGTTCTAAATATGTTTTCAATAGAGAACACACCCCTGATATTTCATTAGATATTGTATATCCACTGATTCTCCATCTGTTAAAATGTTTCCAAAAATTCTGGAACTTCTCAAAAGCTTTATTGCTAAAGCAATATCACAATTTTTGCCCTGCAGGCATGAGTTTACTAATGAGATTGACATGAGTTAATATTTCATACCATATCACGACAGAAAAATACGAAATTTGAATAGTTGTAGTTACGTAAGTAGTCCGAGTGTTTCATCGCTTATTGAACTATTTATATCTTTGTTTTCGTAAATGCTACGCCAGGGGTGGGCAAACTACGGCCCGCGGGCCGCATGCGGCCTGCTATGGCAAATTATGCGGCCGCAGGCATGTGCATGTTGCTATCTTATGTCGATGTTAATTTTCTTTGCTTAGAATTTTCAATATATTTTAAAAATTGTATTCCAATTAATTGCTACGAATCTATGGATATTAAATCGGTTTAATGGTTTTAGAGTTGATTAGTGATCATTAGTCTTTCATTGTTAACATCCTTGTTCGAAACTGCATTTCAGCTCAACGGGAAGTTGCTTTTGTTTACTAATTGTACTTTAAAACGAATAAACATTGATTTAAACATGAGTGCTGCCAGAAAAAATCGGTAGTGTTTTTCATGAAGAATGGTCAGCTAAATATTGCTTCACGAGCGTTGGCAGCAAAGAAGACTGCCTGCTGTGCCGAAAGTGTGTGAGCGTCTTTAAAGAGTACAACTTAAATAGAAGCCGCCAAACAAAACTTATGGATTTCTTCCACAATTTAACGATCAAAGAGAGATGAATTGCCAGGAGTTTTTTTTTAATAATTCAAAGAAGCAGCACACTGTTTTCACCAAACAGTCTTTAACTTTAATGCAAAATGCTGCAACCGAAGCCAGTTTGGTGCTGTCCAATAAGATTGTAAAACGGAAGAAATCTTTCTCTGACAGCGAGTTTATCAAGGATTGCTTGTCAGATACAATAATCATTATGTGTCCAAAACAGAAAACACAATTTGAAAGCATTTCTTTATCAAGGAGAACTGTAGTCATGTGTGTTGAAAAAATAAGTGACAATTTGATGCACCAACTTCGAGATGCAATCAAAGACTTTTTGTGGTACTATTTTGCGTTGGACGAAACGACAGATTTTCAGAACACAGCACAATTGATGATATTTATACGGGGAATAAACACTCGTTTTGAACTTACCGAAGAATTACTTAGTGTTGAGCCTATCAAAGACACAACTACAGGCCAGGATTTATGTAACATTCAATAATGTTGAGAACTGTGTTGGAAGAACTGGGTTGATGTGAAACAAGATAGCAAGTGTTAACAACTGATGGAGCGCGTGCTATGACTGCAAAACTTAGGTCTGATGAATTTGATGAAAAAATAGAAAAGAAAAAGAAAATCCTTACCATAAACTCTTACCTCTCCACTGTGTCATACATCAGGAAAGTCTGTGTAAAGCTTCATTGAATATCAAGCATATATTGACCCCAATATCAGTGTGATAACCTCATCAGAGCAAGGGCACTTAAACAGATGCAGTTCAGGGCACTGCTTGAAGATTTTGAAACTGAATATTATGATATTATCTACCGCAGCAGTGCCCGCTGTCTGAGCCCAGGCAAGATATTGAGGCGAGTGTGGGATCTCAAGGATAAAGTACATGTAGAGATGAAGGGTTTTGTTTGTGACTTTGTTACTACCATTGTTAATGATTATTGGAAGTCAAAACTTCGTGTTTGCTGTTGAAATTATGGAAAAGTTGAATGAACTGAATGTCTAACAGGTGAAAACAGGTTTTGCCATTTTCCTTTGCTGAAACCGAAAACCATTTCTGGTGAAACGGATGACAAGTGGCTCAGTTGGATGCTTTGGCTGGGGAATTTTGAAAGAAGGTTCAAAGACTTCAAGAACCTGCAACCACTCTTCAATATCATTAATTCGCTATTTAGTAAAGACGCTGACTCAGCCACAGAGGATATACAATTAAAGATGATTGACCAACAAGCAAATTATGACATGAAGGAGAAGTTCAAGTAAGTTCTTCTGCTGGACTTTTAGGGATGTTTGCCAGCAGCAGCATTTCCACACTTAAAAACCTTTGCTGCCAAAATTTTGTCACTATTTAGATCCGTATCTATTTGTGAGCAAGCATGAAAATAAACAAGATTAAGAACATATTGATGTTGACTGACTGTAATTTGAATGCAGTCATGCGAATCAAAACAAGTAAATTGGTTCCACAGTTCAAGATATTATCCAACATTTTGAACAGTTACATAATTATCATCGATTATAATTGTACTCTATGGTCAGCTAGCTTGTATGTAAATTATGTTCTTTCTTCTTCATAGTTATTACGAAAGGTAACAATAAACTTTGTTGAACCAGATATAGTAAAAAATTTTTTATTAAATTAGAAACTGTTTCCGTTCGTATTTTAAAATGCTATGTGCGTGTGTAATAGTGTGAATATTTAAAAAATGACAATTACATGGTTATAATCATTAAAACATATATTTATACGTTGTAAAATGTAATTAAAGAAGACAAAATATATATGCGGCCCGCCAATAACAATAAAGTTTTCAATGTAGAAAAAGTTTGCCCACCCCTGTGCTAAGCGATGCATCAAATATTTGACCGATTTTATACCCCAACGACTTTCCCACCTGGTGTCACTGCGACCTTTTAAGTTTATTTCTTTAACGTTATTCAAAAGAATGGGCCGCCTGAAAGTCGATGAAGATAAAAAAAAATAAGTATCATTTTTAGACAATATCAATTTTATTATTTTTAAATAATTTGTCACTGGGTGCAAAATAAAATATCCTAGTTACACCATTTGCGACGAAGAATGAACGATATAATCTCTCGTCATGAAACTTACTGTGGCCCGGGTTAAAATCAAATTTTTTATTTATAATATAATAGTTGTGAGTAGTCATTTGCATAGTGACACATTTGCGCAGAGACACATTGGCACAGTAACAAATTGGCACAGTGGCACAGTAACACATTGACACAAATGTGTACATCGACACAGTGACATATTGGTACATTGGCACAGTGACACATTGGCACAGTGACACATTGGCACAGTGACACATTAGCACGGTGACACAGGCGCGCCTTGCAGATGCCCTCTCTTTAGAGCTGATTCACCAGTTTAACCAAACATATATTCGTACATTACACTTTTTAAAATAAACCATTTAACTTAAATTTATGTACGTTCAAATAATTTTAATCCAATTTCAATCCCATTGAAAAGAAGGGTTTTATAGCCAATTTCTCACCCCCCCCCATCGCCATTCCTGGTCAGCTTTAACGTCACCGAAACTGACCCCATACAACTCTAATGACTCAAACGCGAATAAAGCACTGCCCAAAATGACTCATATTTCAAAAGGCTAGACCATAACAGGGACTCGAACTGCCGTCACTGCAGCCAAGCCTCTGAAACAGTAATACACCTGTTAACTTCGTGTCCCGCGCTAGACATAGCCTGGGAGGTTAGGGAGGCAAATAAGTCCCACGTGAAGGCAATGTTATTTGGCACTGCTCAGCAGATAAAGCAGGTTGCCGTGAAGACAATGTTATATGACACAACTCAGCAGATGAAGCAGGTTGCCCAGGTATTAGCCAAGGCCTTAAGAGACTTGTCAAAAGAATATGTAGAGGAAGAACTCCAAAATAAATGTTACACACATACGTTGTGTAATATGTTCGTCCAACCACCTCAATTTGAACCTTGCTGCTGTTTCATAGACCATTGGCAATACATCTCAGACTTTTTAGTTGCTTTAATTATTTTTTTTCCCCAAAACCCTAACATGCCCCACTTACAGGTACACAGCCACAGGCGATAAAATAACTATACACCTCTGAGCTCCAGCAAACCTGAATATACTTTTGTCAGGACCGTGACCAAACGTGAAATCAAGCGTGTTTCCCAGTGTTGGATGTCTTGGTGATAGCATTGTGTGTCTGGAACAGCACTGCAAAATTTTAGAAAGCTGGTCGACTGCTAAATGATAGTGAGAATTTTTTAAAAAGTGAAGGAAAAAATGCAAATGAAATAGTACATTCTTTATTCATCGATGAAGAATAATACTTGACAAATCCAGTTGTGGTTTAAATCGACTGTTTGTTGTTTAGGTAAGTTAGAGTTTCAGTTTTCGTGTTCTATTTTATGCCCTGCAGGGGAAGCGAATGTTGCACGAAAAAAAAAGATTAAGTAAATCGTGGTACATATAATACAAGTTAAGCTCCTAGGATTATTGTCTTGCATTCCTTTTCTACGGTATTGCTGAATGTTTATATTATTAAGGCTGAAGGAAAAATTCTTATTTGAATGATCCACACTTCATACCTAGTGAAAAGATACAACAATAGGCTCTAAGGTGACAATGTTGAACACATCGTTCAAAATAAGGAATATTAAAATCGTTTCTTCTCCATGGTTGCCTAAAATATTCTGAGAATCGTTCTATACACGGAATACACATTGTATGTGTGGCGCTGTTTTCAAATGGTTATAATTAAACTGAATAATGAATCTATATGAGCTTGTTTTATCCTGGCTGTTTATAAACATACACTGGCTCATTAAAACAATGTTAAATCGATGGCCTATCAAATACAATTTGGTGCTTGTTTCTAAATACATGTAATGCACTACGAATAATAATACTGAAAAATATTGATTCGTTTTATTTCCCTCACACCAATGTTGGCTTTAAGCGGCGCAGCCGCGCAGCCATCTGACCGACGCCGCAGGAAATTTTGTAAAACATTGCACAAAAAATGAATGCCATGCAACTTTGCACACTATTTTTGTTATAATTTTCACACGGACCAAAGAACCTTAGAGCAGTGGTTCTCAGCCTGTGGTTCCTGCTAGTCCGCGAGCAAAGCATGACATTTTATTTTTTAAATTAAGAACACGAAAAGGTATAATTGTTGTCACATTTTGAATATATTTATTTATTTATTCCATAAACGAGAGACAAAGATGCTTGAGCTACTCCAGGAAAACTCGGTGTCTCTTGTCTTCACAGTTTTTGTGTGCTCCGTCGCTCTTGTCTTGTTAACCAAACTGACCAACGCCTACAAGTATTTCCAGTATTTCCAGAGCATGCCGGGCGAGCCAAGCTACTCGATCCTCTATGGCAATCTCAACAAGGTGAGCATGGCAGCGTTACGCACAATGAATTGATTAGTGTGGTGAGCATCACAGTGTTAAACAATCATTGATTTATTTATTAATATGGAACATCGACTTCATTTCAAACCAAAAAGTATAGTTTAATATATTTAAAAAATCAATAATTGAATAACATTTTGGGAAAGCTGCTTTGCCATACATAAATTTGTTTGCTTCTTGCACATGCGCAGAAATTTACACATGATCAATAACAAAAATAAACAACAAGCGATTTGTGTGTAGCGTTTTAGAAGAACATCAAGGATGGACAATAAATGATATTCAGCTGATGAAAGTAGGAAGTAAAGTAAATTTGGAAGCAAAGTTAACAGGATATAATATGTCATTGTCTAAATGAATAGCTTTGTAAAAGCTTTTAAAATAGATATTAAAAGAAAAATATTCACCAAAATCAAATTACAGTGGTACCCCGTTTAACGAACGGATCGCACAACGAACGATCCGTACAACGAACGCTTTTGTAAAAAACCCCGTGACTCGCAGAGCGAACGTTGACCCGCATAACGAACGAGCGTTGCACGCCTGCGTGCACGCCCCGTGCACGCCTGCGCTTCGAACGTGGGTCGTTTGCTTCGGAATTTCGCCTATAGCGAGCGAAAGCGGTCGTTCCTTCGTTCCTTTGGCACGCGGTTAACCGTGGGGTGAAGGAACGACCGCATTCGCCCATAAAATGGCCGACAACGTGGCCAGTTGGCTCTGCCCATACTAACGAACACTCGCGGCAAATTCGTTGCTTTTTTGTCAAGTTGCTGGAGCTGAAGAATAGCCTGGTCCTTCCGGTCAACAACAGGCAACTGAAGGACAGAGCATCTCAGCCCGCCTGCGCCCACTGCTTGGGGTGGAAAATATCCAGCCCTGGCTATGACAGCAACTAAAAACAGGACTGGAAATGTGTGTGTATGAAAACTGTAAATAAGTGTGTTTCCTCCTCATCCCATCTCCAAACATCCAACAACACCTAAACGTGCTTTGTGAGTGTCTAATAACACTTCACTTGCCTCTGAACACTGACTGTCCTCGTTTTTCCTATTTTTGTAGAAATTTGCGCTGGCCGGAACCAATTAATTCATTTTCCAAAGAAGTCTATGGGAAATCGCGTTTCGCTTAGCAAACTCCTCAATTAACGAACGCACCGCTGGAAAGGATTGCGTTCGTAAAGCGAGGTAAGGAACCACTGTATATGAATTTATATATAAATCATATATATTTCATATGCTGAGCATGCACTCAATCCTGAGTGAGAGGTGCCTGCGGTGGTTGGGACATGTCCGCAGGATGAGCTCGGAGCGCATTCCAAGAGCATTGCTTTACGGCGAGCAGGCAACTGGTATGCGGAAGAGAAGACGCCCCTGCTTGCGCTTCAAGGATGTCTGCAAGAAAGACATGACTCTGGCGCAGATTGACCATAAAACGTGGGAGACCATTGCTGAGGAGCGCACCTCCTGGCGGGCAAAAGTGCGCGAGGGCATTCAAGTCGTGGAAGCTTCCCTTACAGCCAGGAGCGAGGAGAAAAGGGCCAGGAGAAAGGGGAAGGGGGGTAGAGGAGCAGGATGAAACGCCATCATCACATGAGGATGGACGGATGCCATAGATATATATATATATATATATATGAAATGAAACGTGTCACAATAACTCATTGAGGACTTAAAGGATGAGGTTAACAACGATCTGTGATCTTCCAATGGCAAATTAGACATTGTTGTTATAGAAAATAGAAATTATTGCTGTAAAAAGTAGACTATAATAAAGTAGAAAATATTTTTTATAAAAACTAGACAATAAAGTGGATAAGAAAGCAGATAGCATTACCATAACAAAGTATACAAGAGGGGCCATCCATAGATGACATCAGGGACCCGGGGGGGGGGTCACACATATAACGTGTGACGAGGGGAAGGGGTGTTTAAGAACTGTGACGTCACTTAAAGAACTTGTTCTATTTAAATATTTGATTGCTTACAATTTATTTAATTATGTTTTAAATGGCTTAACGCGTGTTACGATATTAGAGTGCAGTCTTACACTAAATACATACTTAAATGACAATAAAGTGAATTTAAACGTGTTGATTTTCAAATAGGAACTACTGCTGTTATGGGTGGCTCCAAAGCTTTATGACGTTATATTTTAGGGGGATTTAACTTTTATTTATTTTGTGTGACGACGGGGAGGGGGAATTGGCAAAAAATCGGCAAAAATTGCGTGACGTCATTTAAGGACGGCCCCATATTGTTATATCAAAATAGACACTATCCTTGTAACCCATCACAATTCCAATTTTATGATCTTATTTCCATGTGAACAGTTCAGCGCTGATGGAGAGGAGAGACTTGCCGTCGGTATAAACAACATGAAGACGAGAAACCCCAAGTTCTTCCGGTTTTGGTACGGCCCATTCCGCCCCGTCATTATCCTGTATCACCCGGAGACGACAAAACTTGTCCTCAAGTCTTCAGGTATTTTGAACACAACCATTAGTGCCATATGTAAGCAATAGCTATATATATGTAATCGGTGCTGTCTCACTGTTAGTTAATGAGCCACAGGCTGGGAGGGCGTTAAGTTTCGTAATGGTGCGTAATGGGGACACCAAAAAAAAGGTGATTCTTAACAACGTCCACAAAGGTTAAAGGTTGATTTTTTAATGAAATTATTTTGCAAATTTTAACAGTGTACTAACTTTGTGAGCTGATTATAAAATTTGAGATGTGAACGTGTGGGATGTCAGGTGTAAGCAATGAGACATAAAGCATGGGTACGTAAATTCTTTAACGAAGAAACATCAAACAAAGGACATTGTTTTTAATGCTCTTTAACAACAAAACTCAATAAGAACATTGAGGTGGAAAAAAAAGACAACTTTGTAATACTAGAACAACTTTAATTACGAATTCACATAAACGTATAAAAATAATTTTAAAGAAACTAGACTACAAATTCAGGTTTTATGTAGAGAAATTGTTGGTTTTTTTTACTAGGTGTCACCATCCTTTGATTACAAATTGTTTCCTGCTCTTCTGTCTCTTAAACAAAACAACACACAATGCACCACGATTAAAAAAGACTTTAAAAATTCTAACACAGACTTCTATGATTGTCCTCCGCTATTTACTGGCACCGCCATCCATCTTCGATCGGGTTAGTCCAACTGAGTGTGTTAATCCCATGGAGTGTGTTAATGTTAATCCCATGGAGTGTGTTAATGTTAATCCCATGGAGTGTGTTAATCCCATGAAGTGTGTTAATCCCATGGAGTGTATTAATGTTCATCCCGTGGAGTGTGTTAATCCCGTGGAGTTCGTTAATCCCATGGAGTGTGTTAATCCCATGGAGTGTGTTAATCCCATGGAGTGTATTAATGTTCATCCCGTGGAGCGTGTTCATCCCCCATAGCGTGTTAATTTAATGGAGCGTGTTAATCTTTTGGAGTTTGTGAATTCCTTGAGTGTTTTAATCCCTTGGAGTATTTTAATCCTTTGAATTTTTTTTTATCACTTGGAGTGTGTTACTCCCTCGAGTGTGTTAATCCCTTTTATCTGAGTACGTCTACTCGGTTGAATATATCACATCACATTTTTCAATGTTCAGTTGTATCCTTAACTTTACCCGTTACTGTTTGAACCAAAACTCCACGATATTCTCAAATGTCTCCCTGTAACAGCCCCCAAATCACGTGGGTTTGGTCAGATATACGAGTTTGGGATACCCTGGATAGGCGAGGGCCTGCTCACCTCAAGCGGTCAGAAATGGGCGAGGTCCAGACGACTGCTGACACCGGCCTTTCATTTCGACATCCTGAAACATTACATCGATGTCTACAACAAGGCGGCGGAAAATCTCTTTGTGAGTAGGAAGTTTCCAAACGTTATTGTTATTTAAATCTTATAAATAAGGGTTGTTAAACGATAATCGGAAATCCGATGATCGGTTTTGAAAGCGATAAACGGTTTTAAAACTTCCCAAAACGATAATCGAAATTAATTTTTTTAAAATCATATCGGAACTGAAAACTTCAAAAAATATTCGAAAAAATCTTATTCACGAATTTGCTGGCATTTTCATCCAAAAAGGCCACCAAGGTGTGTTTATTTATAAGTTTTGAGCGCATATATATATATATATATATATATATATATATATATATATATATATATGTGTGTGTGTGTGTGTAATGGCTCCGGCTCTAGCGAATCCAGAATCCGGCCATTTTTACAAAACTGTCTCCGGCTGGATTTGACTTCGTTAATCCTGCCAAAAATTTGAATCCGGTACACCTCTACTTCCTTGCGACTTTGGTTTAAACATATGTTTGCCAACACCTGGAGTCTATAACACGATCATGGATATTATAGTGGTAGGTAAATCGATATGTATTGTTTAATATTATGTCCATGTTTATTCTTTTTTTTTCTTCAAAACTTAAAACAATCTAACTCAATATTTTATTACGATCCATTACAAAGGAGACCCTGGACAAATTCGCGGAATCCGATGAAACTTTCGACATATGTCCTCTGATGACCTTGTGTACGTTGGAGGTCATCCTGAAGTGCGCCATGAGCTATGAGGCAGACATTCAAGGAAAAGGGTCAGTTTCAGTCATCCACCATTACAATAGTAATACTTTACAACACTGGTAATATTTTAACTAATTATCGAAAGTCCACGTTCATTGTTCACCCAGAATTAATGTCATTAAGAAGTCATTTATATTTAGAAATTAGAAATGAAAAGTAAAATTTAAACCTTAACCCAAAAAAATGCATAATGAATAACATAATTTAAGATACACGATCCGATAGAATAATGAGTGACATTAAGCTATAATGAAGTACTGAATAAGAGAACAGGATTTATAACATATAAGTGAATTTAAACAGATAAAACTAATTAAAAAAGTAGTTATTAATGAATGTCATTCATGAAGTATTTTTTACACGTTCTGAGGCCACAATCGGATAACTTAACACAAATCGCCTTATCAGAACAACGTAAATTATGCATCTAATTCAGGTCGTTAAATAAGTCAAACACATGAACATCGCAGATCTCTATAGCATTAGTAAAATGCCTTCTTAAAAATATCACAAACTATACTCTTACAGCAACTCCCAATGATTAGCGTGTACTTAAGAAACGGACTATAGACACAAAGGCTATAATCTACTGAATTGTTTCATAAATTAAACAAAGACGCCGTCCAAGAAACAAATAAAATATACAAACAAAACTACAACAAAACATTAATGAAATAAGAAATTAACACATGAAATATGATTAATATCAAAATTGAAAGAAAACTGAATTTAGAAATCAATACATATAATTCTTTTCATGGGACCATGCGAGACACCACGACGCAAGAATGTGCAACCGAGTATGACGAGTGCCCCTCGCTGTGGTCGACCAATGTATCGAGACAAACAATGGTCCTTGCGTTTCACTTGCATTGTTCCTTCACAGAATAACATGAGATTCGTAGTGTACTGGTTATCACGTCCACCTCATACGGGGTTCAAGCCCCAGCGAAAACATTGTGCTGTTTTGTTTTTAATTTTTAAAAGTGTCTGTTTGTGCCCATTCTTTTGCCCCTTTATTGCCAACACTAGCTGACCCGCGGCGTAGCATACTTTAGTGGCGGGTGAAGACTTCCTGAAAGACACAGTTGTCAAAATGGGGTGGGTTTGGACAAACGACTGTGAGTTAATGAAAAGAAGGAACTCTGGAGAGACCCGCGGCGTAGCATACACCTCAGACTTGCTCATCATAGAAAGTGCAAAGAACGGTTTGGGGGATTGTGAGAGTACAGACACAAAAAGCAGCACTAAGTAAATAAAAAATAGCGAGTAAACGTGAAGACATGGACACTGATGTTTTTAGTCGTATTAAATCGAAGTACTTGAACTTATAAGTTTTAAATTATTTTCTTCTTTTTAGTCCACTTATAAAAACTTAGTTTTGAAAATCATTTGTTTACCTTTATTTATTTTATTCTTTTTAGTCCACTAATAAAAACGTGTTTTTTAAGAATATTTTCTTACCTCTATTTATTTTACCAAACACCTCATCAGCGCCCGCCCAACGTTTAATAACAAAGCGATGAGGTCACGGCGTGAGCTCGCCACAAGCAATTTAATTACGGCAGGCGGGTAGTGATGCTTATATAAAGATAAACTAAGAAATGCATTAATTTAATTACGGTACATTCGATCGATCTGAAATTTTTATACAATGCATTGTCATCCAAGATCTATCTGTGGTGCAATTTTGAGATCTCTAGGACCATCAGAAGTGGTTTAATTTTACGTTGGCAGATTTGAAAAATAGTGGACAGACAAACCACCAACAAACAAACAATGCCACAGGAACGAAAGCGAGTTAATAAAAACGTGGTTAAAAATAAGTTCAGTTGTTTGAAATGAATCCATTAAAGGATTATTTAGAAACTTTCATTGACGAATTATTCAAAAAAAAATTCTCAATCCATTTTCCAGGCAGCACCCTTACTCAAAAGCTGTCAAAGAGCTCACATCAGCATGGAGCGCCAGAATAAGGTGATGTGACGATTGATAATTGACGAAATTGTCTTTTTGAAACTATTTCGTCATTGTCAAGTCTAATACCAGTGTTAACTTTGGTTTCGCGCGATAATCATATTTCTATTGTTTTAAGCGCAAGGTGTGGAAGTATCAGCGTATATTAAACGCCTACTCATTTATGACGCGATGTTTGTTCTGTGAAGTATTGACGGTTGTGTTGTGTATTGCGTAGGTTTGCTGTAGGAAGGAGTTGTACCATAAGGGTCGGATTAGAAGGATCTACATAGAGATATATTTTAAATCTTTAGTTGTTTTTTTTTGGGGGGGGGGAATAAACTTAGTTATTGAGTTTGCACATTGTCTTTAGATTGTAGGCATTCCAATACACTATATCGGACTGTTACATACATAAATAGGCGTCATTTACGGCGATCAGATAGGTTCACTGGGACTTATGTTAATGTTTATACTCAAGTATTTACAAGAACGTGGGATCATAGAATGCACATACAAATTCTGATAATAATAATAATAATACATTGATTATTTATAAAGCGCTGTATCCCAGTAAGGAACTGGGCTCACAGCGCTTTACATGAAAGAAATAACATACTTATAAGTATTAAATTAACTTTCATATCACAACAAACACACAAAATTAAAACCTGAATATCTGTATATAAAACACGCCTGTAACTAACGTTGCCTATAGCTATTGTAAGAGGGGAGGTAATTTAATTCCTTTATCGTAACTTTTTGAGACCATGAATGTTAATTTCATTTAAACAACTCTGCATCCCTTTTACCCCATCCCCCACTCCCTTTTTTTTAAATCCCTTATATTAACTTCACCGCCGTCTCTCTCTGTCTGTCTGTCTCTCTCTCTGTCTCTCTCTCATCATCTCATGGGCTCGGCGGGCGGAAAAACAAAAGTCGAAAATGACCCACTTCCAATGATCCGATCGAACTGAAATTTGGCACACGGACCCGTCTTACCTAACAATGCATCGTATCAAAATTTCAGATCGATCGAACGTACCGTAATTAAATTAATGCATTTTTAGTTTATCCTTATATGAGGTATGTAATTTTAATTCACGATTTGTTATTGTTTTTTTGCCACGTGAAAGTTTGAGCATTGAGGCGACCCAACGAAACGACGGTGCGCTTTTGTTTACATTTTACGTGTCACTCTGAGCTCGGTCAAGCGAATCGGTGACCAGACTTTTCCCCTCTCCCCCCACCCACCCCTCCCCCCCCCCACTAGGGTTATGATGCAAAGTTGAGTTAAGACAGATTCAGTCTGTAAATGTTTGAATATAATCAATACTTTTAGTTATGTCTCATCTATAAGGGATTTATAGTCAAAAACTTTGTTTTTACGGGGTTGTTTAATTAAATCCCTTATATTAACTTCACCGGCGTCTCTCTCTCTCTCTCTGTCTCTCTGTCTGTCATCATCTCATGGGCTCGGCGGGCGGAAAAACAAAAGTCGAAAATGACCCACTTCCAATGATCCGATCGAACTGAAATTCGGCACACGGACCCGTCTTACCTAACAATGCATCGTATCAAAATTTAAGATCGATCGAACGTACCGTAATTAAATTAATGCATTTTTAGTTTATCCTTATATGAGGTATGTAATTTAAATTCACGATTTGTTATTGTTTTTTTGCCACGTGAAAGTTTGAGCATTGAGGCGACCCAACGAAACGACGGTGCGCTTTTGTTTACATTTTACGTGTCACTCTGAGCTCGGTCAAGCGAATCGGTGACCAGACTTTTCCCCTCTCCCCCTCCCACCCACCCCTCCCCCCTAGGGTTATGAAGCAAACTTGTGTTAAGACAGATTCAGTCTGTAAATGTTTGAAAATAATCAATACTGTTAGTTATGTCTCATATATAAGGGATTTATAGTCAAAAACTTTGTTTTTACGGGTTTGTTTTTTAAATCCCTTATATTAACTTCGCGGCCGTCTCTCTCTCTCTCTCTGTCTTGGGCTCGGTGGGCGGGCGGAAAAACAGAAGTCGAAAATGACCCACTTCCCATGATCCGATCGAACTGAAATTTGGCACACGGACCCGTCTGACCTAACAATGCATCGTATCAAAATTTCAGATCGATCGAACGTACCGTAATTAAATTAATGCATTTTTAGTTTATCCTTATATGAGGTATGTAATTTCAATTCACGGTTTATTATTGTTTTTTTGCCACGTGAAATTTTGAGCTGACGCATTGAGGCGACCCAACGAAGCGACGGGCGCTTTTGTTTACATTTTACGTGTCACTCTGAGCTCGGTCAAGCGAATCGGTGACCAGACTTTTCCCCTCTCCCCCCCCACCCACCCCCACCCCCCACTAGGGTTATGATGCAAAGTTGAGTTAAGACAGATTCAGTCTGTAAATGTTTGAAAATAATCAATACTGTTAGTTATGTCTCATATATAAGGGATTTATAGTCAAAAACTTTGTTTTTACGGGTTTGTTTTTTCACCGTTTCTATTATAACACAACGAATACTCATTAATGTTAGAAGACATTTCGTTTAGTGTGCAAATTTTCTTTTAAAACATTTTCATTCCTCATGTGATTTCCCAATAGGACTCCATGGATGTGGCCAGATTTTAATTTCAGGCTATCGGCAACTGGTCGCCAGTTTTACAAGAACTGTGACTATGTGCATCAAGTAGCAGAGGATGTTATTGTACAAAGAAAAAATCAACTTGTAAGCATTCATTTTTCTGGTAAGGGGCCGTCCATAAATGACGTCATGCGATTTTGGCCGATTTTTCAACCCCTCCCCCCTTGTCACATGTCGTCACAAAAACTTAGAACTGCCTCCAATATGACGTCACAAACCTTTTGCCGCCCCCCCCCCTCCATAAAAGACATTTTTTCTCTTTGAAAATGATTATGTTTCAAACATTTTAAAATCCTTTATATTAACTAAAGGCGTCTGTTTGCTTGTTGCCTTGCTTGCCGAAAAAACTTTGGATCAATTTTTAACCAAGTTTCCCATATGCTGGCGAGCTAAAATTTTGCAGGCAGACTCGTGGAGATGATAAAAAGGATCTTTCGAAATTTCAGATTGATCGAACGTACTGTAATTAAATTAATGAATTTTTAGATTATCTTTATTTAGCAATATGTAACGTGTTAATTTTTATGATAGAGTGTCGTGGTGCGAATTATATTGAACAACCTTTCCTGTCGCGCGGTAAGGTTCATACTATATTGAAGATACTTTTTAAAAACATACTACCGATCGGTGCGCATTATATTAAACATGTTTTACGAGACATACCTAAATTTTTGTATTTTTGGATTGTCGTGCGATGCGTATTATAATGAAGATTCTTTTAGTTATGTCTCGTAAATAAAGGATTTTTTATTCAAAAGCTTGGTTTTTAACTTTATTTTAAAAAATCCTTTATATTAACTCGTGGCGTCTGCTTGATTGATGCTTTATATACTGAAAACAGTTTGGATGGAATGATTTAGTGTCATTAAAAAAAACCGTATTAAAAACGAATCCAGCGCCAAATTAAAATTAAAATTACTTGAATTGTGAAGCACCATTGCAACGGCACATACAGCTTTGTCCGTGAATTTCATTGTTAAAGTCAACCACTATGATTTTGACATTACTTTTTTTTAATCCTTTATATTAACTCGTGGTGTCTGCGGCCGACCGACCGACCGACCTTGCTTGCTTGCTTGCTTGTCGCCAAAACTTTTGATCGATTTTAACCCACTTGCTCGCAAGATAGCGAGCTGAAATTTTGCAGGCAGTTTCGTACCGATGATAAAAACAATGTATCAAAATTTCAGATCGATCGCATGTACCGTAATTGAATTATTGATTTTTTAGATTATTTCATTTATTCCTATGTATCATGCTATTTTTTTAGATAGAGCGTCGCGGTGCGTATTATATTGAACAACCTTTCTGTCGCGCAATAAGGTGCGTATTTTACTGACAACACTTTTTATAAACCTATTCCTGATCGGTGCGCATTATATTAAACACGTTTTACGACACAACTGCAATTTTGTATTTTTGGATGGTCTTGCGCTGCGTGTTATAATGAAAATTCTTTTAGTTACGTCTCATACGTAAAGGATTTATAGTCAAAAACTTGGTTTTTTACGGGTTGTTTTTTTCTACCTTACAGGAAAAGGAAGGACCGCCCAAAAAGCGTCGCTTAGATTTCCTGGACATCCTGCTGACTGCGCGAGATGAAGACGGAAGGTCAATGACAGATTTGGAAATAAGAAATGAAGTCGACACGTTCATGTTTGCTGGTACTCTGTCTCTCTACCAAATAGCACAAATGAATACTTCAGATCGTTCGTAGGTAAATTTTAATGCACATTTTGCCTAGATTTCATATATAATAAATAAATTTGTTTCTTCAGACTGATGGCAATGTGAATCTTCTTATAATTGTTAGTGAAAAATAAATAACGGATACAATTTTGTTAGATTTTCTGGAATTAAACAGTTAAATCTCATAAAATGATTGTATTGTGTCTAGGAATCAAAGAAAGTTATTTTATTTGAAGACCCGTTGAACTAGTATTCAACTTTTGTTTTTTTCATGCAAGCTAAGATGTACGAAACAGTTTGAGTGATTTCCCATAAGAAATAATGATTGCATATAAATATAAAAAAAAGAAAAATACACACGAGAACATTTAAACAAATAGTGTACGATTATTTTAAAGGTCACGATACCACTGCTACTGCGATATCTTGGCTCTTGTATTGTTTTGCAAAGAACCCAGAGTATCAGGTCAAAGTTCAGGAAGAGATCGATTCAGTTCTGGACGGCAGAGATTCGGAAAGCATAGAGTGGTAACTTTAATCCAGAAAGAATTTAAGCGCCGTCCATAAATGACGTCACGCAATTTTTGCCGATTTTTACCCCCCCCTCCCCCTCATCACATTTTGTCATACAAACTTAGACCCCCATTCCAATATGACGTCACAAAGCTATGAAACCACCCCCCCCCCTTTTAAAGCCGTATTTTCTAATTGAAAATTAGCATGTTGAAAATAACTTTTTTGTCATTTAAGTATGTGTTTAGTGTAAGGCTGCACTCTAATATTGTAACACGTGTGAAGCCATTGAAAACGTCATTAAATAAATTGAAAGCAATCAAATATTTAAGTGGAAATTTCATTTAAAGTTGTGCTTTTTTGATGTGACGTCACATTTCTTAAACACCCGTCACACTCGTCACACATCGTCACAAATGCGGGACCCCCCTCACTTCCTAGGCGCGTTTCGTCATTTATGGACGGCCCCTTAGCTACATTAGCTTTATGTGTACGAAGATATATCAGTGTAGGCTTCTGTCACATTTCTATAGATTAGAAAACATGTTTTACCCTACCTCTCCTTGGCTCAATTAAAATGAGTTGGATTATATAAATACTTGTTCCCTTATTTACTTATAGCCTTTTGTTTTTCTTAGGTCCGACTTAAAGAAGCTTGAAACAATGGGTCTTTGCGTAAAGGAATCCATGCGACTGTTTCCCCCTGTTCCTTTCATCCAGAGAACCATGAATGAGGAGATAACTATAGACGGACACAAGATCCCAGCAGGGACTGCTGTAACCGTGGCCATCGTCCATTTACACAAAAATCTTCAAGTTTGGGAGGAGCCGGAGAAATTTATTCCCGAGAGATTCAAACACGAAAATATAAAAGACAAAGACACATTCTCTTTCACGCCTTTTTCAGCTGGGTCCAGAAATTGTATTGGACAGAATTTTGCTTTGAATGAAGAGAAGGTCATCATGAGTCGCATTCTTCACAGGTACATTAAAGACCTAACTTACGCTAATTAGGTTAACTAATTAGATGAACTACTTCCGGTTGTTCAAAATGGCGGAACCTAAATTTCTCTGCTGTCATTAAAAGACAAAAACAATCAAGCGCTGGAGAAATATACAACATACAAATGCAAATTAAGGAAATTAAAGTTATCAAGGAACTGATCTTCGAAATGAATTCCCTCTATGCTCGTCTGGTTGTATTTTACTTGGTTTTGTCATTTTGTGGCTGTTAATACTATTACTATTAATCCGGAAGTTGTCTCACAGCTCTCACCAGTGGCTCATAGAAACTGCAACGTGCGCAGTAGCCACACCCCGGGCAACGGCTTCGACTGGCTGGCTAAACCTGGTGAGGGTAGCCGACGGGTCTCAAACCCTCGGTGATCTAGATATGTCTATCTATGCACGTGAAGACTGGATTCGGTGGACAGAGCGGAGGAACCACTAGTTGGTCAACGGTCAAAAAGGCGAATCTCAGCAAAGCGTTGTGGAACGCTAAGGGCATGACAAGACACACAGGACATCATGGCCATCCACTGCACCCGTCTCCATCACCAGCCGTCTCGACTTAGTCCTGCCGCTGGATAAGATGGCCTTGGGCGAGAGAGTGAGATCGACGAACTGCGCAACTCCTTCTCACTTTAATCCAAATCACCGCGCAAGTCACTTTTGTCATCCATCCCATACCAGCGGTCTACAACCCTCGGATGACTAGAGTGGTCCTCGTCGTATCGACGGACGAACGAACAGGTTAACATATTTACATGTTTACGATCTTTGATGTTTAACCATGTTGCGGTCATGAGCTGAATTATTCTGGAATCAACGTTTTTACCACTATAATGTCATCATTGCCATGCTCGATATTTCTTACCACGCTAGGCTTAAAGCCTCTCACTTTCCACATGTGGACAGGTATCTGCCGCGCCCTTCGTGAAAAAACTTCCCCAATTGAAAACACTGCCCATAAATATTAACAAGACGAACACCACCGGCAGTCTAAATGTTATGGTTTAAAATTAAGGAACCAAGGTGCATAATAGTGATTTACAGTGGAATAAATCAATATTATAACAGGAAATTAAAATTAAAATTATCTGGTAATAATGAAATATGAAACGATTAAAATATTTATTGAAGAATGTCTTTTTAAAAGAAATACGTGCAATATAAGTGATGGGGCAAAAGACTAGAGAAATAACAAGGGATACTGCGAACAAACATAGTGTAAACGAGTTCGTTATATATAGCAATTAATTTACATAATTCCCGTTGTCTGTATGTATGGTTGTAATGTAGGTGACGCTGCGAATGGATGTAATGCTGTTAGGTGGCGCTGCGATCGATTTTGTTTTATAGTGCTGCACCAAAAATAACACTTTTCGAACGTTCCGCATAACATTGTTCAATACCATAATAAATGAATCAAATAAAAATAATTAAAATAAATGAAAGTTCTGTATTACGTTATATTTGAATCTGATGTGTATTTATTTTGAAAACTTCCGTCATTTTTGACGCGTGATACGCTAGTTTATCAGAATCTTCCAATATAAAAGTCAGCAATGCGGATCTTTGTTTTGATGATGTTACATGCTAAGGGAAATAACACATTTTAAAGAAAATAACTATCTAGATTTACGTTGTCTTTTTGACTTTTGAAAAGTTTAACTATCCCCCCCCCTTTTTCCACTTTATTCAAAGTTAAAAGCTTGCTTAAATTCTTAGCTCCTTGCTTCATATACAAGCCTTGATTTTAATTTGTCAACACTAATAGAGAAAACCTTGGAACCTAGATATTTTCTTATTTAAAATTAAGAAAGTAAATAATGCAATTATACTATGTTTAAGCTGATGTAGAAATATTTTTTGCATTGCAAATATTAATTTTTAAAACTTCATTAAAAAAAACAACAACCCTCAATGCCACAGAAGAAGGTAAGATAAAGCAATCTGCCACATTTTGATGTTTTTTTAAACGTAGGTAAACTACATATTACATAATGTCCAGATATTTCATTGATAGCAATGGTTAAGCCGTTCATGTTTTCACCAGGTATAACGTAACATTGGCTCCTGATGCCCCGAAGGTGGCCAGAGCTCCCGAGACAGTGCTGAAAAGTGCGAACGGGTTGTGGTTCCGGCTGGAGAGGAGATAATTCCAATTACCGGGGCACAGTTACCGTCCCTTAACAAGTTCATTTCTGTGAGCCATAATTGCCATTTTGATGGATATAATGACATAAGAGTTATTATGTTTTATTATACATTTCTTTGAACACGACATTGTTATAAATTTGAATGTTAAAATATTTTTGTTAAAAATTTTGGTCATTGTTTTAAATATTTTTTGCTTTCACTTTCATTTTCAATAAGTTGTATTAAAAATTAATTTATTTGAAATCAGTCACATAATTTTGAGTTGTTTTACATACTTATATTTTAATATTTTAGAAAGTGAAGGAAATGACTAATTATGGAAAGACTAGAAAATGAGTTAACATAAAAAAACTAAAAGATGAATAAGCATGAAAAAAAACTAGATGAGAATTGACCATGACATGACTAGTAAATGACTAATTATCACTAGACTTGAAAATGACTAAGCGTGACAATACTTTAAAATAACTAAACATAACAATACTATCAACATAGTATAAAATGACCACTTAGGAAAATGACTACACAATGACTTATCATGACATGCTGACAAAAATGGTGAGTAAAAGATGCTGGCGGAATAAGAAACTTTAAAAAAATTAGAAATCGTTTAACTCTAAATTTGAAGTAAAAGTTATATTTTAAAAACTGTGTTACTGTTTAAATTGTGAGAACTACTGCTAGTTAAAAGGTTGTACTATCTACAAACATTTACGCCTCTTGTTGTGTAAAGACTTTTTATTTTTTAGATATGTTACTTTGTGGGTATTTTCTAAAACGATTTGTTTCATAGTCTCCCTTCAAAGGACAACAAAGAGGCGACATAAAACCACTTGTTGCATGAAAGATGAATGATTTAACACATAAATATAAATTGGGATCCACAATATATTTGCAGAAGTTTGTTATGTGACATCTAGGAGTTTAAAGACAACATAATTTTTAAAAAAAAATTTCAGCAGCTATCGTTGAATAAAGCATGCTGAAATATCGCATATTAAAAGTATTTTGAAAATAAAATAATAATCGATTCCGTTAAAACAATTTTGTGAATTTATTTTTATACAATATATATTTCCTGATTTTTATACTCCTTTTGAATTACAAAAATATGTAGCATGAAAATGAGTTTGAGTTTATTGTTTTATAGATTTTATTATCTTCAATTAATTAACACCTGAATGGTTTTGAGTTCATATATACTTTATTTTGAATGCCTGCGGATTCTCCGATCCCATCTTAGGACTGTCAAGCCAGTGGTGCCCCATTTATTTACCCTTTCGGTTATATTCTTGTTGTCTCATCCTTCATAAAAAGCGTTAGCTCCAAGCAGCGCAAAAACATAGAAAGCTTAACGGAAACATACACAATAAGCTAATGAAACATATACATTTGGACTGGTTTTAATGTAGGCGTAATGAATGTAAAGGGATTCACCAAGAGAATTGTCAAATTTTATAACATGTTCTTGAGACATAGTGAGTGCTACTTGGTTTTTATTAATCAACTTATAAATCATACATAATATTTATATTTTCTAAAATCAATAAAGCGTCATCAACAAAAATTGTAACACCAAATTTTCTCAATTAATCTCTAAACCAAACCCGTTCACAATTCAAATAATACAAAAGTGTCAATTGGAAGGTGGTCGGACACTTCGACCCCGGACGATTCGACCCCGGACGGTTTGACCCTGCCAGTTCGACCACGGACGATTCGACCACGGACGATTCGAACCCAGGTGATTCGACCCCGGACAGTTCAACCTCCGGACCTTGGTGTCATTTTATTCTCTATTCCAATTTACACGATTTTGACAAATATTGGCTAACAAATATATCCATCATGCTCCAGATGAAAATAAACAGGAGTTTTTGAGTTAACATCTTACACCGGTTTGGCCCGGAGCTGGGCCCCCTTATAATAAAGTTATTTTCTTATATAAACTGTATAAATATGTAATCATACGATCGTTATAAAACTTTAGAAGTTGTGCAGTAAAATCCCGCACACGTTTTTTTGCATAATTTTTAAAACAAAATACCAATATTTGAGGGCTGGGGACCCAAACCGTCATTTGTTCTTTTCACGAGCTATGTAAAAAGGTATTTGATTATTGACTATTGGGTAAATGGATGGATCTTGACAAAGCATTCAAAATGGATACCTTAATCTATACTGCTCAAGATCGTGCAAAATTGAACTTAAGATATCAATTCATCCATTTCTGTTGCAATATAAAAGCTATCACCACGGGTTTTTATTTTTTACAAAACGCGTTAACCACGTAGAGCTAGCAACCTGATAATAGGTTCGTAAAAGAGTGTTTTTAAAACATGATTTAGGGAAAAATATAACTATGATATAAAATGAAACTATCCGTAAGTCTGTAAAACTACCGGTAATTATTATTAATAACTAGCAACAAAGCCCGTCCAAGGACGGGAATAAGTGTAGGGTGACCTGTGAAGTTCATGGAAAGACATCACTAAATTACCCATCCCCGTCTGTCCAGAGACCCTACCCCCCACACCACGGTCTGTCCAGAGACCCTAAATCCCCCCTCCAACACCGCGGTCTGTCGCGAGGCCTCTTCATCCTCTCACCGCAGTTTGTCGAGAGATCCGCCGTCTCGACCGGTCAAACATGTGTATCACGTCAAAAATATTATACATTATAGTTATAGCCAGGAGTGAGGAGAAAAGGGCCAGGAGAAAGGGGAAGGGGGGTAGAGGAGCAGGAGGAAACGCCATCATCCCATGAGGATGGACGGATGCCATAGATAGATAGAGTAGTTATAACAACATTACCCTTCCCCGTCTGTCCAGAGACCCTACCTCCCTACTCCCCGCACCGCCGGTCTGTCCAGAGACCCTACCTCCCCAACACCGCGGTCTTCCAGAGACCCTATCTCAACACCATGGTGTGTTCAGAGTTATGATAAATAACCCGTAAATACGAAGTTTTTTTATTACAAATCCCAACACGCACCGCTAAAAATAAACTCTGTGAAAAAAATGCACCAAAAATAACTCGTTTTGAACGTCGTTCAATATATGAAAATGAGACATAATTTTTCTCCGCTAGTGATTGGCTGTAGGAGTCTGTAGGATTTTAAGGACCAATCGCTATCGATGACCGCACAGAACATTGCCTTTTATTATATACGAGCAACAAAGCCCGTCCAAGGACGTCCCGCCACCGTTCGGTGGCATGTTGTAACTCCCCTCCAACAGCCGTCTCGACCAGCATACATGTGCATCACGTCAAAAATACTATTCATTATACTTAAAATAAATAACTCGTAAAAACAGAGCTTTTGACTATAAATCCCAACTCGCATAACACAAAATAAAGTCTTGGAAGAAATACTGCGCCAAAAATAACTCGTTCTGAACGTCCGCGTAAACGTGTTCAATATGATTTGGCTGTAGGAGTCATATGTGTTTGAGAGACCAATCGCTATCGGTGACCTAAAAGAACATAGCCTTTTATTATATAGGAAAAATAAGGATATTTATTATATAGTATTATTATAGAGGAATTGGCTGGGGAAAAAAGAAATACTAATTAAGTTAGTAAAAAAAATGGCGAAAACAATAACACAAAATAAAATCTACAGGTTAAACAATACGATGTTATGGTTTCTGAATTCCCCAAATTATCAGTAGTTATAAATAGGTGTACATTAAATTAGGCCGATAGGTCATGATGCAAGTTTCTACCCTTACTTTACCGTGTATAGCTGGTCGTCTCTGGGAAGGGGGCAATTTGTATAACATGGTACACATGCATGCATAGTAGAGCATCTTAGAATGTTTAATTAAAATTAAACATTTCTTCTGCATCGAACTTACCTTCCGCCCAAAAGTGTAGCCTCGTTTGTGGTACTGTGGGCTCAGAGCTTCACAACCTGCTTGATGACGACAGTCAACCAGAAGTGATATATATTCTATACCAGGGGTCGGGAAACTTTTCGTCTGAGAGAGCCATAAACACCACATATTTTGGAAGTAATTCTGTGAGAGCCATACATTATGTTTAAAACTAAAAATTCAAAGTAAATGTGTGCATTTTGTGTATGGGGCCATCCATAAATGACGTCACGCGATTTTGGTCGATTGTCACACTTTGTCATAAAAACTTAGACCCCCCTAAAATATGACGTCACAAAGCTTTGCGCCGCGTAAAAGCCGCATTTTGTTTTTCAAAATTAGCATTTTTCAAATTACCTTTTTTTCATTTAAGTATGTATTTAGTGTAAGGCTGCACTTTAATATCCTAAAACGCGTGAAGTCATTTAAAACGTCAGTAAATAAATGGTAAAATGTCAAATATTTAATTGGAACTTTTATTTAAAGTTTTACGTTTTGATGTTACGTCACATTTCTTAAACACCCCCCCCCTCGTCACTGTCGTTACACAACATCACAAATGTGTGACACCCTCCCCCTAGGTGCGTGACGTCATTATGGACGGCCCCTAATTTCAACACTAAAAGTACAATAATTATGTCTCTTATTCTTTTAAATACTTTGCTTTTGCTAATCAATAATGCGTATTTCTTACCATTAATGCGACTTGTAGTGCTGCATGGCTTTGAAAATGGCTATGTAGTCTGGTTGATACATTGTGAGGTTAAGCTTCAAGCAGGCGTGGAGATGTTTTTAATTTTTTAAATTTTGATATGAAATTAATATGTAGATCAAATGAGTCTGAAGAAACATTTTCTTTATAATGGAACATTTATCTGCGAGCCAGATGCAGCCATCAATATAGCCTCATCTGGTTCGCGAGCCATAGTTTCCCGACCTCTGTTCTATACCATCGGAAACATGTGTGGTGCCAAGATCTGATTATTTTAATTTGCACGATGAAAGTTAGGATTAAAGCTATAATGATTTCGGTACAGAAAAAAAAATTACGGACGAACTAATTGAACGTATAATGCCATTATAATTACAAAGAATACACTATGTTAGACTGAATACACCTTTCAATGTTACATTCCATACATTTACTCTTGTTCCTTTTGAAATATTAAGCACCGCTACCTATAATTGAGAAGTAAAGGGAGAAAAAAAACTACTAAAGAAATTTTGATTGTAGCACAAACTCTCAAATTTGATGACATTATGCCAAGATCAATAGGAGTCTTCAAATTCAAAGTACAACCATATGATTACCAGCTTATTTGATCTACTTTGCAAAGTAGGTCACTTATATTTAGCCTCACAAACAATTTTGAAGAAACATACAGGACAACACAGAGCTCGGGCTCAGGAGAATGTGCCCACCCAAACTGTTCCAGAATCAACTCAGATAAAAAGCATCCGTCCTTTGAGAATCACTTCTAGAAGGCAAAGAGAACCTATGGCAGTTATTGCCAGAAGAGAAAATGCACATACAGAGGCTGTTGAGTGGCTAGATGAGGACGAGTTGATCTGTCTGCAATTATCCTTCCAGGAAACGATGATGGTGAAAGAATGATGTCAGTCGTAACTATGGATGAAAACTTCATTTCAACGTTGTAAGATGATGTCCAGTGAATATTTTTGAATGAAACATAATTCATAGGACCATAATAAACAGATTCAATATAGCACAAGAGTTGGTCACATAATTTGTCAATCTAGTCTTTTTTTTTAAAAGTCAAATTGTTTTGTTTTCTTTGTATTATTTAATCTCTGGGTGAGGTCAAGTTTCGCTAATCTACTTATTATCCTGTGTCAATAGATTGCATAATCGGAAGATTATCTAAAACTTAACCTCACTCATTGTAAATGAAAAGTTAGCAGAGAAATTATGTGTATTATACAATTGTCAAGTGTAATTTTTGCAATTTTTCTTTTCAAATTTGATCTAGATTGAGTTACTATTTCATTGAATAACTGTGACAACTGTTGCCAATTAACTATTCTACTATTAAAGTCATTTTAATAATATGATAGTTCTTTTAAGTGGGGGTGTACGGGATTTCGGCTCCAGCTCCGGCAAATCCGGAATCCGGCTATTTAAAAAAAATCCGGCTCTGGCTTCGACTCCGGCAGGTTTCACTTTATAAATCCGGCTGGCCGGTAGATTCCTAATTTATATATATATTCATAATGGCTCCGGCAAATCAGGAATCCGGCCATTTTAAGAAATCTGATTTCGGCGCCAGCCGGATTTCACTTCATAAATCCGGCCAAATTCAGCTCCGGCCGGATTTCAAAATTTTGAATCTGGTACATCCCTACTTTTAATTGGAAAGTTTATATTTTAATACAGTTTAATGGTGAAGTGTAATTTAAGTATTAAATTAAATATTTTAATTAGGTGTTAATTTTAAAAAAAATTTCGAAAGTGTGACGTACTTTAGGGGGGGTGGGTCCAGAGATTTGTGACAGTTTGTTACAGGGGGGAGGGGGGGGTCAAAAATGGTAAAAAATATCGTGACGTACTTTATGGACGGCCCCTTTAAATCTCATTCTTCGGATATCTGCCCTTGTGTCAACCCACAACTAGGGCTATCTTTAAGAGTTTCTACGATTCACTTTACTCTCAAAATCATCCGTTACACTCAATAACCGTATGATTGTTATAGAAATTCACCTGCCGAGCCTTCCGCAATGTATTGATACACATTTTAACCCAGGACAAATTTGAGATAACACTAAGATAAAACATTTATTATTTGGGAAATCACTACAGTTGGAACGGAGTTGCGTCGATAAGTTTCTTGAATCCCCAGAGGTGTAGCAACTGGAGAAGAATCAAGACCAGCGATATTTGATGCATACAAAATTTGGTTGGCTGCAAATGTTGATAATTTTAGCAAATATTATTTGAAGTGTCACTAAATCAGATGCGTTCGATTGAGTTTTATCTGGGCTGACGAGAAATTCTTCTCTGTCTTTGTTTGTTACAGATAACTTTTGTTCTGCTTAAAAGCCTGTCCATAAAGAACGTCACCCTATTTGTTCCCCACGCCCCCTCCCCATATTGTGTGTCACAAATCTCGGACCCCAGCCTTTTAAGGTAACATCAAGGAGTCATGTCAAATAATAACTTTTCCTTTTTTTTCAAAATCTGTAACTTAAATTTCACATCCTATCTAAAATCTGTAACTTATGTCTCACATCCTATCTAAAATCTGTAACTTATGTCTCACATCCTATCTAAAATCTGTAACTTATGTCTCACATCCTATCTAAAATATGTTTCCCTTTCGAAAGAATGTTTCCCAAACAGACAAGTTATAACTGGTATAAACCCAACAAACAGACAAGTTACAACTTGTATAAACGCAAATTCCTTGACTCCGTTCAATTGATTAAAATTTAACCTCAAAGAACGTTCTCATTTTAAAAATTGATTAATCCTTGAAAAGTTAAGTGAAGCTAGATTAAATTTGCAACAAACAAATATATATATATCTGGCAAAGTGCCCCAAGGTTGTTTGACGGGTGCCGACAGGGGACACTTTATGGCCGGGAGTGGCCGACAAATTAAGACTGCGGAACATTTTAGACCGCCACGATTGCTCCAGGGCATGTGGTAAACCATTGTATTGACTGGACAAGCTTTGCGCCCCGTGCTACCCCACTTGCGCCAACCTTGTATGGCCAGGACCATTTATAAATTGGCTGCCCAGACCTGACCAATTACGTAGTCAGCTTGACATGACTGGACAAGCCTTAGCGCTGTCTTTGGGTTACCTATATAAAGGGAGACTCACTCAACGAAGAAATCCGAAAAAGAAACAAAGACGTACACGGGAAAAGGAACGAGAACGTAACATGTGAACGTAAACTTAGAGAGTAGGGGATAGTAGATACTTAGGGCTGCATACGGCATGTGAACTTGTGTGTTCAGCTTATTTATTAGTGTACCCATTTATAACTGTGATTTCCTTTCTTACGAGAATTATCCAACCAAATAAACCTTTAGAACAGCTATAATCCTCAACCTAGGGGCGCGATGGTCTAAGTGGTAGCGCACTGGACTATCGATCCGTGGCAGATTCCGAGTCGCGGGCTCGAGCCCAGGTACGGGCAAGGCCCCTGAGGCATTGTGCTGGCCACACATGAACTCTACATCACTTGCCCGATAGTCCGTCATGGACTGGAAAGGGGGGGTCATTTTTAAATCCCTTATATTAACTTCGAAATCGTGTCTCTCTCTCTCTCTCTCTGTCGTCTTATTTTCGTCGGGCGGAAAAAAAAAGTCAATAAAATGAAAAAAAATTTTTTTTTAAAGAATGAGGCTACATATAGAGATAAACTAAAAATGCATTCATTTAATTACGGTAAATTCGATCGATCTGAAAATTTAATAGCTTTATCCTCCCCACAAGCCAAACCTACTGTGAAAATTTCAGCTCTCTAGCAAGTAAGAAAACGTGTTTACGAGCGTTTTGAAAAAGTTGACGACAGAACCGGATGCGTTGAATCCGGAATCCTTCACGAGTTAATAGGATAGGGACCTCAAAAATGACCCATTTCCCGTAATGCCATGGAGCTGAAATTTTTCACATAGACTTGTGTCACCTAACAATGCACCGTATCAAAATTTCAGATCGATCGAACGTACCGTAATTAAATTAATGAATTTTTAGTTTATCTCTATACGACATATGTAATTCAATTTCACGGTTTGTTATTGTTTTTTTCACGTGACAGTTCAGTTCACGCGTTGACGCCACATCGTCGATGTACCGGCGTGCTTTTGTTTACATTTTACGTGTCACGCTGAGCTCGGTCCAGCGATCGGTCACCAGACCTTTCCCGTCTCCCACCCCCCCCCCGGTTATAAAGCAAAAGGGAGTTAAGACAGCTTCAGTCTGTAAATGTTTGTCGCGTTTGAACATAATCAATACTGTTAGTTATGTCTCATATATAAGGGATTTATAGTCAAAAACTTTTGTTTTTACGGGTTTTTTTTATTTCAGTCCTCAACCTGTGTGGTCTTAACTTATTTCGTGGATTTATTGTCTTTCCATTTAAAATACAATGTACTGTGCATTGCCTTAGCCAACCACTCGGCTACATATACAAAATTTAAAATAACAAAAGGAATTTGTTTACACTGTGAGACACATCATAAAACGGGGTTTTCTTCGTTTAAATTGTTTAAGTAATAAAGCCAAGCAGAGCAATGTGCCATAAAAATTTGACGGTAATTTTGTGACAGGCTCTTCAAATTACAATTACGTATTTATGTTTTGATGTGCAATCTCTACAGAAAGTCATCATCGAGCACTTGACAAAATTAATTGACCTTTTTTAGTTCTACATTCCAACAGAAGATGACCCACGGAAAGGTAATGGATGGATACGCAAGCCATTTATTGCTTCGAATGTTGACTTGTCTATAACTTTGGAAGGTAAATTGCTGGAGTTAGCTGTAGATGACGTTTTAAAAATGAATTTTGGAACTACGACCTCTTTTGGATCCTTTTGGATTCACGTGGGTGTAAAATATCCTGAACTGGTGGAACTCTTAAGACTTTTCTTCCATTTTCTTCATCTTTCCTGGTTTTTCTAAAATGAGCCTTATTAAGAAAAAGTACAGAAACAGTTTGCATTTTTGTTCTGCATTGCGTGTAGCGTTTCCTCCATCGAGCCAAGACCTGATAAACTTGCAACAAATAAGCAGGCTCACCTGAGCCATTAGTTTAAGTAAACTTTGATCATAAACTTACACATGTACTTGCTATATTTACTATATTATTTTAAAAAATAAATATGCATGACTTTTTATATTAAATTTTATGTTCTCTTTAATAAAACGTTATCTTAAGTCGGGATATAAATTTATTAAAGTAATATCAACTTAAATAAGAAAAACCCGTAAAAAACCAAGTTTTTGACTATAAATCCTTTATGTACGAGAAGTAACTACAAGAATGTTCATTATAATACGCAGCGCCAGACCATCCAGAAATACAAAATTGCGGTTGTATCCTAAAACATGTTTAATATAATGCGCACCGATCAGGAATATGTTTATAAAAAGAGTTGTCAATAAAATACGCACCTTATTGCGCGACAGAAAGTTTGTTCAATATAATACGCACCGCGACGTTCAATCTCAAAAAATAGCATGATACATAGGAATAAATAAAATAATCTAAAAAATCAATTATTTATTTACGGTACATGCGATCGATCTGAAATTTTGATACATTGTTTTTATTATCGGTACGAAACTGCCTGCAAAATTTCAGCTCGCTAGCTTACGAGCAAGGGGGTTAAAAATCGATCAAAAGTTTTGGCGACAAGCAAGGGCGGTCGGTCGGTCGGCCGCAGACACCACGAGTTAATATAAAGGATTTTAAAACATTTGGAACAACGGTGAGGGGCGCGATGGTCTAAGTGGTAGCGCACTGGAATATCGATCTGAGGCAGATCCCGAGTCGCGGGTTCGAGCCCAGGTACTAACAAAGCCCCTGGGGCATTGTGCTGGCCACACATTCCCCTGCTAGTTAGTGATGGCTATAACCTTGTGAACGCTACATCACTTGCCCCATAGTCCGTCATGGACTGGAATGGGGGTCATATTCGGTCATTATCAACACATTTTTATACCAAATGAAGACCATCGTAAAAGACCATTAAGCAATCGAAGCTTAAGTTTATTCTTTTTCAAAATTGTTCGATGACATCATTGACATGACATGTCATAAAACAAGCCGAATGCATGCTTAATCTTGTGGGGCATTAGGCAATGTAGGGGCTCATTTTGCAATCACGTCAGTACAGAGAAAATCACGTCTGTACGGGAAAATAGTGTACCGGTCCGTGACGCATTGGGAAAAATTCCTGCCGGTCCGTCATACGACAAAGTTTGAGAAGCACTGTTTTAAATCGACTATTTCGTCGTTTAGTAAGTTGAAGTTTCAGTTTTTCATGTTCTATTTTGTGCCCTTCAGGCGAAACGAATGTTCCCAGAGATAAAGAAAGTGGACCGTAGTACATCTAATAAAAGTTACTCCGCTGGGATCATATTATTGCATTCTATTTCTACCGTGTTGCTGAATGTTTATATTATTTAGGCTGAAGGGTTCATTCTTATTTGACTGATGCACACTTCTGACATAGTGAGGAGATAAAACAGTAAGCTCTAAGGTAACAATGTTGAGCACATCGTTTAAAATAAGGAATATTAATAAAATCGTCTCTTCCCCATGGCTGTCTAAAATATTCTGAGAATCGTTCTACACACGGAAAACACATCGTATGCATTGCGTTGTTTTCAAACGTTTATAATTAAAATGAATAATAAATCTATATGAGCTTGTTTTTTCTTGGCTGTTAACCATTTAAAGGGCGGAGAAAAGTACAAATAGCTGGAAGTTTTTTTTGTGATCATTTTATTTGAAATGCGATTCAAATGACATAAAATCAAGCTACTAACATTACATTTGTAGAGTTTCTTGTACTTGGGGGGTGGCACTAAGATTGCCACTGCCCATGTAGTACAGTGAAGGTGGCAATATAGATGCCACTGACCACGCACATAACAACTGTGACTTTGAACATCAGAAAAATATGATCTTAGTCACTTTCTACTGATGAAATAAAGAAAAGCAGGGAGTGACACACAATGGCACTTGACATCTTGAGCATTGAATTTTTGACCTTTTGTTGTTGGTCTTGGTACTGCAGTACCGACATCTTCTGAAGGGACTCAAGATCAGCTGGTAGATGAACGCCGACATCACCGAGACGAATTGCCAAAGGAACCCCCTAGTTCTTTTGTGGGAGCATTTGACTTGGATTTTTTGAAGAAATTTGAGAAGTGTGAACTGAGGCGTTTACGGCTGCAGAATGTTCCACACTGTTCTTGTGCCAACAGTCTTCTAAAATCAATCATTTGGACTGGAGCTTGTTTGTGAACAATGTTGCGAAGAATAAACGCATTCAGAATAGCAGAAACCAACAAGAAATAGAAGATTCGTAGCCACCACCGTTTTGACTTTCTGCCAACTTCATAAAAACGATCTCTTTTGGTCAAATCTATCAACACCACCAATCCTCCTAGTGTACTGTACAACTGGCGGGGGGCACTTGATGGACATCCTGGAACCATCTTTCTGTGTATTTCCAGTATTTCAATTTTTTTTCTGGGAAGCATAAAGATTAGTTGCTCAACAATAGAATCAATAACTTCTTTGTCAAAAAAATCTGTAAAAATATGCTGATGCTGAATCTGTTTTTGCAAACTGATGAATTGGTTCTAACGGTTTGTCATCAAAATATAAATTCACCATTGTTTCCGACTGGGGGGGGGGTCTTTCTTTTTCCAAAGAAGATCTTCATCATCTGAAGCTATTTCATCATTTGGTGAATCAGTTTCACTGTCAGCAGTAATCTCTTTATCATTTTCTGAATGTAAGGAAAGTCTGTCAAAAGAATCGCCAGCTCTGTTTTCAGGGTCACGTTGAGTTTTTTCATTGCTGGACACACGACGAGGATCGGATCTTTCTGAATCTACATCTTCACATTCCCTGTAACTATTGTCTTCTTCATCATCTTCAGACCCTGAATCATCAGGGATGTCAAGATATTCTATGAAATCTTGTTGAGAAAAGTATTGACGTTGAGCCATCTGCAACATAAAGAACGAAAAAGATGAATAGTTTACTAACGAAGTGCTATATATATATATATATATATATATATATATATATATATATATATATATATATATTATATGGTAACTAAATACAGTCAGTGGCAAATATAATGCCACCCTCTAATTCAGGTACAGTCAGTGGCAAGTATTATGCCATCAATATCACTTTTGTTTGACATGTTCACTTCACAACAGTAGATTATAACTAAAACAAAAAAAGAGAAACTTTAACCACTATTATTTAAAAAAATAACCAAAGAATTGCATAATACTTACTGTGAAATGTTAATTTGTTGCAAAAATCAGGCCACCATCACAAGTGGGTCCACCCTAACACACCACGTCAATGTGTTACTCCAAAAACAAAGAGCGGTAGCTCTTGTGTAAACGGGTTTCGACCTCTTATATGTAAGGGAAGATACTGCGACAAATACGCGCGGCAAAATATTGGCCACTGAGCTTTAAAAACATTGATTTTGGTGGTGGCGTCTATTTTGCCACTACCCGTTAAAGGGTTAATAAACATAAAAAGGCTCATTCAAGCAATGTTACATCGATGTCCTATCAAATACAATTTTGTGCTTGTATCTAAATACATATAATGCACTAATTATGAAACAAAGCTTGATTTGTGTTATTTACCCCGCACCCCAGAGAATGCACAGGAAGCAGCTCGATATGTTGCAGTGGTAGCTGCATGATGGTCAGGGAAATGTTGGACTGATTTCCAGTATGTCGTTAAAAGTTGATAGAGCACACATTGCACAGAGTGAGAAACAGACTATGATCATGACTGAAGCCACATTGAAAATACGGGTGTCCCGTACCCGTAATAAAAAAAAAGCAACCAAAGTCTCTCAGTTGAATATGAATTTTAAAAAATGTAAATGGGCGTTTCAAAGTTGTAACAAGCACACTGGTTGTGGAGACTAACATTAATGCCGTGTTTACTCAGAGGCTGTGAAAGTACAAATAAGAGCTCTTCTCTAAATCTTATCAAAAGCCTGATAATTTCCGACCCATGATATTTTGTTAGCATACGGACCGTTCAGTGAACTTATCCGATTATGTGACTGACCAAAGACGGAGAAAATGTTGGTGTGTTCAAGGCCTCACATGCTATTTCTGTTCTATAATTTCAGACAGTCCATAAACTGGAGACGCCACAAAGATGCTGGAGCTACTCCTGGAAAACTCGGTGTCTCTTGTCTTCACAGTTTTTCTGTGTTCCGTCGTTCTTGTCTTGTTGACCAAACTGACCAACGCCTACAAGTATTTCCGGTATTTCCAGAGCCTGCCGGGTGAGCCAAGCTTCTCCATCCTCTATGGCAATCTCCACAAGGTGAGCATGGCAGTGTTAAACACAATGGGTTGATTAGTGTTGTGAGCATGACAGTGTTAACAAGATGTATTGATTAGTGTGGAGAGCATCGCAGTGTTAAACAATCATTGATTAATTAATAGGGTACATCGACAGCATTTCAAACCGAAAAGTATTATTAATATATTTTTTTAAAAATCAATAATATAACATTTTCAGAAAGCTGATTTACCGTACATAAATTTGTTTGATTCTTGCACATGCGCAGATCGTTACACATGATCAATCACAAAACTAAACAACGATGGATTTGTTTTGTAGCGTTTTAGACCAGTGCTTCTCAAACTTTTTAGTATGGCGGACCGGCAGGATTTTTTTCATTGCACCAGGGACCGGTGCACTATTTTCCCTGCACTGACAATTTTTTCTGTCCTTCTTTTGAGCACATCTGCGGACCGGCAGCGGATGACCCACGGACCGGCACAGGTCCGTGGACCTCCACTTTGAGAAGCACTGTTTTAGACGAACATCATGGATTGACAATAAAATTAACTCACCTAATAAAATTAGGAAGTAAAGTAAATTTGGAAGCAAAGTAAACATGAAATTATATGTCATTATCAAAATGAATAGCTTAGTGATAGCGTTTGAAACAGATCTTAAAAGAGAAATAATTATCAAAATCTAATTAAATAAATTTATTTATTTATATATATTTTTTTAAAATTTAAATAAACGTGTTACAATAATTCATGTAGGACTTAGTAGATTAGGTTAACAAAGATCTGTGCTCCTCCAGTGGCACAGTCATTATTGTTATAAAAAAATAGAAATAATTGACATTATTGCTATAACAAAGTAGATATTTTAATATCAAGGTAGACATTATCGTCAGTGACGTCACATCAAAACAAGCATCTTCAACCACACGTACTATTTAAATATTTGAATGCTAACAATTTAATTAATGACGTTTTAAATGGCTTCACGCGTTATTCAATATTAAAGTGCAGCCTTACACTAAATACATACTTAAATGACAATAAATTGAATTTAAACATGCTCATTTTCAAATCGGAAATACGGCCTTAATGGATGGGCGCAAAGCTTTATGACGTCATATGTGAGGTGGGCCTAACTTTTTGTGACGATGGGGGGAGAGGGAAATCGGCTAAAATCACTTGACGTCATTTATGGACAGTCCTTTGTTGTTATATAACAGTAGACACTATCCTTGTAACTCCTCACAATTCCAATTTTCTGACCTTATTTCCATGTGAACAGTTTAGCGCTGATGGAGAGCAAAGACTTGCCGTCGGTATAAACAACATGAAGACGAGAAACCCCAAGTTCTCCAGGATTTGGTTCGGCCCATTCCGCCCAGTCATTACCCTTCATCACCCGGAGACGACAAAACTTGTCCTCAAGTCTTCAGGTATTATGAACACAACCATTATTTCACTTATAACTATGTAAGCAATATCTGTATATATGTAATCAGAGCTGTCACTGTTTGTTAATGAGACAGAGACTGGGAGGGCTTTATGTTTCATAATGGGTCGTAATGGGGACACTAAAAAAAACGTGATTCTAAACAACGCCAACAAAGATTAAAGATTAATTTATTAATGAAATTATTTGCACATTTAAGCAGTATACTAACTTTATCAGCTGGTTATAAAGTTTGAGATGTGAAAGTGTAGGATGGTGTTTGGGGGGCGTGTTACAGTTTATAAGCAACAGAAATATGAAGCATGGGTACGGGAAATCCCTTAACAAAGAAACGCATGGGTTTATTGTTTTTGGTTCTCTTGAACAGCAAAAGTCAATAAGAACAGTGAGGTGGAAAAAAAAGACAACTTTGTAGTACTAGAACAAATTTAATTACGACCTAACGTAAACGTATAAAATTTATGTTACACCATTAACTTAACTCCTTTACCGTCTGAACAAAAACTCGATCTACTGAACTGCGTCCCTGTCACAGCCCCAAAATCCCGTGGGTTCGGTCAGCTCTACGAGTTTGGGATACCCTGGATAGGCGAGGGCCTGATCGCCTCCAACGGTCAGAAATGGGCGAGGTCCAGACGACTGCTGACACCGGCATTCCATTTCGACATCCTGAAACATTACATCGATGTCTACAACAAGGCGGCGGAAAATCTCTTTGTGAGTAGGAAGTTTCCAAACGTTATTATTAGGGCTGCGGAAATTAACGATTAATTTCTCGATTAATCGTTAACATTTTTAACGATTAAATTTTTTTAACGATTAATCGACCCAACACTTATAGATGTACTGGAAATCAAAAAGTAAAATATTTCGGACGATAAATATAAACTAATTTCCGGACGATTACACGAACATTTTGGTTTTAAACTATTGACTGACGTGAATGTTCAAAATTTTGATAACGGTTATTGTGTCCATTTAGAGAAATCGTTTGCCTACCATGCAATGTTCCCTCTAAGTCTAAGCTTCGTTGGTCCGTGTGCAAAGTTAAACAAAACTCGTGTACAAAGGTGCACGACGTCCATTTTTCGTGCAACATTTTACAAAATATGATGCGCGGTGATTCTAAACTCCTGCGTGGCGTCGGTCAAATATCTGCCGCGCTGCTTAAAGGGAACATTGCTACGATAGTTCTAACACTTCGCTTACATATCACCTGCAAACCAAACATCCACTAAAGTGTCAGAAACTTCAGCTGAAACAATCTAAGGCTATGTGAACGATTGTTCAGCTCAGCTAGTTTTATTGTCAATAAGACCTGCTCATCGCTTGAACCAAATAATGTCAATACACTTGTCTGTTTGCGTTGTTGGTTAAAAGATGTCATATAAAGAAGACATTTCAGTGTTATTTCGATTTTCGACAAGTACGTTTAATAAATGTTACTTATGACACCATAAATTTCAGTTTTTGGCTTTAATCGAAATGGATTAATTAATCGTCAATTTTTCAAAAGTTTAAATTTAAATTAATCGTTAACAGCCCTAGTTATTATTATTTAGATTTATTTACAGTGCTTTAAACATTGATGAGGCACGACGTCGAAACTATTATTGTAAAATAAAACATTTAAGTTTTACAAACGAGGAACAATTTAGGTTATTCCGCTATGATGTCATTAACTGTGAAAACTATGCCATGAACCGGAGACAGAACGCCCCTCAGCAACCTCTTCTTTGTCACTTTGGTTAAAAAATTTGCCCACACATGGAGTCAATAACACAATCGTGGAATATACAATGGAAGAAAAAATGTACTTTTTGGATTATGTCCATGTTTGTTCTTTTTAATTTTTTCAAAACTTAAAACAATCTAACTCAAGATTTTGTTCCGATCCATTACAAAGGAGACCCTGGACAAATTCGCGGAATCCGGTGAAAGTTTCGACATCTGTCCTCTGATGACCTTGTGTACGTTGGAGGTCATCCTGAAGTGCGCCATGAGCTATGAGGCAGACATTCAAGGAAAAGGGTCAGTTTCCGTCATCCACCATTACAGTAGTAATACTTTAAAGCACTTTTAATATCTTTAAATCCAGTTATCGTATTTCCATGTTCATTGTTCATCCAGAATGTCATTAAGGTGTCGTTTATATTTAGAAATGAAATCAAAACAAAATTAAAAGCCTTTCAACAGACAAAAAAGCATAATGAATAACATAATATAAGATACGCGAGAGAATAAGGAATAACATTATGTTATAATGAATTACATGAAGTGCTGAATAAGATAAAAAGATTTAGAACAGATAAGTGAATTTAAACAGATAACACCAATAAAAAAGTATACATGAGTTAATTTAAGAGTGATTAATGAATGTCTTTCGAGGAGTTTTTTTTTACACGTTCTGGGGCCATAATTCGATAACTCAACACAAATCGCCTTATCATAACAACGTAAATTTTGCATTTAATTCAGGCCGTTCAATAAGTCAAACACATGGAAAGCGCAGATCACCAGAATTATTAGAAAGCCTCATTAAAAATATCACATTCTATACTCTGACAGCAACTCTCTACGATTAGCGTGTACTTAAGAAACGGACTAAAGACACCTAGGCCATAGGCTACTGAATTGTTTCATAAATTAAACAAAGACGCCGTCCAAATAAACAAACAAAACTACAACAAAGCATTAATGAAATACAAAATTAACACATGAAGTATGATTAGTTTCAAAATTCAAACAAAACTGAATTGAGAAATAATAAAATAAATGAAAACAAAGCAAAACCCACAACATTCTATGCGAATCTATTACACGCAGATACCCATGCATCCATGCTAAACACTAAACATGATCAGAGTTTTGAATGAACATGTTGTCCACATGAATAATTAAAAAGAATTTCAGTTGTTTGAAATGAATCCATTAAAAGATTATTTAGAAACTTTCATCCACGAATTATTCAACCAATTCTTTTCAAACCATTTCCCAGGCAGCACCCTTACGCAAAGGCTGTCAAAGAACTCACATCAGCATGGAGCGCCAGAATCAGGTGATCTGACTATTGATAATTGACCAACTTGTCTTTTTAAATCCCTTATATTAACTTCGAAATCTTGTCTCTCTGTCGTCATCTCTGTCGTGATCTCTGTCGTTCGCGGGCTGGCGGAAAAACAAAAGTAAAAAATGACACACTTCCCGTGATGCTATCGAGCTGAAATTTCGCACATATACTGTGTCACCTAACAATGCATCGTATCAAAATTTCAGATCGATGGGACGTACCGTAATTAAATTAATGCATTTTTAGTTTATCTCTATACAACATATGTAATTCAATTTCACAGTTTGTTATTGTTTTTCTTCCACGTGCCAGGTGAGTTAACGCGTTGAAAGCCGCCCGTCGATGTCCACACCCCTCTCGTCCCTTGCCCCGGTTTTAAAGCCAGGGGATATCAGACGGTGTCAGTCTGTAAATGTTTGTCGCGTTGGAACATAATCAATTCTCTTAGTTATGTCTCATATATAAGGGATTTATAGTAAAACAATTGTTTTTACGGGGTAGTTTAATCATTAAATCCCTTTTATTAACTTCACCGCCTTCTCTGTCTTGGGCGGGAGGAAAAAAACAAAAGTAAAAAATGACACACATCCCGTGATGCCATCGAGCTGAAATTTCGCACATATACTGTGTCACCTAATAATGCATCGTATCAAAATTTCAGATCGATCGAATGTACCGTAATTAAATTCATGCATTTTTAGTTTATCTCTATACAACATATGTAATTCAATTTCACAGTTTGTTATTGTTTTTCTTCCACGTGCCAGTTGAGTTAATCAATACTTTTAGTTATGTCTCATACATAAGGGATTTATAGTCGAAAACTTTGTTTTTACGGGGTTGTTTAATTAAAACTATTTCTTCATTGTCAAGTCTAATACTAGTGGTAACTTGGGTTTTGTGCTGTAATGATATTTCTATTACTTTAATCACATGGTGTGGAAGTATCACCGTTTATTAAACGCGTACTCATTTATGACGCGATGTTTGTTCTGTGAAGTATTGAGGGGCCGTCCATAAAGTACGTCACGCTCCAGAGGGGGGGGGGCAGGAGTGGCCTTTGGGGTGGCAGCTTAATTAATTAATCGATAATTTCGATTAAAGCCAAAAAAAGAAAAGTATGACTTCATTAAACTGAACATTTCTCACGGATATTGAAAATTAAGAATATTTTGAACTAAATTTTATGACAATGTGTTGATACTTTCTCGAATGTTTGTGCTGAAGGTGGTACGTCAGCGATGTCTTTGATAATTTAAAAGAGAATTGTTTATGGCAGTGAACACAGTAAACTTTTTCACCATCTTCGACTTTGCAATCCGCAGTTAGCTTAAAAACAAAATTTTTGCTCAACTTTCTAGTTATATGTTTAAATTTAACTACGCTGATGCTGTAAGCCATTTTTTAGTTGACGTCTGCCGGTCCACATAAAGTAATAAAATAAATTATAATATTACGCGGGAGAAGTTTGTATGTAAAAAAATATATAAATTATTATTAATTATTAATTATTTATTTTTATTTTTTTTAAATATTATAAATATTTTCTTTAATTTTAATCGAATTTTTATCGATTAAAATAATTTTAATCGATACAAATTTTTAATGATTAATCGAGAAATTACCCGTTAATTTCCGCAGTCCTAGTTTATACTCAAGTATTTTCCAGATCGTGGACTCAAAGAATGCACATGCAAATTCTGATCTTAAAACCTGAATATCTGTATATAAATGATAGTAAATCTAAAACTTGAATATCTGTAGGACTCCCTGGATGTGGCCAGATTTGATCTTTAGACTATCGGCAACTGGTCGCCAATTTTACAAGAACTGTGACTACGTGCATCAAGTAGCAGAGAATGTTATTCTACAAAGAAAAAATCAACTTGTAAGCATTCATTTTTCTGGTAAGGGGTCGTCCATAAATGACGTCACGCAATTTTGGTCGATTTTTCACCCCCCTCGTTACAAAAACTTAGACCCGCCTCTAATATGACGTCATAAAGCTTTGCATAAAAGGCATTTTTCTGTTTGAAAATGAGCTTGATTCAAATCACTTTTTGTAATTTAAGTATGTTTTTAGTGTAAGGCTGCACTCTAATATCGTAACACGCTTGAAGCCCATGTAAAACGTCATTAAATAAACTATAGACAATCAAACATTTAAGTGAAACTTTTATTTAAAGTTGCGCGTTTTAATGTGACGTCATGTTTCTCAACATCCCCCCTCCCCTTCATACTTTGTCCCTAAAGGTCGACCCCCCTCCCCCTTGACGTCATTTATGGACAACCCCTAATCTCGGTATATTTATAGTCATAGACGGAAGGAGTTTATACACAGGCATCTAGATTAGGTAGAACTTAATTTTTAAATTAAAAAAACAACAACAACAAAAAAGCAACAAAACAATTAAAGCAACAAAAAACAAAAAAAAACAACGTCAACTGTTGAAATTAGTTTTTGGTGACAAAATCTTAGTAAGTCACATGTTGATCGACGGCAGAAAGATGGAATAACATGGATTCGGTTTGATGGAATGATTAAGTGTCATTAAAAAGAAAAAAGATATTAAAAACGAATCCAGTGCCAAATTAAAATCACTTGAATTGTCAAGCACCATCGCAACGGCACATACAGCTTCGTCCGTGAATTTTCATTGTTAAAGTCAACTAGTATGATTTTGACATTACTTTTGAAAAGGTTTCTTTTTTTTCCCTACCTAACAGGAAAAGGAAGGGCCGCCCAAAAAGCGTCGCTTAGATTTCCTGGACATCCTGCTGACTGCGCGAGATGAAGACGAGAGGCCAATGACAGACTTGGAAATAAGAAATGAAGTCGACACGTTTATGTTTGCTGGTACTGTCATGTGTCTCTCTACCTAATAGCACAAATGAATACTTTAGAATACTTTAGATCGTTCGTAGATACATTTTAATACGCATTTTGCCTAGATTTCATACATAATAAACAAATTTGATTCTTCAGAGTGATGGCAATCTGAATCTTCTTATAATTGTTCGTGAAAAATAAATAACGGATTCAATTTAATTAGATTTTCTGGCATTAAGCCGCTAAATCTCATTACATGATCGTATGGTGTCAAGGGATCTAAGAAAGCTATTTTATTTGAAGATCCTTTGAGCTATTATTCAACTTGTGTTTCCATATAGATCACGTTTTTTTCATTCAAGCTAAGATATACGAAATAGTTTCAGGGATTTTCCATGAGAAATAATGAATGAAAATAAATCATAAAAAGAAAAACTCACTGACGAACAATTAAACAAATATTGTATGATTATTTTTAAGGTCATGATACCACGGCTACTGCGATCCCTTGGCTCTTGTATTGTTTTGCTAAGAACCCAGAGTATCAGGTCAAAGTTCAGGAAGAGATCGATTCAGTTCTGGACGGCAGAGATTCGGAGCACATCGAGTGGTAACTATAATCCAGAAAGAAGTTAGCGGCCGTCCATAAATGAAGTCACGCGATTTTGGTCGATTTTTCACGTCACAAAAAGTAGCCCCCTTCCAATATTTTTTGTTTACATCTGAACGTCTACATAAATTAATAAATTATAATAATACGCGGGAGAATTATGTACGTTAAAAAATACATAAATTAATATTAATTATTAATTATTTTTTAATAAATTTGAAAAATAATATTATAAATATTTTCTTACATTGTAATCAAATTTTTATCGATTAAAATTGTTTTAATCAATATTTAATCGATAAAAATTTAAACGATTAATCGAGAAATTAATCGCTAATTTCCGCAGCCCTAAAATTTAAAGCAATCAAATATTTAAGTGGAACTTTAATTTAATTTGCTTGTTTTTGATATGACATCTCATTTACCCCTAGTCACACATCGTAAAATGCGGGACCACGCTCCCTTCCTAGGCGCCTTACGTCAATTATGGACGGCCCCTTAGCTAAATTAGCTTTCCGTTGTACGAAGATATATCAATGTAGGCTTCAGTCACATTTCTATAGATTAGAAAAATATTTTACTCTACCCTCCTTGGCCCAATTAGAATGAGTTGGATTATATAAATACCTGTTCCCTTATTTACTTATAGCCTTTTTTTCTTAGGTCCGATTTAAATAAGCTTGAAACAATGGGTCTATGCGTAAAGGAATCCATGCGACTGTTTCCCCCTGTTCCTCTCATCCAGAGGACCTTGAATGAGGAGATAACTATAGACGGACACAAGATCCCAGCAGGGACTGCTGTAACCATAGCCATCGTCCATTTACACAAAAATCCTCAAGTTTGGGAGGAGCCAGAGAAATTTTTCCCAGAGAGATTCAAACACGAAAATATAAAAGACAAAGACACATTCTCTTTCACACCTTTTTCAGCTGGGTCCAGAAATTGTATTGGACAGAATTTTGCTTTGAATGAAGAGAAGGTCATCATGAGTCGCATTCTTCACAGGTACATTAAAGACCTAATTATCGCTAATTATAATAAGATATTTTCATGTTTACGATCTTTGATGTTTTAATCATGTTGCGGTCATGAGCAGAATTAGTCTGGAATCAACGTTTTTACCACTATAATTGTTTATCGATACTTCTTACCCCGCTAGGCTTAAAGCCCCTCCCTGTCCAAATGTGGACAGGTATCTGCCGAGCACTTCGCTGAAAGTCACTTCCACAATTGAAACCACTGCCCATAAATATGTACAAGACGAACACCACCGGCAGTCACAATGTTATGCTTTAAAATAACGGATCCACTTTGCATAATAGTGATTTACAGTGGAATAAATCAATATAAAAATATAATAAAATTAAAATTATCAAGAAATCATGAAATATGAAACGATTTAAATATTTATTGGAGAATTCCTTTTTTAAAAATGTTTTAAAGAAATACGTGAAATATAAGGATGGTGCAAAAGACTAGAAAAATAACCAATGATACTGCGAATTATCATAATGTAAACGAGTTCGTTATATATAGCAATTTATCAGAATCTTCCAATAAAAATCAGAAATGCGGATCTTTATTTTGATGAAAATTTTACATGCTAAGGGAAATAACACATTTTAAAGAAAATCATTATCTAGATTTACATTGTCTTTTTGCCTTTTGAAAAGTTTAACCATTCCTCCCCCCACACACTTTATTCAAAGTTAAAAGATTAGTTTTTCCATCTATATCTTAACTGTTGCTCACTTAAATAAAAAAAAACAGAATCCAAACTGCGCTTACTCGTTGGTTCTAACGCTTGCCTAAATTCTTAGTTCATTTCTTCAAATGCAAGCGTTGATTTCAATTTTTTGGCATAAACAATGAGTACACTGGAACCTGGATATTTAAATCCCTTATATTAACTTCACCGCCGTCTCTGTCTCTCTGTCGTTCTGTCGTCATCTCTCTCCGCCTGTCTCTCTGTCTTTGGCGGGCGTAAGAACAAAAGTAAAAATTGACACACTTCCCGTGATCCGATCGAGCTGAAATTTGGTACACGGATCCCTCTCACCTAACAATGCATTGTATCAAAATTTCAGATCGATCGAACGTACCGTAATTAAATTAATGCATTTTTAGTTTATCCTTATATAACGTATGTAATTCAAATTCACTTTTTGTTATTGTTTTTTTTCCACGTGAGAGTTTGAGTTGACGCGTTGACGCGACCCATCGAAGTACCGGCGTGCTTTTGTTTACATTTTACGTGTCACGCTGAGCTCAGTCAAGCGATCGGTGACCAGACTTTTCCCCTCTCCCCGCACCCACCCCCCACCCACCCTTCAAGGGTTATGAAGCAAAGTTGAGTTAAGACAGATTCAGTCTGTAAATGTTTGTCGCGTTTGAAAATAATCAATACTGCTAGTTATGTCTCATATACTCATATATAAGGGATTTATAGTCAAAAACTTTGTTTTTACGGGTTTGTTTTATTTCTTATTGAAAATTAAGAAAGTAAATAATACAATTATACTATTTTTAAGCTGATGTAGAAATATTTTTGTGCATTGCTGATATTAATGTTAAAAAGTTCATTTAAAAAAACCTCGATGCCCCAGAAGAAGGTAGGTTTAAGCCATCTCTCAAGTTTTGATATGTTTTTTTAAACGTATGTAAACCACATATCACATAACGTCCAGGTATTTCATTGATAGCAATGGTTAAGCCCTTCATGTCTTCACCAGGTATAACGTAACATTGGCTCCTGATGCACCGAAGGTGGCCAGAGCTCCCGAGGCAGTGCTGAAAAGTGCGAACGAGTTGTGGTTCCGGCTGGAGAGGAGATAATTCCAATTACCGGGGCACAGTTACCGCCCCTTTACAAGTTCATTTCTAATTATGGAAAGACTAGAAAATGACTTAACATGCAAAGACTAAAAAAATGACTTAACATAAAAAGACTAAAAAAATGAATAATCATGATGAGGATAGACCATGACATGACTAGTAAATGACTAATAGGCACAATACTAGAAATGACTAAGCGTGACAATACTTTAAAATAACGAAACATAACAATACTATCAATATAATATACATTGACTAAATAAGGAAACTGACTACAAAACGACTAATCATGACATGCTTACAAAAACGGTGAATAGTAGGCTGTGGGGGAATAAGAAACTTTCACAAATTTAGAATTCAATTAACTCTAATTTGAAGTAAAAAGAATATTTTTTTAAAAATGTGTTAATTTTTAAATTATGAGAACTATTGCTAGTTAAAAGGTTGTATTATCTATTTAAGTCTTTTGTTGTTGTGTTGAGACTGTTTAGTTATGTGACTTTGTGGGTGTTTTCTAAAACGATTTGGTTCATAGTCTCCCTTCAAAGGACAACAAAGAGGCGACATAAAACCATTTTTTTCCATGAAAGATGTATGAGTTTGAAAACTAATTAAAAAATAAAATATGTGTCTTTGTTTGAACATCTATCTTGGAACAAAGCATGCTGAAGTATCATATCCGCTAAAGGTATTTAAAAAATAAATGAATAACTCATTACGTTAAAAAAAATTTGTGAATTAATTTTTATACAATATATAGGTTCATACTGTTCTACCCTTTTTAAATTAAAAAAATGTAGCAAATGAGATGAAAAGTGAGTTTTAGTTTCAGTGTCTTGTTTTGTTGATTGTATTATCTTCAATTAATTAACACCTTAATTGGTTTGAGTTCGTATAAATTTTATTTTGAATGCCTGCGGTTTCTGCCATGCTCATACTTGCAGAGTGTTGGGACTGTCAAGCCAGTGGTGCCCCATTTATTTACCCTTATGGTTATGGTTATCTCACCATTCACAAAAACAAAAACAAAACACAAAAAAACAACAAAAAAAACGTTAGCTGAAAGCAGCGCAAACACATAGCAAGCTTCACAAAGACACAATAAGTCTAATGAAATTAATATATTTGCATTGGTATTGATGTAGGTCTAATGAGTGTAAAGGGATTCACGAAGAAAATTGTAAAAAAAAATAATATAACATGTTCTTGAGACATAGTGAGTGCTACTTGGTTTTTATGAATCAACTTATAAAAAAGACATAATAATCGGCATTCTTACGTCTCGAGAAACGATGGTGCATCACCGTAGGGTTGGATTGCATTTCCTTGTATGGCTGAGCAGATCTATCCTTGAGTGAAAGTCTTTTCCACGGCTTTTGCACAGGAGTTCTGTGCTTCCCAATGTTTTTGCCTTTCTCCAAGCTCTTCTGTCTGTAGCCTCCTCCATCATTCGCTCCTCGCTATTATGACGCCCTCTTTGACAACTGTGCGACAAGTAGATCGGTATTCTGCTTTACATTTCCACTCACTTGTGCTTATTCTGACTGCTTTCATGTCTCTCTGGCAGACATCTTTAAATCGGAGACGTGGGCGACCTGTCTTCCTCTTTCCCGATGCCAGTTTTCCATATAGGAGGTCCTTAGGGATGCGGCCAGGGCTCATTTTTATACATGTCCTAGCTATCTCAGGCGTCTTTCACTGTGGATTGAGAACATGCCTTGGGTATTAGCACGATTCAGTATCTCACTATTTGGTACTTTTCCCTGTCATTTAATGCCAAGGATGCGACGCAGGCACCTCAAGTATAAGCGATTAAGCTTGCGCTCATGGGATGTATAAGTGGTCCATGTCTCGCTCCCGTATAGCAGCGTATTGATGACGCAGGCTCAATAAACACGCAGTTTGTTTTTCTACGTTAGCTTGGAGTTTTGCCAGACCCGTTTATTTAGTTTAGCGATTGAGGCAGCTGCAGTGTCAATTCTTCCATTTATTTCGTCCTCTATGGACAGTGTATTGGAGACCGTGTGCCCCAAGTAGGTGAAGCTGTCCACAACCTCCAAGTTTTCATTGTCGATATTGATGGTAGGAGGAGAAAATGTGTCTTGGGCCATGATGTTTGTCTTTCTCCAGCTGATTTGCAGACCAAATTTGTTTTTAGAGTCGTTGGAGAAGCTTGACACGAGCTGTTGGAAAACAGTTTATGTGTTTGCTATCAGTTCCACATCGTCCGAAAAATTAGGACATCTGTCTTTGGTCTCCATCAGCTCTGGTGTGTAACCAGATTCCATCACTGCTATCCTTGAATGCGTATCGAAGCAATATAGAGAAGAATATTGCGAACAGTGCTGGTGCGAGTACACAACCTTGTCTTTAACTCCGCTGCTGACTGGAAAGGCTTCTGACGTAGCTCCGTCGAATTGCACTGTGCTTTTCTAAAATCACTAAAGATTAAAACTTCATCAACAAAAATTGTAATATCAAATTGTCTCAATTAATCTCGAAACCAAACCCGTTCACAATTCAAAGCAATATTGCAAAAATGTCAATTGGAATGCAGGCGACACAAATAGCTAGAATATTTTTATCTGACTGTTCATTTTGAGGCTAATCTAAATATTGGAGTAAATCAGTTGACGAAAATATCAAAAACTTCCATGGAAAATTTGAACATTTCTTTAAGCTTGTTCTTAATTTTTTTGTAATCTGGATTAGATATCGATCAGCTTTCAAACCTACTGCTAAGAAATTCGGTATCAATTTCATTTGAATCTAAATAACGTGAAAATTGAAATAGACTTGTATCATAAGAACTTCCCTTTTAGACTTGTATCATAAGAACTTCCCTTTTAGACTTGTATCATAAGAACTTCCCTTTTAGACTTGTATCATAAGAACTTCCCTTTTAGACTTGTATCATAAGAACTTCCCTTTTAGACTTGTATCATAAGAACTTCCCTTTTAGACTTGTATCATAAGAACTTCCCTTTTAGACTTGTATCATAAGAACTTCCCTTTTAGACTTGTATCATAAGAACTTCCCTTTTAGACTTGTATCATAAGAACTTCCCTTTTAGACTTGTATCATAAGAACTTCCCTTTTAGACTTGTATCATAAGAACTTCCCTTTTAGACTTGTATCATAAGAACTTCCCTTTTCAATATATTAAATATTAAATATTGCTTCTTCTCCTGCTTCTACTTATTCTTTTGGCCTATGACTAGTCTCTAAAGGCCTTGGCTAATACCTGGGCAACCTGTTTCATCTGCTGAGCAGTGTCATATAACATTGTCTTCGCGTGGGACTCTTTTGCTTCCCTAACCTCCCCAGCTATGTCTAGCGCGGGACACGAAGTTAACAGGCGTAGTACTGTTTCAGATGCTAAGCTGCAATGACGGCAGTTCGAGACCCTGTTATGGTGTAGCCTGTTGAAATATGACTTAGTTGGGCTAAATATATATTGCTATAATCCTCCAGTAGCAAAACTTTGAGACTCCCCTTGATGAAAAAAAATCGCCCCAATAAGTTAAAGGCAAAAAAGCGACACCATGGTCAACGCGCCCTTTCCGTGCAACTGTATTTTAATGCTTTCCAAATAAAAAAGTTTTCAGTAGCAATTCAAATGTTTTGACCAATCTTTTAAATAAATTCAAATAAGTTTATATTGATAATGTATTTAAACTGACATAAATAAACGTATTCAAATGCTCTTTTTTGTAAATATTTTATTTTCTAAAATATTGTTTTCTTTATATTTATAGTTCTTATGAGTGTGTATCGGTTTTCATAGACCTCCAATATAAAGATTTTAAAAAAATAATATCAAGTTTAAATTATCTACAAATTTTCCTTTAAAAAAATAATTTTAAAAAAATAAAATAATTAAAGATATTATTTTTAAAAGCACCATTTTGTTTACTTTTTAATTCATATACATTTTGAAGATAAATTAAACGTAAGTTTCTTTGATATAACAATGCGTCTAAAACTACATCAAAACACATATAAATATTTGGTTTAGAGCTATTGAATTTTCACTATAGCAGACAGGTGCAGTGCAATAAGCCCTAAACAATACAGAAAGCAATACGGACCTCATAAATCACATGCTTTTCTGGAATCGTTTTCGGTTGCATTTTTGCATGTCTTTTATATGTTTACCGTATGTACTCTCAATCAGGTGAAATTCATATGATTAATAGTAAAACCTCAAAACAATTTGGAGTGTGCCCTGCCAACTGGATCTCATGAGAATCAAAAGCTGACGTTTGTTGACATATGATACATAAAGAGTTATTATCATATCCGTTGTTTTAATCTATTTAAGATGACCTAGTTTCAGTCGTGGGTAATGTGTCAATTTTAGTAAAAGATAATATAACATCTTCAATTATCTTAGAAAGCTTCATGAAGCTCCCAAGCAGGTTTTTGTTGTCTAATAAATTACGATACTCTCGAATGTATTAAAGAGATGAGACACAGTAATACACCCACGATGACGAGACACAGTTATACACTCAAGGAGACGAGACACAAGTATACACTCAGGAAGACGAGACACCAGTATACACTGAGGAAGACGAGACACTATTATACACTCAAGGATACGAGACACAAGTATACACCAGGAAGACGAGACACTATTATACACGCAGGAAGACGAGACACTATTATACACTCAGGAAGACGAGAAACTATTATACATTCAGGAAGACGAGACACTATTATACACTCAAGGAGACGAGAAACTATTATACATTCAGGAAGACGAGACACTATTATACACTCAAGGAGACGAGACAAAAGTATACACCCAAAGAGACTAGAGACGATAAAAAACACACTGTGAATCTTTTATTTCCTTTAAATGTGTTTATTCAGAGCCAAAATATTTTTTTTTATGAGTAGAGGAGATGACGACAAATTTGATTTCAAAACTTCCTCTCTTGGAGAAAATGTTTACATTTTTTTTCTTCTGTTGTTGCCTGGGTTTAAATGGAATAATATTTACAAAATTATTTATGAGGGATACTTTTCTATGATAAATACAATACTATAGAATACTATACTATACTATACTATACTATACTATACTATACTATACTATACTATACTATACTATACTATACTATACTATACTATACTATACTATACTATACTATACTATACTATACTATACTATACTATATTATACTATACTATACTATACTATACTATACTACACTATACTATACTATACTATACTATACTATACTATACTATGCTATGCTATACTATACTATACTATATTATACTATACTATACTATACGTGGAGACATTTTTAAAAAAGTTGTTTCTTTTTAAAATTAAAAAAAAATATTTATTTATTTTCGGATATGCAATTAATAAGTGGATCAAAGGATTCTGAAGAAACTTTTTTTTAAAATAATCGAACATTTGTCTGCGAGCCAGATTCAGCCATCAATAGAGCCACATCTGGCTCGCGAGCCATGGGTTCCCGACGCCTGGTCTAGTTGTTATGGATTTACTTTTCTCCATGCTCATTCATCTAAAAATATTCACAGTTTTTCTCACCTACATGAATGACATGATAAATAAATACTGGAATTACCTTAAATGGACTGCTCAACAATTCGATAAAATTGATCCCTGGAGAGATTTACACATAGGATTAGATGAAAGTAAAATAAATTGTTCTTGTTTTCGATTTCAGCCGATCATTGCTCACGTAATTAAAAAACGTCATGGCCTAGATTTAGCTACCGTATAAACTCGCACATAAGCCTACATCGCATATAAGCCGACCCCCTAAAACTGCTTTAAAATGGTCAGATATTGCAAAAACCCGCAAATAAGCCGACCATACAATTGTCTAATTTTACTCCATAGGAAACCATGGCTATAGGAAATATTTTCTTTCTATTTTTTTGTTGTATTTTTTCTTAATTTTATGCCATTTTTGACTTCGAAAATGAATTATCCATGGTAATATTCATATTCAGTATAATTATTCAGTATAAGTGACACCTGTATTAATATCTATTAGTACTCTGTACATACAACCAATAAAGAGTCAGATAGCGATGACAATGTGTGGCTGGAAAATTGGCATTAGTGTCTGCCCTTGTGTCATTTTTGTTTTATGCGCATATAAGCCGACCCGCGACCCCCTGATTTCATTATTGTATTTTATAGTTCTAAATTCGGTTTATATTCGAGTATGTCTGGGTCAAAATATGGGTTAATTTTGGGTGACTTAATGTCTTTTTTTTCATCGGATTCATACTTAGTTGTTTTAAACATATTATCTGCTATATCTTGTTCAATATTTCATCACATGCAGGTTTATATTTCCAACCGAAAACTGTTTTTGAAAACCTAATTTGGCAGCTTGATTTTGTCTTTTGTTATTTGTTGATTGTTTATTTTTGAGGTTTTCCAGCGTGTTTTTGGGTTTGATTTTTTGCTATTCTGGTTCAAATGGATAGATGGTCAATACATAAGACGCTAAGTATATCATTCGAGTATAATCCGAGTATATCTCTAATAAGTCACAGGAAGAATGGTTTTAAAAAGATTTGCTTAGTCTTTTCTTAGCTGCAAGAACAAGTTATTTTGTTCGATACTCTTTTTTTCGGTATATTTGTTAAGTCTGTGAAGATATATCTTTAACTTTAAAACCAGTATCAAAACTTTAAGATACTTGTAGTAAAAAATGACTTTTCAATTTCGTGTAAAATGAAGAAAAAAAAATTAAAACAAATCTGAAATAATTTGTAAGCATTAGTTAAGAACGGGGCTTTTTCCCAAATGAAGTGAGTGTATGTTGATATAAATAATGTAAACAAATAAGATAAGTAAATTTACTAACAAATAAAACCAAAAACAACCACCATTATTGATATCAAACACTCCAAAATCATATCCCAAATTTTAGACTTGCTAAGGGTTTGACATCAATTGTCTATTATTCTGTCACTTAACGTCATCAGTAAAACTGAAATGTTTCCAGAGTTTACTCACAGCTTAGAAAAATGCATGTATTATCTTATGGCCCATTGTTAACCTCTTACCTTTTTTCTCTCAAGTTAGGGAAATCGGCGACTTCAGCTACCGATCTTTTTTCATGCAGGTCTTTACCTTGCAAAGTATGTACCGAAAATGGGTTGGCCTCCATTCCTGTACAAATGTATGAGCAGGAGTTAGTTCTTGGTCGACTTGTAAATATATAGCAAGGTATTTCAAAAGAAATACATGAATATCTTAATATTTTAAGCTTACTAACCAGTTAGAAATTAGTTGATGTTATAATATTAAGTTCGGCAAATTGATATTCATTAAGATGTAACTAACTAATTGTATTATTTGTTTACGAAAATAGGTTTGAACAAAACAAGATTAGAAATTATACAAATGCTGGCCATTAACCCCACACAAAATATTTTAAATTCATACAATTATGGTAAAGAGGAGATAAATGAGGAAACAACAATTTCTAAGATATAATACCTTCTGAAATTAAGGCTACGACAGTCAATAAAATGCAGAACTTCAAAAGATGCATAGCTCTTGTTAAGTTGGCAGATTGCTTGAAAACTTGGAACAAAAAGTAAATGCATAAAATAAAAACAGGGTATTAGTAGGCCTGACAGGACGTAACACAACAGCGAACGTTTCGGCAAAGAGCCTTCTTCAACGGACAAATAGTACACAAATGAAACGAATAAAACGAAATAATAGAAAAAAACACTTAGCTGCGGTGAAATCCAAGTAGTCCAGTAGAGATAAAGCAAGGAGAGAAAAGTAAGAGCTTAAATAGGAAAGGAAAGGGTGGGTGTGGCCAATCAATCAGCTTGTCAGTGCGAACACAACGTTGATCCCATGTGGTGTAAGAGTCCCATATTCATGGATTAGTCTATTCTCCAGACTGACCCGGCCGGGTGTGTTTGTACAAGAAACCAAGGCGGTGACAGACATGTTATCGACGCCCATGTGGTCCCGTCCATTGAAGTGTCGGGAGACAGGACACTGTTTGTCTTGTTTAATGGCACGTACATGTTCCGCGATACGGCAAGAGAGTAACCTCCCCGTTTCACCAATGTACTTCAAAGGACAGCGCTTACACACAATGGTGTAGACCACATTGCGGCTAGTACAAAGATAGCCATTCCTAATCTTGAATGTCCCCTTAGGGAAGACAATCTGGTCCGTCTGGGTAACAAAGGGACATGTCTTGCAGCGATTACGACCACATGGCTTAGTGCCCAGATGGGAGGACGGAATAAGCAGACGGCTACGAACCAATAGGTCTCGCAGATTTTTGTCCCTCCTGAATACAATGAGGGGTGGGGTGGAAAATATGTTGTTTGTCTCAGGGTCCGCGAGGAGGATGGTGCGGTTTTTCACAAATATTTCCTTTGCTCTGATGTTGTGGGGATGGTATGTGAGCACCAATTTGCTCCTTTCATTACTATCACTGGAGCGTGATACAAAGGCGTCGGCACGAGTGAAGTTTTTAACTCGCTGAAGTGCAGATTGAAGTATAGCTTCAGGGTAAGACCTTTGTCTAAAAAACTCCACCATTTCCAACGCCTTTTCCAAAAAGTCCTCATTAGATTGACACAGCCTACGGAGGCGAAGGAGTTGTGAAAATGGAATAGAATCCTTACAGGATTTGGGATGAGACGAGGGATAGAGTAGGTAAGAGTGACTGTCCGTAGGTTTGAAGTAGGCCGAAGTGAGGAGGCGGTTCTTCTGGAGAGTTACAGTAATGTCCAGGAAATTAACCGATAGTTCGGAAATCGTGTGAGTGAACTTAATGGAGGGGTGAAAAGAATCAACAAAGTTGATGAACGTGTCAAGTTCACTCCTCTCCATATGAGTGACCCCAATGCCGTCATCAATGTATCTTTTATAAAATTCGTGGGAGGCGACCAGTGTATTCTTGTTCCACTCTGTGCTCGAAATGGCCCATGAACAAGCATGCATAGCTGGGTCCCATTTTAGTCCCCATGGCGACCCCACTGATTTGGTCAAAGAACTGGCCATTGAACTCAAATGAGTTTAGGGTTAAGACCAATTCCGCCAAGCGTAGTAAGGCATGTGTAGGTATATTGGGGTGAGGTTGTCTGTCCAAAAAGTATTGTACAGCCAGAAGGCCATCGTTGTGGGGAATGGATGTATAGAGGGAACATACATCAAGGAGGAACAGATAGTTCTTTACGTTTGGATTGATGCTCAGAGAGTCGAATGTCCGTAAGGCATGGTTGGTGTCCTTAATGTACGTAGGGAGGGATGCCACTATCGGTTGGAAGACACTATCCAAGAATTCAGAAATGTGTTCTGTTGGACAAGAACATGCAGAGACAATAGGTCTACCAGGGTTACCATCCTTGTGAATTTTAGGAAGGAGATAAAAGGATGGCTTGCCCAGGTCAATGTCAAAAATGTGCATCCTGGACGCTGATTGAGGTAGAGCGCATTCTGTTATCAACTCATCGATGGTCTTTTTAACCACCGTGTTGTTTTTCGTGATGGGATCTGTGGCTCTCTGTTGGTAGAACTGGGTGTCCTCCAGTTGTCTCTGAGCTTCCTTAATATACAACTCCTTATCCCATACAACTACGGCCCCGCCTTTGTCGGCCGGTTTGATGACAATGTCTTTACGGCTGCGCAATAAAGACAAGGCTTTCGACTCAACTTTAGAAAGGTTGGATTTACGGAGTCGAGGAAACAAAAGGTTTTTAATATCATTCTCAAAAAGTACAAGTCTGGCTCAGGTTGACTTCTGTGAGAGGTTTTGAACGACGTTTGCTCCGCACTTATTGCGATCGTTATATACCCATTCTCTTCATCGTGTCAATCTGCGATTGGTCCAAAGAATAACGTGATTGCACGATTCTCTGCCATCTCCCCGCCCAAACCTAGACGCCCCACGATTGTTCGTAGGAGCGGTGGCCAACCCGTGGTTCGCGGCTCTTCTGTGTTCACATTGCGGCTCGAGTACAATTTTACAAGAATTACTGGAAGACTACCAAGCCATATTTAATGAACCGCTGTGCTTCATTGCGGCTCTCAACAATTTTTTAAAATTAAACAACCCCGTGAAACAAAGTTTTTGACTATAAATCCCTTATATATGAGACATAACTAAAAGTATTGATTATGTTCAAACGCGACAAACATTTACAGCCTGAAACTGAGTGAACTCCCTTTGGTGTTAAACACGAGTTGTGGTCATCAACGGTTGGCGTGAACACAATTGACCCGTAAAATGTAAATTAAGCAACCCCGTAAAAACAAAGTTTTTGACTATAAATCCCTTATATATGAGACATAACTAAAAGTATTGATTATGTTCAAACGCGACAAACATTTACAGACTGAAATTGCCTTAATTCCCCTTTGCTGTAGAACCGGGGGGAAGGTCTGGTCACCGATCGCTGGACTGAACTCAGCGTGACATGTAAAATGTAAACATTCGATTGATCTGAAATTTTGATGCAATGTATTGTCATCCAAGATCTATCTGTGGTAAAATTTTGCAATGTATTGTCATCCAAGATCTATCTGTGGTAAAATGTTGCAATGTATTGTCATCCAAGATCTATCTGTGGTAAAATGTTGCAATGTATTGTCATCAAAGATCTATCAGTGGTAAAATGTTGCAATGTATTGTCGTCAAAGATCTATCTGTGGTAAAATGTTTCAATGTATTGTCATCCAAGATCTATCTGTGGTAAAATTTTGCAATGTATTGTCATCCAAGATCTATCTGTGGTAAAATTTTGTAATGTATTGTCATCCAAGATCTATCTGTGGTAAAATTTTGCAATGTATTGTCATCCAAGATCTATCTGTGGTAAAATGTTGCAATGTATTGTCATCCAAGATCTATCTGTGGTAAAATTTTGCAATGTATTGTCATCCAAGATCTATCTGTGGTAAAATTTTGAGCCCGCTAAGACCATCAGAAGTAGTTTAATTTTAATTTGGCATATTTGAAAAATTGCGGACAGACAGGCAGACAGACAGACACGAAAACAAGTTTAAAATAAAAGTTAAAAAAGATCTTTAAAAACCACTTTTTTTATAAGTGGACTTAAAAGAAGAAAATAATTTAAAACTTATAACTTCAAGTACTTTGATTTAATATGACTAAAAACGTTGTGCGGGTGTTTGGTATAAAAGTTAAAGATTTATTATTTAAAAGGCAAAAGAGAGATCTATAAGTGAGATAATGAGTGAACTGAATATGTTAAACCTCATAAGCGCCCGCCCAACGTTTTTAGTCCTATTAAAGCAAAGTAATTTTTCAAATTTGCCAACGTAAAATTAAACCACTTCTGATGGTCCTAGAGAGCTCAAAATTTTACCATAGATAGGTCTTGGATGACAATTCATTGTAACAAATTTCAGATCGATCGAATGTGCCGCAATTAAATTAATGCATTTTTAGTTTATCTCTATACGACATATGTAATTAAATTTCACGGTTTGTTATTGTTTTTGTTCCACGTGCCAATTCAGTCCGCGCGTTGACGCGATCCATCGATGTACCGGCGTGCTTTTGTTTACATTTTACGTTTTCACGCTGAGCTCGGTCCATCAGGACCATCAGAAGTGGTTTAATTTTACGTTGGCAAATTTGAAAAATTGCGGACAGATAGACAGACAGAAAGACAGACACGAAAGCAAGTTAATAAAAAACGTGGTAAATAAAACGTGGTAAAATGGCTCTCAGTTACTACTGGTCTTGCCATCCCTGGTTTATAGTAACTATTGGGGGAAAAGGAGGGGGAGGGGGGTAAACTACGCAGCAAGATCTCATTTCCGTAAGAAAATTAACTGGCAATAGGAAAATAATTTAAAATTGTTCTTTGAACATATAATATTGCAATTTAAGGTAATTAACTCTTAGTTGAAACCATCACAAAGAATATTGCCTTTGGAGAATCAGAAGAAAGAGACGCACTTAAACGTAGAGCATACTTCTAAATTTCTGAAAAAGCATGACAAAAGAAAGACGGTGCTCGAGTGTAAATTATCACTAGCTATTTGCTTTCAATTGAATGTAAAGACAGAAGGGACAAGTTTTTCTAAATTTGTTAAGATAGAAGTTACTTTCAAGTAGCTTCAAAAGGCAAAAACGCTTTTATTTGTAAATAAAATAAAGTGGGTGAGACTGCAACCAGGCTTTTAAATTAGTAAGTGTATAACATATAAACAGGGTATTAGTTAGCCTGACAGGACGTAACAAAACAGCGAACGTTTCGGCCAAGAGCCTACCTCAACGAACAAAATTTTATTTGTAATATGCTTTGCGTTAAGTTCATACAAAATCAGATATTAAGGGCCCCGGCCTTTGTCAAAATGGCCCCGGTCAAAACGGCCCCAAGCAAATTGTTTACATTTTTTAAAACAAAATTTAAATTTTTTTGCATTTTAACCTATGGTCAACTTTTACCCATAAAGAAAGTGGTCAGATTGTAAAATCATTTCCTGTGGTGTTATTATATTATTTCTTATCAACAAACAATTGTGATTTTATGCCATATAGAGTAAAGGTTATAAAATTGTTTCTTGTGATGTCATTATAGTATTGTTCCTTGTGAACTAAACCTGACACTGAATCGGTGAGTTAAAATACGAATATAATATTTGATTGTATTTTTTACTATTATTCCATCTATTTGTCCAGGGCAGTTTTGACTGGGGCCGTTTTGACGGGTGTCGTTTTGACTGGGGCCGTTTTGACGGGTGTCGTTTTGACAGGGCCGTTTTGACGGGTGTCGTTTTGACAGGGCCGTTTTGACAGGGCCGTTTTGACAGGGCCGTTTTGACGGGTGTCGTTTTGACAGGGCCGTTTTGACGGGTGTCGTTTTGACAGGGCCGTTTTGACGGGTGTCGTTTTGACAAGGGCCGTTTTGACGGGTGTCGTTTTGACAGGGCCATTTTGACAGGTGTCGTTTTGACAGGGCCGTTTTGACAGGGACCGTTTTGACGGGTGTCGTTTTGACAGGGCCGTTTTGACAGGGGCCGTTTTGACGGGTGTCGTTTTGACTGGGCCGTTTTGACAGGGGTCGTTTTGACAGGGCCGTTTTGACGGGTGTCGTTTTGACAGGGCCGTTTTGACAGGGGTCGTTTTGACAGGGCCGTTTTGACAGGGACCGTTTTGACGGGTGTCTTTTTGACAGGGCCGTTTTGACAGGTGTCGTTTTGACAGGGCCGTTTTGACAGGGGCCGTTTTGACGTGTGTCGTTTTGACAGGGCCGTTTTGACAGGTGTCGTTTTGACAGGGGCCGTTTTGACGGGTGTCGTTTTGACAGGGGCCGTTTTGACGTGTGTCGTTTTGACATGGGCTGTTTTGACAGGTGTCGTTTTGACAGGGGCCGTTTTCACCATGGCCGTTTTGTCGAGCCGTATTGTCCAGGGCCGTTTTGACTGGGGCCGTTTTGACGGGTGTCGTTTTGACAGGTGTCGTTTTGACTGGGGTTGTTTTGACGGGTGTCGTTTTGACAGGGGTCGTTTTGACGGGTGTCGTTTTGACAGGGGTCGTTTTGACGAGTGTCGTTTTGACTGGGGCCGTTTTGACGGGTGTCGTTTTGACAGGGGCCGTTTTGACAGGTGTCGTTTTGACAGGGCCATTTTGACGGGTGTCGTTTTGACGGGTGTCGTTTTGACAGGTGTCGTCTTGACGGGTGTCGTTTTGACAGGGCCGTTTTGACAGGTGTCGTTTTGACAGGGACCGTTTTGACGGGTGTCGTTTTGACAGGGGCCGTTTTCAAGGGTGTCGTTTTGACAGGGGCTGTTTTGACAGGTGTCGTTTTGACAGGGGCCGTTTTCACCATGGCCGTTTTGTCGAGCCGTATTGTCCAGGGCCGTTTTGACTGGGGCCGTTTTGACGGGTGTCGTTTTGACAGGTGTCGTTTTGACTGGGGTTGTTTTGACGGGTGTCGTTTTGACAGGGGTCGTTTTGACGGGTGTCGTTTTGACAGGGGTCGTTTTGACGGGTGTCGTTTTGACTGGGGCCGTTTTGACTGGTGTCGTTTTGACAGGGGCCGTTGTGACAGGTGTCGTTTTGACAGGGCCATTTTGACGGGTGTCGTTTTGACGGGTGTCGTTTTGACAGGTGTCGTTTTGACAGGGGCCGTTTTGACGTGTGTCGTTTTGACAGGGGCCGTTTTGACGTGTGTCGTTTTGACAGGGGCCGTTTTGACAGGGGTCGTTTTGACGGGTGTCGTTTTGGCTGGGGCCGTTTTGACGTGTGTCGTTTTGACAGGGGCCGTTTTGACGGGTGTCGTTTTGACAGGGGCCGTTTTGATGGGTGTCGTTTTGACTGGGGCCGTTTTGACAGGGGCCGTTTTGACGTGTGTCGTTTTGACAGGGGTCGTTTTGACGGGTGTCGTTTTGGCTGGGGCCGTTTTGACGTGTGTCGTTTTGACAGGGGCCGTTTTGATGGGTGTCGTTTTGACAGGGGCCGTTTTGATGGGTGTCGTTTTGACTGGGGCCGTTTTGTCGGGGCCGTTTTATCGGTGAAACCTTTTTAAAATCTATTTGGACTTCTTTTCTAAATGACATTAATTTGTTTGTAAAAGTAGAAGAGTATGTGTGCATGTTTATTTTGCTAAAGAAGGCTTTTAATTAAATCAACATCCTATGTAAATTTTGCCATTTCCACAGATCTCACCACCTTACTTTTAATTTTATCAGTAGTACAAATAAGATGAAAATAACTATAAAAATACGCTTTGAATTTCACATTCATTTAATGGGGTTTATTTTATTTTTTCAATCAATTTGCGGTCCCATGGGAAAAACAACAGGTGTCAAACACAGAGAAAAGTGATAAAACGAAATGACTGCACCAACCAATAACAATGACTCTCAGCGCAGCTGTTGTACGTTCAAACAGCCATCTTCGTTGTCCTGCTTGGTCCACGTCCAGAAGTAATGGCAGTTTATACAAAGATCAGTACAATGGCTTTCACCACTTAAAACCAGATGCTCTGAAAAGAATGCAATCTACTAGATTGTAAAGCAGGCGAAAGAATTTGAACCAGATGTTTTATAACAACAGGAACAGATAGCGATTGAAAAATCACTCCTAGTTTTAGCCCCTAGAAACTGGGTAAATAGATTCTGGACTCTGGATATAGTAGTTTAGTAGGAGTCGTTTTTTTTAAAATAGGGTTTATATTATCATTTTAATAAAATTGGACAATTGACAAATGTTTTAATGTAAAACATTTGAAAATGGTGTCTGAAAACTTATTCTCAAGACACAGATTTTGTTTGCCCCTCCACTTATTTGACTCAAAAACCGCTTAAAGCCTCAGTGGCAAGGTTCACGCAAGGCTAAAACACTTGATTTCATCGTGTCCGTTGCCTCTATCCTACCAATCTCTCGTTCCCAATATCCATACTGGGACTAAGAAACAACCCAATCAGAACGACAGAAGCATGGTGAACCTCTTTTAAAATACACACACAGTAGCCTGAATTATAATGGTCTTGATGGTGAGCTCTCAGGATAAAGAAGAAAATACCAACTCATTGTCTCTAATCATATATGTATATCTTTAAAAGAGGGAGAGAAAGAAAGAAAGAATAAAGAAAGACAGAAAGAGAGAAAGAGAGAAAGAAAGAAAGAAAGAAAGAAAGAAAGAAAGAAAGAAAGAAAGAAAGAAAGAAAGAAAGAAAGAAAGAAAGAAAGAAAGAAAGAAAGAAAGAAAGAAAGAAAGAAAGAAAGAAAGAAAGAAAGAAAGAAAGAAAGAAAGAAAGAAAGAAAGAAAGAAAGAAAGAAAGAAAGAAAAAAAGAAAGAAAGAAAGAAAGAAAGAAAGCAAGAAAGAAAAAAAAAGAAAGAAAGAAAAGGAGAAAAAAAGATAACTATATTTTTCTTTATATATAGTAGTTCTGACCCCAAATAACAGAAGTAATCCCCAGCAACAAGTCAAAACACATCATTTGTAATGTTATTTATGTATTTTTGACATGAGTTTTATTTCTTTTTATTGTTTGTCAACTTAAAATTGTAAATAAATATAATTTTTAATTTTGAAAAACTTCCATGATTTTATTATTATTAATTTAACACACAAACTCAAACTGATCCGCCTAAATATAATCATTAATGTCAACTCCACATTTCGTCAGCTCTGATTCAATGGTAGAGTAGTCTAAATTCAAATCTTTTAAATCGTCTGCTAACATTGGGTTGGTAGAAGCGGGCTGGACTGTTTGGGGAAATTCAAAAACTGAAGATGAATTCTGCGGCAAGCAACCGGGTCGCTCGGTGTAAACTCCACACAATCGCGACACACTACTATCAAACGGCCTTGGAAAGTAACTCAAATCAGAATCACCCGTATGTGATGGGGATAATCCTGCTGTGCTGACTTGGAGTTTATGAACAATAGAGTCGCTGGGATGATTAACATGTAAATATGTGTTTGTCCCTAACGATGAGTTCATAATATCTGGGACACATTGGTTATAATCACAAGTCCTGCTTTTTTTGAAAGTGTGAGTTGAAGGTAAGGTAGTTTGAACAGTATCAACATCATTACCTCCCTTACAGGAGAGCTGTGATCTCTGATTGAGCGTGGGCTGTGAATCTTGATGAACGCGTTGTGAATCCCGAAAAAAGCGCCGTGTAGCATTGACTGTTTGACCACTACGCAATTCTGACGGTACAGTTCTTAGAGCCAATGGGGCATTATTAGAATCCATGTCTTTTAGCGTGTTTGCCCCGAAACAGCTAATCGTGTTTTCATTGCCACGAGCTGTTTTAAAACTCCTATCAATACCACTACTCTGAGAACACATCGTTTTCCAAACTTCTTCATTACCGCATGAGATATCGCCTATAGCAGTTTTAGTGCTGAAATTAGAGTCTTTTTTATGTGAAAATTGACAGGACAATTGAAAATTACAAGCATCTTCACTGCTCTCTGAACTAAGATCATTTGTTGGGTATCCTAACTCACACAATTCCTCATTCAGAGTTTTTATTAACTCGTCATTGCTTAAACCTGTACAGCCGAAAGGCTGCAGTTTTACATTCGTAGGTAAATCAGAACCCCTGAGCTTCTTCCGAGTACTATAAACTTTACTTGAGACCCACTGTTGGTGTATTCGTGTATTAGCTGATGAGCCACAAGCAAAAATGCTTGCATTCTGAGCATCGTCCATGTGATAGGTGTGAACGTCACTTGAATTTACTTTATTCAATGCTTTTTTATTGGGATCAATAACTGCAATTCGTCGACTTTGCTTATTTCCGACGCTTTGATTAATTTCGAAAAGAATATCGGGGCACTTGAAAGGTTGAATATCAGAGTCCTCTGTTGAGCTTAAAAACGTTTGCTGGAAGGTCCGTCCTACGTTTAAATCCATTTCTCTAGTTTGAACATTAAAACTTCTCTGATTTATAACCGTGTCTTTTCCTGAACTTGAGAAACAGGTAGACGCAGAGTGAATAGACAAATCATCATTGCCTGGTGTCGTGGATAGAGGGAACTTATCTTTAAGGATAGGCGCCGTACCACAAGCAGAATTCTGTACGCTGTCATGAGATGGTGATTTCGGAAACTGAATTAATTTTAAATTTCCACAAGTTTTTTCTGGTACGAAGAAATCTAGAATACTTTGAACTTCATAATCACCACACAATGAATATCTTGGTGATGGGGAAGATGGTATGTTGTGTGGTAAAGACTGGGTTGTTGAGGCGAATGGTAGATTCAGATGAGGAGACTGTGGTGCTGGGATGGTTGGTAGGTTTAGAGGAGACTGGGTTGTTTGAATGGATGGGAGATTCATGGGACATGATTCTGGTGTTGGGCTGGAGGGTAGACTCAATTCTGAGTCTGGCATTTCTTCATCAGAAAGAAGAAGGTCAATGTCTAATAGTGGACTTCCAAGCTCCACGCTGGCGATAGGAGAAATGTTAAAATCTATGTCATCGTCAGCTGTTAATTGATCGAAAATTGAAGAATGTCCTTGACCTTGTGATAAAACTGTTTCCGTCAGATTCAACCAATCGTCATCCTTTTCATTGAAAAACAGTGCATCGTGATTGGTTGGTTTAGTTTTGTCCTGAAATTTGCTGCTGCTTCTATCTAACTTATTCAACGCTAATGAGACTCCTGTATGTGTTATGATATCATTGTTATTTAGACTGGGTACTGAAAGGTTTGGGATTTCAGTATCTGACCCAGCATCAATGCCACTATCAGGTGATGATTTAGACATTGAGTCAACGTGACCTTCTTGGTGGCCGGTGATACTAGGATCAGAGGTCATTACTGCTGGCGATGAGTCCATCTCTAGAAGCACATTGGATGTGTTTTCATTAAAACTTGCCCAGCGTTCAGTCACAGCATGTGTCAGGTCTGCACTCCTGGTAGCGTCAGGTGATCCAGATGAGAAGGACCAGACGGGAGACGAGGACGACGTGATGTCACTGGATGCAGTGGGTTTGGATCCAGAGGTCATTCGTTTACAGCTGACAGAAATGCTCGCTCTCTTGCACTCATGGCTCACTTTTTGTTTCTTCAGCTCTCGGCCTGCTGCGATTGATGCCAGAGTGGGTTTGGCAAGGCCATATGTGGTTAGGTCGAAGTCGAATCCCTGGCACTTCATTCTTTCGTAATCTTTCTTCTCCCTTGAGAGCACACAATGTGCTTCCTCCACACTGTAATAAAAAAGACAAGTTTGGTTCTTAAGTTAGTTCTTAAGTCTTTGAAATAAAAATTTACTAATTTAGTTTTACACACTAACATTTTTTTTAAAATTTGTTTTTTTTTATTTTTTTTAAAATTTTTTTTTACAAATGCGTTTATTTAAAAAAATAATATGAGATGCCTGTGTTTATAATCAACATGTGCACATTTTTTTTTATTTGAGATTGATTTCCACACATATTTCAACTTTCACCTTTTTATCAACTTCAAGTAGGAGAATGATTTAAAAGTTTTAAAAAATAAGGAAAAAAAGAAATTGTATACCAAAGCCATAACGTCTATTTTTTATTATTTTTGATTTTTAAAAATTACTCTAAAATTAAAAGCTACCGAATTTTTTTTTACCACAAATCAATCATTTTCTTAAGAAAAATTTAATTCATTTTTTTCAACTAAAATTTTGGAGACATTTTATAAACTATTCATTAACGAAAATATTTTTTATTTATGTGTATCTATAAAGCAGAACAAAAAATATTTTTTACAAACTCATTTAAACACAATTATTATATACCCCACAATAATTACAAGATACATACAAACTTGAAAATATAAGTCTTTTACTAGGTTCTATGGATGATGTCATTTACATTATAATCATACCTGACAGAATAAGCATAAGTGAAATGATCTACCTGATGCCACTCATGGTGTACGTGTAAACATTACAGCTATAAACAAATGACAAAATCTGACAGTGTAAAACCAAGAGTCATGACCCACCTGATGGTGTAAGTGTAAACATTACAGCTATAAACAAATGAAATAACCTGACAGTGTAAAACCGAGTGAAATGACCCACCTGATGGTGTAAGTGTAAACATTACAGCTATAAACAAATGATATAACCTGACAGTGTAAAACCGAGTGAAATGACCCACCTGATGGTGTAAGTGTAAACATTACAGCTATAAACAAATGACATAACCTGACAGTGCAAAACCAAGAGTCATGACCCACCTGATGGTGTAAGTGTAAACGTCCACATGCAGTGGCTGCCCTGTCGTGTCATACACAATGGTGTACTGTGACAACGCCCACTGCCACCTCCCATTTTTAGTAAGTAAACGGTAGTAGCCTGAGTCTCCTTTGCCCTGAACTACAACTGCATGCGGAAATTAGAGATAATTAACTTTTAGTTACATATTTACTTATTTCAACTTTAAACTTGGCGTCTTTAGACTAAACGAGTATTAGTTTTAATAACATTAATTTCGAAAGAAAAAGAAAATTTTTAAAAAACGTAAAAAAACAAAGTTTTTGACTATAAATTAGTATAAATCCCTTATATATGAGACATAACTAAAAGAATGTTCAAAATAATACGCACCGCGCGTAATAAGCACGGCGCGACAGACTAGCATAAACATTTACAGACTGGGAAAAATTATTAAAGAATGTTCAATATAATACAACGCGCGACAGACTAGCATAAATATTTACATGCTACATTGAGATGCATAAAGATAATCTAAAAATTAATTAATTTAATTACAGTACTTTCGATTGATGTAAAATTATGATAGATCATTTTTATTACCGCCACGACTCTGCCTGCAAAATTTAAGCTTGATAAGACACTGGTAAGTGGGTTAAAAATCTATCCAAAGTTTTTTCGGCAAACAAATAATCAAGCAATCAAGTAGACCCGACTATAAATCCTTTATTTACGAGACATATCTAAAAGTATGTTCATTATAATACGCATCGCACGACAATCCAAAAATCCAAATTTTTGTTATGTGTCATATATAAAGGATTTATAGCAAAAAATACTACAGTCTGCCTGCTAAATTTCAGCTCGATTTGATCACAGGAAAAGAGTTATAAAAAATGTGTAATTTAATGCGCACCGTACAACAGATTAGCATAAACATTTACAGATCGGGCATATATTTTAAAAAAGTATTGTCAATATAATACGCACCGCGCGGCCTAACAGGAAAGTATTAAAAATGTTGTTCTATATAATACGCACCGCGACACTCTGGCACAAAAATTGATATGCTACATAGAGATACATAGAGATAATTTAATAATTCATTAATTTAATTACAGTGCATTTGATCGTTGTGAAATATTGATATATCATTTTTGTCGTCGCCACGAGCTCAATAGGATACGGGGAAGTGGGTTAAAAATAGATCCAAAGTTTTTGCGACAAGCAAGCAATCAAGCAAGTAGACGCCACGAGTTAATATAAAGGATTTAAAAAGAAGGAAAAAAATCATGTATCTTCTGATAAAGTACACGGTAAGGGCTGCGTTTACAATAGTTATAATTGAATTTCTGATACCAAATAATTAATTAAAACCAAAACTCTTAGCTCCTGCTCCTGGTTGAAATGAATAATGAAATATTTTCATTTCTTAGGAAAACATAAAAATGTTAAGAACAACTAAACACTTGGCTTAAACTAATATTATACATTTGTTAAAATAAGTTTTAAACATGGAGTGTTGAAAAATATAATGTCTGGGTTATCTAGTTAACAAAACATCTCTCATTAATTTTTTTAAAAAGTTTGTTTTAACAAGATTAAATGAGTTAATTATTGAATTAATTCTTAACATGTGAACTAAAATAATTGTTCAGCATAAACTAGCATCAAATCAATCACCATTTACTCTACTTTTAAATTGTGTACATTTCATAGGAGACTGTAAAATAGTGGAATTTCGATTCCACTCGTGTAAGAAACAGTGTTTCTGTAAGTACTTTGAAATGGCTTGGATCAGGATACCAGCATCCTGATGGTAATCTTTTATGGCTTATGAAATTTCAGTTAAAGAAATGAAGATATTTAAAAAAATCATCATTTATAACTTACGACTTTTGTGTTTGTATACACACATCAAGACATCACAAGGGTGTTTCAGTTGAAAGCCATCCGTATCCAAAATTTTGGTTGGGGTGTAGCCTAAAACTTCTTCGACTCTATAAAAAATTATAAACAATTCATGCGTCAGATGTCATGGCTGTATCAAATAAGACAAGCAATCAAAGATATCAGCATACAAGTGAATTAATAATAAAGTTGTTTGCTAAAAAAATAATTAAATCGCTGAAGCATGTGTCATAAGCAAATTAAATTGTAATTCAAGACCAATAACATTACCATACCAACACCATAAAAATATACCAATCTTCATGTATAAAGCGAACTTATGATACTTCGGCCAAATATATAGGGCTTGATTTTCTTGTGTTTTAAAAATTATCGTCATGTTTCAAAATAATTGAGTGTTAACTAACTTTAGTAGTATTATTATTATGGAATAAACATTTACCTCAACAAATTTCATCCTTGTTTTAAAAAAATCAGTATTAAAAATTAAATTTTTTTGTAACTATAATAAAAAACAATATTTACTTAATAAACAAAAATTATGTCTAATTACATTTCATTCCTTTGTAAAATTTAATATCATTAAGCATATGTTGTAGAGAGAGAAAAAAAATATTTTCAAGGATGATAAACTGTACAAGATTTATAGAATATATATTATCTAAATGTATTATTATTTACCTTGGATCACAGTAAACACATTTGTAATCCAACGTGTGCCTGGTGTAAAACATACTCTCTGATCTCTGTAACTCTGGCATAACATCAGATCGTACAGGACGGCAGAGGGACAAGAGACCCTTGACCTTGATATCACCACTTGATTTATCCCTGAACAGCCTCAGTTTAGCATTCCACCGAAACAACTGAACAAATATATACCAATGAATATGAAAACACTTTGCAATAATAAATTTATAATTTATTACATTTACTGCGATTTGAAACAAAATGTTAGAATTTTTCACGTTTTTTTTTCGTTTGTTTATATTACCAGAAATCTTATTATAGCTCATGGCAGCCTCTTCTCATTTTTAAAAATTGAATAAAGGACAGTGTTGGATCGAAAAAAGACAACTACAACCTTACTAAAAAAAAATTATGATGCACACCAAAAGTTCAGCAAGAATATTTTTTTTAAAAATTGCTTCCCTTACTTTTAAATAATAATCATAAGAAAGTCATATAAAATATACCTTATACCCACACTTCTTGTGCCTTGAACCAGGTTTCTGGAAGCAATATTTCATTGCCAGATAAAAAGTTCTTTTCAAACTCCAGGCTTTGACGCCTTTATTTTTATCTAACGAATAATTCATAAAATTAAAAAAAATTAAATTAACTATTTATTTCATAGTAAAATGGAGTATCAATGCATATGCCACTTCTTTATATAAAAAAATGTACCACCGTCTTCCACGCCACCACTTAAGAATTTACTTACGAAGATTTATATTAAAAAAAGCAAAGATCTTAATAGTATTTTTTATAAATATATTTAAAGTCCTCTCTATCTACAAAGATGATGTACGGTGGGTTTCTACCTTCTTGAAATTGTTCATCACACATCTGTCCCTCAATCTCATGATAGTCTTTGTCAAATATAAATTCTGAAATATCTTGGCCAATAATATTTGACTGCAAACAAAAGTAAGAATTAAATACAATTTTTTTAAATCAATTCAGTTAAATTTTCAATTGAATAATAAATAATATTTTTAAAAAAACAGTCATAAAAATAAAATTTGGGATGAAGAGATACTTTTAGCTCAAAAGTGTCAAAGAAATTTTCTGTAAATATTACTTTAAATTTTTAGGTTGATTCAAAAATTATCTTCTTCATCATGCATTCACCTATGTTGCACAAGGCATGAATTATTGTATATTGTGCCGTATTTCAATTCCTTCTCAAATTTTAAAGCAGTGTTTCAAGCATTAATCCTTATTTCATAACATATAAACATTAATAAATCTATAACATTACAATATATAAAGATATTATAATCCAATCAATTTTTAAAAAAAAACTTACTTGAGAAAATCCCAAGAGTTCTCCTACATTGGGTGATATAAAAATCACTCTTTTACTTTTGTCCAATATCAAAAAGAATCCAGGCAAAGCCTCAAGCATAAGAGCCCCCTCTTTAGAAATTAACGTTTGTTGCACATCAAATCCACATAGCATGCTAGCATTTTTCTCCCCATTGACTGGCACGACGCTGGCATCTTTAATCGTTCGTTTACTCGACTTTTGCTTTCCTGAAGTAACATCCTGCGTCTTATTCTTAACGCTCTTATTCGCGTCACCTAAGGTCTGGCACAGAAACTCCTTCATGCCTCGCTCCAGACCTTCTTTGTATTTCTGGAGCTTTTCATACCTTTGATCAACGTCCACGACCGTGCCAGGATCTTCACGCAGGAACGTATGCTCCAGCTTGGATAAAACCGAGTCCGGAAGGCTGATGTCTGTGTCGCTTACGACGTTCTTAAGGCTGACCAGTGTCCCGGCCACAACGTTGCCCTCGTTGTCCAGCATGGCGAGTGGTGGGGATGTATCTTGGGGCGGGGGCCCATCCTCTTCAGAATCCGGTGCAAGACACTCAGTTAAATCGGGAGAATCTGTTGATGAGTGCAAAATAGAAGCGTTGCTGAAATGTTAACTGGTAAACATGACATCAGATATAAACATTCCGCTATAACACCTTGATCATTTTTCTTTCCTTCAATATATCATACAGAATGGGACTGCGATAAAGCTTTTAAATGAAATACAAAATACACAAACAAATTGTGCAATTAAAACAATAAATTTGAGCTTTATTTTAAACTAAAACGACAATAGACGTTTCGGCTAATGCCTTCATCAGTACAATAACATAAGATAGGTACTTACATATATTTATATTCTTAAAACATTATATCAAAAAATAATTAAAAATATTCATGTAAAATAAAATGAAAGGAAAAACAAAAACAAACAAGGACACAGGATATAGGATATGCTGTGTCCTTGTTTGTTTTTGTTTTTCCTTTCATTTTATTTTACATGAATATTTTTAATTATTTTATGATATAATATGTTTTAAGAATATAAATATATGTAAGTACCTATCTTATGTTATTGTACTAATGAAGGCATTAGCCGAAACGTCTGTTGTCGTTTTAGTTTAAAATAAAGCTAAAATTTATTGTTTTAATTGCACAATTTGTTTGTGTATTTTGTTTTTTTTTCCTTTCTTTCAAGGGGAGGAACTGCGAATGATTAACCTGGAAGAACGAGTAAACCGAGAGAATGGAAAGCGAAGGAAGGAGGTGTCATAGAAAACTAGATAAGAGGGTGTGTGAAGAGATAAAACATGAAAAAAGTTTTTTTTCTTGCTCATTTTTTTTCGTTGCATTATTTCTAGAATGTCATTGCCTAAACCAATCGCATAATAATGCCAATTTAAAATAAACTGTGTTACCTACTAGACCTGTCAGCGGGTACCCGGGACCTGGGTACCAGTTGCCGTTGCCGTGAAATTAACCGGGTAGTAAAATTCCGCCCGGGTACCCGTGAAAATGTGGCTTTAATGTCTATATTAACCAAACTTCGGCTCGCATGCGGCTTTTTTGTGTTCATTTGAAGCTCACGAAACAATTTATCACATGAAAATTTTTGATTCAAATATATGATGTGTAATAAATCTAAGGAGAAAAATCTGTCAACGGGAAATAAAATACTGTCTCGTCAAGCTAAAATGTATTTTGATACATCTTTTTTTCTGAAAAGGAAACAAAAATCGCAAACACGAGACGATTTTGTTTATTTGAATGAATCTTATAAGGAAAACAAAACTCCTCTGTGAAAATAAGGATGGACTGTATAGAGATGACAAAGGCCGTGTTTGTTGTTGTTAATAAAAACACCCCAGCTTTGACACAAATTTTGATATTTGAAATACGCCGACATTGGGTTTCCGATTGTCGATGTTTTTTTATCTACCCCATTCCCCCTCCTCCCTCCATTCGATTGTGTTTGGTGTGTTCATTACCCCGTGTGCCTTGCCCAGAAACTGATTTTAATAATACACCCAAATTTGTAAGTTTTTAAAGTTAATAAATTAGTTACTAACCGTGTAAGATGAATAAGGGGCCGTTCAAAACTGACGTTACGCACCTAGGGGAGGAGGGGGTCACACATTTGTGACGCGGGGGAGGGATGTGTTTAAGAAATGAGACGTGACATCAAAACTCGCAACTTAAAATAAAAGTTCCACTGAAACATTTGATAGTTTACAATTTAATGACGTTTTACATGGATTTAAGCGTGTAGCAATTTTTAGAGTTCAAATTCACATTAAATAAAAAATTAACTGACAATAAAGTTATTTGACATATGCTCATTTTCAAAAAAGAAATACGGCTTTTATTGCGCAACACTGTGTGACGTCATTTTGGCCAAAATTGCTTGACGTCAGTTATGTACGGCTCCTAAGACGTCGGCCTTGTTGCCACTGTGTGAGATGAGGTGCATGGAAGGTGGCAGGGTAGCATTGTATAGCGGTCATGACTGGGAAAATTATGCTATGTTTTGAACGGGTTACCCGGGTACCCGTTCGAAATATTGACAGCCCTATTACCTACATAGAATCTAACCTGAATATAGGTAGAATTATGAGACAAAATGTATTTATGATGAAATTCAATATTTCTTTAATTGGACTTAGCAAAATTATTGCAATAAAAATAATGAAAATTATACCTTTTTTTTAAATTTAAAAGATTTTTTTTTACCTGTTTCTAAATTATTCCTACATTTCATGTATGCCACCGTCATTCGCAGGACTGATAACTTGTCAGGCTTTGTGTCTTGTACCAAGTCCTCTGGCAGCAAAGAGGACAACTCACTAAAAATTTCATTTTCCTTATCTCGCCGACTTCTGGACTTGACCGGACGTCTGGAAAAAATATTAAATAAAATCTTAGCACGATTACTGACCATGTTCATTAGCTGCACTACAAACCTGCATCCAATGTTCCCTTTAAGCTGCACGGCTGCGCAGATATCTGACCGACGCCGCACAGCAGTTTAGAATTACCGCGCAGCAAGTTTTGTAAAAATATTGCACAAAAAGTGTATGCTGTGCAACTTTGCACACGGACCAACGAACCATAGAGTGGACATTAATCATCACATCATACCGATGGACCCACAAACGGCCAGCCTGTCTTATTTTGTGTCTACATCATCAATCGACTTCAACCTTGGTTTACTGATGTCCCTTTCCCATTAGGCTTCTGTCTGCCTTTAGCCTTTAATCCTGTAAGATATTGCGCTCTCTCGTTGACCACGCCTCAACCCCTTAGCCCCATCTTGCCTGTTGTATGACTACTTTAGCCTTTAATCCTGTAACATATTACGCCCTCTCGTTGACCACGCCTCAACCCCTTAGCCCCATCTTGTCTGTTGTATGACTACTTTAGCCTTTAATCCTGTAACATATTACGCCCTCTCGTTGACCACGCCTCAACCCCTTAGCCCCATCTTGCCTGTTGTGTGACTACTTTAGCCTTTACTCCTGTAAGATATTACGCCCTCTCGTTGACCACGCCTCAACCCCTTAGCCCCATCTTGTCTGTTGTATGACTACTTTAGCCTTTAATCCTGTAACATATTACGCCCTCTCGTTGACCACGCCTCAACCCCTTAGCCCCATCTTGTCTGTTGTATGACTACTTTAGCCTTTAATCCTTAAAGATATTTCGCCCTCTCGTTGACCACGCCTCAACCCCTTAGCCCCATCTTGCCTTTTGTGTGACTACTTTAGCCTTTAATCCTGTAAGATATTACGCCCTCTCGTTGACCACGCCTCAACCCCTTAGCCCCATCTTGCCTGTTGTATGACTACTTTAGCCTTTAATCCTGTAAGATATTACGCCCTCTCGTTGACCACGCCTCAACCCCTTAGCCCCAACGTGCCTGTTGTATGATTACTATGATTGATTTATAATTGCCAAAGAATAAACTGTAAAACACATGTGATATGATTTTATGATTCATAAAAAAAATTAATTCTTAAAGAAAAACAGCGAAATCATAAAATGACTTAGATGAATTAAAGATTTTGAAACTAATTTGGTATGTCTTTCAACCCCCAAAAATGTGTCAACTGTTAAGAGTATCTAAGAAAAAGAAAGTAATTAATCGAAACTACTTATTCATGGAAAGCAGGTAATCCAAACTAGAGATGCAAGTACTTTTTAAAAAATGAATGAAAACTTGTCTTGGAATCCAAATGTTCATGAAATAATTTTAAAATTCCAACCACAGTTTATACAAAGAACAGTTTATACAAAGAACAGTTTATATAAAGAACCTTTTACAACTGTGTAGGAACATAAAACTAAAATTCTACCTTACATTGTTACATTGGTTGGAACTATACTAGAAAAATGATAGAATATGCATTTCCTGTATGGGACACAACAACCAAAAACAATATCGGGGAAAGAAGAGCAGCAGGATTCATAACTGGTAGATATTCACAACTGACAAGATGAATTCAATTGGTTGGATTACTAAAGCTATAAACACCAGGGAATAGAAGAACAAAGAACAAAAGCCATTAAATTCTAATTTGGAATTGCAACGCAACAATAATCTAATACAACACTCAGATAGACAAAGGGATAAAAACAATGTTCTCTTTCCTTAAGCAAGAACAAACACATACATGCACATCTTCCTTCTTATCGTCTGGATTTCGGGCTTCAAGTGTATTGCAAGAACACATGTAGAAACTGTAATAAAAATAGAGGACTAGGCATAAGCCATGTTTAAGCGTAGGACGCCATAATCTATGTGTAGAAGGAGCGTATGTAATGTATAAGATAGGTATCTCTAATCAACAGATGAAAGAATGGCGTCCTTTGCAACAAATCCGTATTACGGCGGCCTTCTACTTTCTGTCACTAAAATAAAAATGTCTGTGATATTCAAAATGTCCTAAAAAATATCTTTCCCAGTCATTGTTTATATTTTAATCTATAAACAACTACTCTTTTCCTTCAGAAACTGACACCGTCACTCATCCCTCCTGCATTTCCCTCCAACAGTGTAAAAAATCAAGTTATGGCGGTCTGAATATATTCTGACGTCATAAATATTCTTAAACCATAGATGTGGTGATTGGAATATTCTCGAACTCTAGATGAGGTTGTAGGAATCAATATACATAATTCCCGTCGTCTGTATGTACGTATGTATGTATGGAATAATGCTGTTAGGTGGCGCTGCGATCGATTTTGTATAAAATATTATATGACGTCATTTTTAATGTATATTTATATTATATGACGTCATTGTTTTAGGCTTATATTTTAATTTTTGAAAGGGGAACGATATAAAAATAGGATTTGTGGATTTATAATTATTATGAAACTAGACGCCACGCGGCGTAGCATACGCCGCAGACTTGCTCATGGAGAGTGCAAAGAAAGTGGAGAAAGAACGGACACAAACTACAGCACGAAGAAATCAATACAACGCGAGGGAACGTCGGTTAATAAATGGGAGGCGGGTAACAACATCCTCAGTGTGCATGTCTTTACGCTTACTCGCTATTTTTTTATTTATTTAGTGCTGCTTTTGTGTCTGTACTTTCAACCCCCCCCCCTTACCGTTCTTTGTACTGTCTATGATGAGCAAGTCTGCGGCGTATGCTACGCCGCGGGTCTCTCCAGAGTTCCTTCTTTTCATACACTTTCAGCCGTTTGCCCAAACCCACCCCATTTTCACAACTGTCTTTCAGGAAGTCTTCACCCGTCACTAAATCATTAGCGGCGTATGCTACGCCGCGGGTCAGCTAGCATTTTTTGAATGTTTGTTGGTTTTCCAAATAAACACCATCGGGGAAGGGGGACAATTTTATTGCGCGAAACGCTATAACCTACATAATCCAGTCGATTACCGAAACTACTGCCCCTCAATATTAGAAAATAAGTGCTACCCGAGGTTGAATCAGGTGAATCGCCCACTCCTTTCATACGCCACTGTAGTGGAGGTCTAAACAATTAATTTTGGAATTATTACTTAATATTCAGAAAAAGCTTGATTCATAACATGGGATTATCAGGTCACCCCCAACTAAGTGCCGCCGGGCACTTTACCGTCCATGCCCCCCCTATCCTTACCACCGGTTGTAGGCCTATGTAGCCTACAGCTAATCTTAGAGTAGTCTGCTTTTGGACTAAATGCAAATGCTAATTTGTCTATGTTATAAGATTAAGGCCTATTGAGTATTAAGGCATGCCATTCTTTGTAACTATTGTATAGTGTTAAACTGACTTACCTTTCCGCCATGTTTTCTCCTCTTCCACCCGCTTCCATAAAAATAAAACTAGGTTAAATGTTCGATAGTGGCATATTTACACTACCATTCCAATTCGAACCAGGGCCAGTGTTTATTTAGTGAAGTCACTAGCTGGTAAGTCGAGGTGAATCCACGCAAGAGTTAGAATATAAATTTTTAAAAAAATATATCTTCAAAACTCATTAGTTCTTCATTTGTCCAAAAAAGAGAAGTTGGACTGTGTTATCAAATCAAAACATTAAAACAGAAAAAGCACGTACAAGCAATAAATCACATTACTTGTGTGAATGCTACCAGCCCATGGTGTTATGTGAGACCAAAGTTCTCAAATCTTTATCAGGTCCCTGAGGTCAAACTAATGGGTGCAGGCGGGGGGAGGGGGAATAGGGAGGGGGGAGTTATTCTTCACGGACCAAATGCAAGCATGACTGTGTAAAATTTCAGGGCTTCTCAAAAAGCTTAGATTGTGTGGATTAAAACTTATTTGTTTTTATATTGATTATAATTATATTTTGTTTAATTTTTCTGTTTATGTTTCATTCAAATGGAGCATGTTTCCTGCTGGGGTGTAGAAGGGGAATAACGGTCTTAAATGCAGAGGCGTCGCTAGGGGGGTGATACCAAAATGTATATCATGTATGTTCCCGTTATTTGTCCCTTGCAGACACGGGGGAGGACTGCGGGGTAGTCGTGAGGGGGTGACACCATGAGCTACCGCACTGGTTAACACATCCCTATAGTGACGCACCTACCCCAATGAGAGCACTTGTTTTGGGGCTGAATATTTTGTCCACTTGAAATATATCAAAGAAATTACTTTTCTTAGGTATGCTTTGCAAAATTGCAACTGTTTTAAATTTTAAACTATTTTGAAAACTCGGTTACTCAACGATTTCATGTAAACTGAAAAGTAAGTTATCTGCCAACTCGTTTCCTGTTAGGTAAGGCATAATTTTCACTGAATACAAAGCCATATGTTTCGTCCAAACACCAAAGTGGGAAGTGGCGGGCAAAATCTTGAAATTTCCACACAAAAAAGCCGTATTGTGATCACTGTCTTAACTCTTCTCAATTTTTAGATTTAGTTAGCCACTTTGCCAAATGTCCAAAATGTCATCAACACATTTTTGTTGTTTAAAAAAAAACATAATCACGTTTTAATCATTTTGAATCATATGAAGAAGTTAACAAAAGGTATTTAAATGGCGTAGAGTTAGGGATAGCTTTAGGAAAAATTGCGTCTAGTGCTAGGGTGAGGAATGAGTTTATTACCAAGGTTGCTGTTAGGGTAAGAACTTTAAACATACTTCGAATTTTACATTTTTTGGGTCTATATGCAGCAATTAGCCTTGCATTTGTTAGTACACTCGCACAAAGGGTGTAACCCTAGCTGAATGGTAGTAATTGTGCATGGAGACGCGACAGTTAATTGTAAATGTTTATTGAGTCCACAGATTTAATGAGGGGAAATGGAAAACTCACTTCTGAAATACAGTTGTTTGAAAATAACATTTTTAATCATTAAATCGGATATTGACCAGGGATTTCTTAGAACTTCACCAACCGTCTTTGGTAACGGTGCGAGTGTGATGCATAGTCTATTCTAGAACTGGTTGAACTGCCTGTTCTGGCCGTAAGTTACAACTATATACATGCATATATATATATATATATATATATATATATATATATATATATATATATATATATATATATATATATATATATATATATATATAAAATACATACATGTATAATGGATACATGATATGATAATTCATTACAGTACAGGTGATGAGTAAATTGCCGAGAGACTTTTGTGTATATATATAATTATAGTTGTAAGTGGTAACCAAAAGTTATTAATCTTTTCCCATGCTGCTCTCCTCTTGACGTGAATATATTTTCAGAACCTCCCCTACTCCATACTCCATATTTCACGTAAAAATTTCCGTTTATCCTCCCAATAAGAGCAGCTGATGAAATACAAATATAAAATATATATAACTAATGGGTTTTTCCATACCTTTTACGCCTTACACCACCGTAATGTAAAAGAGGGGAGGGGGGGAAAGTCCACATTGTTTAAAGACCATTGTTAAATATAGTTCAGAAGAATGTGTGTGATAGGCGTATATTTAAGGATAGGCAGTATTTCAATAATTTAATTACATATTATGTTATGAATGAAACAATGCAGCAGTATAATTTTCAATAATAATTTATGACAAACAAATTAGAAACATATTGAACGTTTACACTACTGCATAAGGCGCCGTCCATAAATGACGTCACGCACCTAGGGGGGAGGGGGGTCCACACATTTGTCACGATGTGTGACGAGGGGGAGGGGGGGTGTTTGAAAAATATGACGTCACATCAAAAATCACAAACTTTAAATAAAAGTTCCACTTTTATTTGATTTCTAACAATTTATTTTATGACGATTTTACATAGCTTCACGCGTGTTACGATGTTAGAGTGCAACCTGACAAAAAAGTGATTTGAAACATGCTCTAGTTCAAATAGAAAATACAGCTTATAGGGGGGGGGGTGTCAAAGCTTTGTGACGTCATATTGGAGGGGGGTCTAAGTTTTTGTGACGACGCTTGACGAGGGGGGAGGGGGAGTGAAAAATCGTCCAAAATCACGTGACGTCATTTATGGACGGCCCCTAAAGTCAACACAGTTTGAAAAGTAAAATTAATTGTAACAAAACAAACAAAAAAGTCCATTAAAATTATCATTTACTCGAAAATTGTCAAACAGTAACTTAATTAGATAACCTGAAATTATTCCAAGAGTAGACAGGTTTATTTAAAGTATAATTATATGTGTGTCACCACTTTTAAAACAATCATATAATATCATGATAAAATGATCGATGTTAGGTCCCCTAATAGTGTAAAGTAGGGTAGAGCCGTCTTTACACCAGGTTGGGCCCACGGGCAAAGAAATAGTGTTGGGCCCCTCCCCCGCAGGAATAAAAGACGAATATACATAATATATATAACTAAACATATTCCCATGGGGCCCCTATGCTGGTGGGCCCCCGGGCAAATGCCCATTGGGCCTAAGCGTTAAGACGGCCCTGAAGTAGGGTTCGTATAGTGCAACAAAACAAGCTCTCCCCTTTTTAAACTTAAGGTAAAATGGTAACATTTTAAGTTGCATTTGTATTACACTTTGTATGTTCCTTTAACCATATGTTTGCTTCCATTGTTAAAATTTTTAAATTCCTTAGAATATGTTATGGGAGTATTGAGTAATGACAGCAATCGAACCAGTTGAACCAGATTTAAGGCTTAGTGTCTCGGGCAATGCACTGCTCCCTCTGTTTCGTTGGTTCATCTCCAATAAATAAATAAATAATAATAATAAATTTATGTGCAACGTTATGCAGCAATTTTTTTTGTTGGTGCAAAAATTGTAAATTACATAAACATGTACATATTATCCTTTTTAAACTTTGCTGCGCGGTAAATCTAAACTGCTGCTCGGCATTCGGCAGTTGGCTGCGTGGCCGCCCAACCAAGCAGCTTAGATGAAAAAATTGGTCGCATGACGACATATATCCTCTAAGGCGAAAGCAATTGAGGCTAAGATAATTTTCCGGGTGATCTATAATAGTTTTAAACTCAGGACACTGACGTTATTCCAGATGTCATACATTTATAAAGGATATGCATCCAAGCTGGTTAGAACGTCTGTCCGGATCAATAGACATTACAGGGACATCCAAATGTACTGGCATTTCTTACGGGACACTTGCTAATAAACTAAGTTTATAGCCTCATGCATCTTCGAGAGACGTCGGAGCAAAATATTGAAAACTCTTTAAATGACTAACGAGGCGTAGTACAGAATGGCATGAGTCTTGGCTGGGCTCTCCGTGAGAACTCCGACTGTCTGCTGTTCGCTTCCTCGATCCTCTTGTTTGTTTTGAGCATTTTAAGTCTGACTGACTTCCGTGTACATACTGATATTCGCTAGCTGGAAAGTTGCTTGTCTCCATTTGACACGCGGTGGTCGAGTGGCAGCGCACTGGACTGTCGTACCGATGGTCACGGGTTCGAATCCGTGTGAAGGCAATTGTTTGTTCCCGGGGCCTAGGGCGTCCCTGAGTCACCCCGCTCCGAATGGGTACCTAACTACATCGTAGTTAGGCGGCTGGGTAATGCGTGGAACCCACAAAGCCGTGGCCTGTGAATGCTGAATCACTTGCCAACAGATCATCTGTCATGGTCTGTGGACGCAACTATCTTCTGCATAGAAGGAGCGTCTGTATAGATAAGATAAGATAAGATAAGATAAGACACTCACTGATTACTCTCATTGCCTACTTTAATAATAATAATAATAATAACAATACGGTAATACCGGTAACAATAGTAATAGTAAAAACTACAACTATTATTATTGTTAGCAATCATCGTTTGTTCGTATCGCAAGATTTCTACACAGATCGTATGAAACTACATAACAGATTCGTTGTTAGTCAATCCAGTCCCAGCCATTATCTGGAAGCGCTGGGCGAAAAGGCAGCAAAAATGCCAAGAAACATTCAGTTGGTGATCCGAAGACGCACCGGAAGTTGGCGTACAATGTTCTCATTCGGTATTTTGATATTCCTTTCATTGCCTCGTATGAAGTCTGTCCTTTAGATATTATTTTGAACTGCCAACTCATGAAGCCTATCGAGGCACACACGGATAAAACACTGATGTAAAGATGAACCATGATTAAGAAATGCAGTGTTTTCGTTTGAGCGGTCAACATTCTCCACATAGCAACTGGTGGGAATAAATATGAGGCGCTCTCCTGTAAAATAAAAACAAATAATAATAATAATAAATACATTAAAAAATTAATTAATTTTAAAAAACCATTAATATCTCAATTATTCTTAACTTAACGGATTTTCTTCAATTTAACCCAGCAGTTTTCATTTATAGCTCTCCAATGTATATACTTTCTATTTTCTGTTATAGATATGGTACGAAGCCGGTTTATTATGACAAATATAACTCGGGAGAAAAAGTACTCTGTGATAATTCATATGATTAAAAGTGAGCTTGTATGTATTTGCAATGAATTTACCTCAGTATTCTTAGGTATAATTGTTGTTCTTAATTTATAATGTAGTAATTTACCATGATTGAGATAAGCTATCTTTTTGGTGTTTTGGGGATCAATTTATAGACCACAATAAAATATAGGTAGCCCAACATAAACTGTTCTTTATTTTACCTTTCTCAGCAAGAAAACAGATTGCATGTACACAGCATAGATGCTAGCGACGAGGACGTACATCAGAAAGTAAACGAAATGGCGCTGGTTGAGCAGACCGACACATGAGCCCGAGAAGTAACAGTGGTGGTCCCGCTTGAGAACGCAGCGCCGACAGACTGAGCAATGGTGGGTCCGAGGTGGGACGTCCAGATGGCATTCTGCACAACGTCTCCAACCTAGAAACAAAATTAAACAAACCCGTAAAAACAAAGTTTTTGACTATAAATCCCTTATATATGAGACAGAACTTTAAGTATTGATTATGTTCCAACGCGACAAACATTTACAGCCTGAAACTGAGTGAATTTCTCATAGTGTAAAACACGAGATGTGGTCATCGATGGATGGCGTGAAGTCAAGTAACCCGTAAAATGTAAACAATAGCGACTGCTACATTTAGTTTTATATAGATAAACTAAAAATGCATTCATTTAATTATGGTACATTCGATCGTTCTGAAATTTTGATACGATGCATTGTTTGGTGACACGAGTGTATGTGCAAAATTTTTAGCTCGATAGCTTCACGGATAGTGTGTCATTTTCTACTTTTGTTTTTCCGCCCTCACGACCGACCGACCGCGAGCCCAAGACAGAGAGAGAGACGGCTGTGAAGTTAATAAAAGGAATTTAATAATTACAACCAGGTATTGCTTGGTATATGTTTTGTAACTATATTTGAATAGGGTCTCACTAGGACGATTAATTTTAAAACTCATTTAGAAAATACTGATAATAAAATGTAAATGTTTATATATAGTTAGAGATACCCGGGGATATACAGAAGTGTTAGGGATGATTCAGCACCCAGAAAATTAATATCACGGCCAACTAGTGGCTTGGGAAAGCAAGGTCTCATTTTCGGGCGACTGTCGAGATATTTTAGTGGTTGGATGGTCCTAAATTTTGCACCCCCTAGAAACCTAGAAATGGCATTGCATTCAAATCTTGCCCTTATAGCACAGTGAAATAACGTAACTTTATAACTATATCCAGTCATCTGAGCAAAAAATGGATCTGATCAAGTCGATACAATAACTTACTAACATACTCTTTTGGACATGAGTTTACGCTCTTCAATTTACGCTCTGCCACGCAGTGCCATATGGCATTTTCTGAGCTATACACCCTCAAATGACCCTGACTGTGTCAAGGGCGGCGACATATTCAACTGTTATAAAGGTATATGGTTTCAATGAAACAATTACCATTTGGTTTTCGTCTCTGCTCTCGAGTTGCCTCCCTCGCGCAGTCCCGAACGATATTCCCCGAGCCGTCTCGTAGAAACCACCACTGGCACACTGTCTCGGCGAAGAGCCACACCACCGCTGCTTGAGCCCACCTGTAGCCCCCGGGCACGCCTCTGCTGGTGTTGTTGCTGTGGTCAACGCCCAGGTGATGAGACGGCAGGAGCACCAAGAAGCCTTCCGCCACGAGACTCAGCGTGTTGATCCACACGACAGAAATCGCAAAACATGTCATCGACGAATCTGTGGGCTGGAAATTGCGGTTGTCGTAATGGCGGTGCAGCTTTTCTTTCAGAGTCAGATTTCCTGCGCTCTTACCCATGGCTACCCGAGCTGAGCCTGTCTCCTCCTTATTGATATGTACTTTCAGTTCAGCGTTGGAAGAGTCAAAATAGAAAAATTAATCAATAACTTATAGATTTGAAGTATTTTTTAATGATGGATTATTACGCTTGGGAGGAGGTGCTTTTAATATCTCAATAAATTTTAAATCACGCCCTACATTAATGATTAATATATAATAATAACCCCCTTTCCAGTCCATGACGGACTATGGGGCAAGTGAAGTAGCGTTATACTTTTGAAAATATTAACAAAACACTATGATTCAAGAAACACCTCTTTCACTCTTACCAAAAATATTAACCTATAATAGCTAAATTGAGTATTTATGCATAACTTTGGACACATAAAATCACAAGTAAAAAAAGGAATGCTCTTCAAAGGCGCATCAAGGGATTGGAAGACAATATATCTTCCATGGGCACCACTTCAATGGGTTTTCAAATTCGGCCGTGGACCAATTTTTAAATTTTAAAAATAATTACTGTAAAGCTATTTTGCGAATATATTTTCCTGTATGAAATAAACTGTTGATCTGCACGCACATTTTCTTATCATGCCAATGTATGCTAATCTTATCAAAACGTGTTGCTCAATTTTTACCTGTAGTAAATCATTACAAATCCCTTTGCGAAAGTTAAGCCAAGGTACCTTAATAGAGGTTTAGTCGCAGTAAACCTCCTCACGGCAAATACGAGTTGGTACTGTGTAGACTTAGCGGTGAATAAAAATGAAAGTCCCCTGAAGTAGACACAAGCATGAAAGTCGCCATTCACACACAACCTACTGCAGACATAATAAAACAACGCTCATATCTCCTAATACAGTGTTGTGCATAGTTACATAGTTGGACCTACACAACACACTGTATTTGCGTGGACGGTACCGTAATAGGAAATCGATATTGTGATCTGCTGCATGAACCAAATCAAAAGGTTTTAGCCCCTAGCAGTGATCGTTAAAGCTGTGTAATTGGCTTTATTCATTGGTAATTATGCGGGACAAGCAGAATTTGTTACAATTATAGTGTTCCATTAAGAGAGTTCTTTTTAATGACATAATTAAAGAAACAATGCGTACGATATTTTCAGCACGCTTTCATTATTTTCCTGTCCTTCAAACTGGCAGTGTCTTATCTTGACTTGAATTCTGTGTATCTGGCATATTCCGTTTAGAATCGGAAAAAAAATTATAAAAGTTGACCCCTCCCCACTCTTCCCCACACATGAAGGGGCAATTTTAAGTTGTAAATGACAAATCTATTGTTAGTGTGGGGCATACATAATGAGTTGAAATCGGATGACATTTTATGACTGTCTGTCAGTATGTCTCTTAATATAAACCATAACGGTACGTCCGGAAAATAATACAGCATAATGTATAGGTGTGTGAGATTGCAAACAGGCTGGGTAGGGAAAAAATGTTTTATAAAAGGGTATGCGTGATTCTGATAGGACGCCACAAAACAACGAGCGTGTCGGTAAAAAGCCTTCGTAAGCAAACAAACAAAAACAAAATCTGATAGCAATACGAAACAATCAAATAAAACTTAGCTGCAGTGATATGTCCAGGAATCCATCAACCAGAAACAATACAGTAAATAATTTGTATGTTCAACTCATCCCGATATGACGTGTCCGTTTTCTAATGCTGCCATTTATTTGCTTTTTCCACTTATGACGTGTCCTCCCAGTGGCGTAGCGAGGGGGTGGACAGGGGGCGAATGCCCGGGGCGGTACTTTGCCAGGGGCGGCAAATTCCTAGTAGTTTTGTAAAGTTTATAACAATGAACACTTAATAAGAAATTAGAGCTTTTAATCGAAATATAATAACAGCCAAATAAGAAATTGATAGAAGAAATAAGGGAAATATAATCAAGCATGTGAACGTTTCAACTGCCAAAATTTCTTAAATTCTTCTGATACTAAGGCTACTGTTTTGAAAAAAACCAGAGCCTGATGTAGTATCAACTTAATTGCTTCTCGAAATTTGACAGCTTTTCCTGTTGTAAAAGCAAATCTTACGGTACCCTATCAATTTGAAACATGAGCGAATCGTATTCTCCGAGCGGCACATTGTTGGGGGTGGATGGGGCGGTGGGGGGGCGGCAAATTCCTCGTTGTTAATTAGCTTCTAAAAATATATAAACTTATAATAAATTATAACAAAATAAAAGAAAAAAAACAAGATCCCTTTTTTAAAAGGAAGAAACTATATTAAAATACGTGGACGTTTATAATGCCAAATTTCAAGCTCCTATTCTTTTATTAATCTAAATACTTCTAAAACTAATGCTACTGAGCTGAAAAACATTGGGGCTGAAGTAGTGTACCAACATGACAATTATGTGCTGATACATTAAATCGATTTTAACGTAGGTAAACTACTGGAACAAAGTTGTTGGCGTAGTTATATTGTCTGTTCTTTCAAAGCAGAATTATTTTAATGTTAATGTCTTTATTTAGTGGAATAAATAAAAAAATAATGAATAAAACTGCTTATCTAATGGAATTAAAACTAGGCACACATAATGATAAACACAAAAATAGCCACTCATAAACAAGTGGTCACCAATTCCAAAGTTTTTTGCAATTGTAAAGAATCATAAATTGTATACAAAGAATAGACTATTAATAAAGAACAAAACAATGTAGCAAAAGGTTCTTACATTTCTGAAATGATTTTAAATAAATGATGATCTTAAAATAATGGACTCCAGAGGCCCAACGCGTGTTAATACTTCTTTATGGCTGAAAAGTATGCAGGAGTTCAAGAAAGACGCAATAAATTTTTAACGTCAATGTCAAATCTCGCTCAAAAAATTCATTTAACCAAATTTGCTTACATGATACACCTACTGAAACGAAATCTCTGTTTTAGTACACTAGAACGTTGTTACGTATTCGATGTCCATACTTCTTTTGGAATATCAAATTGCTTCTATGAGCAATGCATTAAACAGAATTCAGGATACAAAATAGTGAGTATACAATGGATGTCATTTTAAAGCTATAGAAGAATTGATAGATGCAGACAAAAGGCTCAACACACGAGCAGACGCAGGAACTTTGATAGTCACAATGAAATCTTTTTATTTTATAATTTATATCAAAGATTACCGAATTTTTTTTTACTAAAGGATGCTTTGACATTTAATAAAATTTTATGTGGAAACCTCATTATTTTAATCGAATCTTCTAATCAAAGAACGAGAGAGCAAATGTTTGGTGATCGAAGCGAATATGAATCCATGCTGTGAAGAAAAAAAGTTGAGAAGAAAGTTTTATTCTTCATAATGATAATATGAGATTACTGTAGAAATTCATTTGAGTTTTTGGCAGTTATATCGAATTTAGAAAACAGTAGGGCTGTTAACGATTAATTTAAAATTAATCGATAACTTTTGAAAAATTAATGATTAATTAATCGTTAATTTCGATTAAAGCCAAAAATTGAAATTTATGGTGTCAAAAGTAACATTTATTAAACGTACTTGTTGAAAATCCAAATAACACTGGAATATCTTTTTATATGACATCTTTTAACCAACAGCGCAAACAGACAACTGTATAGACATTATTTCGTTCAAGCAGAGGCGTCACTAGGGTTGGTGTCACCCGGGGCGGTAGCTCATGGTGTCACCCCTTCACGACTGAAGGGGCCGTCCATAAATGACGTAACGCGAGGTTGCCGATTTTTACCCCACCCTCCCCCAGCGTCATACTTTGTCACAAAAACTTAGACCCCCACCCCTTTTTTACGATATGACGTCACAAAGCTTTGACACCCCTCCCCCAAGCCGTATTTTGTCAATAAAAATTAGCATGTTGCAAATTATTTTTTGTCATTTAAATATGTATTTAGGGTAAGTCTGCACTGTAATATCGTAACACGCGTGAAGTCATTGAAAATGTAATTAAATAAATGGTAAACAATCAAATATTTAAGTGGAACTTTTATTTTAAGTTTCGCGTTTTTGATGTGACGTCACATTTCTTAAACACCCCCCTCCTCGTACCACATCGTCACAGATGCGTGGACTCCCCCCCCCATGTCGGATTAAAAGGGGGGTGCTGAACGGGCTAAAGCCCCCAATAATTTAAGGGCCCCCAAACTTTTTATGAATTATATTGTATAATAAAGATGCAGGCCATTATGTTTGTACGAATCCCTGAAAATGCCTTGGACAGTCATACGGCAATGCTGTAAATGAGTAGGAAGTATAACGGAAACCAGTCTATTCTTCGTGAGAAGTGCATTGTAGCTCATTATATGCCGTGCACAGCTCATTCCTTTAATTTGGTTGGGAAAAGAACAGCAGGTTGTCCTACTGCGGTCAGATTTTCTGTCTTCTTCAAAATCTTTATACCCGACTTGTTGCATCTACACATCTTTGACAGGTACTTCAAAAACATATGAAATTGATACCTGCTAACAAAGCCTTGTCTGACACAAGATGGTCAGCCTGACATTATGCTGTAAGGTCTGTTAATAGCTCATACCATGAGAATATCGCAGCACTGGAAGAAGTAGCAACGAATGACAATCAGCCACGTGACTGCCGACTTGAAGAAGAATGATTTCTAAAGGAAATTGAACAACTGGAAGTCACTATTTTACTTGAAATTTGGGAAACAATTTTAGAAAGGAAGTCTCTCATTTAGTTTGTTAAAAAATAGCATTCTTAATTTTATTCCTATGAAGACAAAGAAAAGGAAAAGTCCGCGGTAAAAACAGTGTAAACAATCTTCAATACTATCAAACAAAAAAGAAAGCATCAGTTTGATAAAGGGACATCAACAAAACAGTATTCTCCTGGAGACAAAAATTCAAGATTGAGGTATTTCTGGTAATCATTGACAAACTTTCTAAGCCCTACAACATTGGTTAGGTGCATATAAATACATCTATGAGAAATTTGGCTTTCTTACAAACCTAACTGAGCTCAGCACTTTCGCCACCCGATGGGCAGCAGCCAAGTTAATGGAAGAACATTCAAGTGATTTCGAAGAAGGGGTCGGGTAAATCTGAAGCAACCGTTTCGTCCCCCTCAATTTACTAGCAACGCATTGAGCGGTGCTGGCTTAGGGCCAGGAGCGCCAGTACGGATTAGCAAAAAGTGCCGCGAAGAACGCATTGGACGCCAGCTCTGAGGAAACCTTCCAGTGGGGTATGCACCCTAGGTAGGTCTTTGATGTTCCCCAGTCTGCGGCGGTCCTAACCATGGAGACCCGTGGGCTTTGCCGGGATGGCGCCAAAGTGGTAGCGGGTCGTAGTAGGAAATTCCACCACCTCCTTGTGAGGGCAACTTAGTGGGAGGCATCTTCGACTGTATGTCCTGGATGCCCAGGTGTCTGCTTCAGAAGCGACCGCTTTTTTTTTGGGGGTCCTCAGCAGTTACGGCCCTTTGGTGGCCAGATGGCTAAGGGGGTCTTCCGGGAAGACCCATAAAGAGCACTAGGCTCGTGGCTTCTGATTTTCTTCCACATGTAGGTTCATGTGTGATTTCGAAGAGTGCTTACCTTCAGAATTAGTCCAATTTTCAGAACTCTAAAAAAGGTATTGTCCAGCCCCAGGCTCAGGATAAGGAAAAGGAATCAGCACAAGGCGAAACTCAAAAACTTGCACAGAGCTAAAAATGTTGCTGCTTTTGAATGAGCTATATTTCACACAGTCCTTTACAAATTTACACATCGCACTTCGCATCTATCTTTCAATGATGACATCAAACTGCAGCTGTGAGCAATCCTTTTCAAAGTTGAAAAGAATATATAATGATTTAGAATTTGCATGGGACGAAAAAGGCTGAATATGCTCTCTCTAATGAGCATTGAAAAGGAACTTGTAAGCTTACTCAGCTTTATTGACTTGATTGAAAACTTCGCCATTTGAAAAATTCGCAAACGAAAGTTGTAGGTTGAAATAATAATCATACATATTTTTCAATAATTTTTGTTATTTGAAATAGAGAAAAGAATTCATTACCTCGTGAATTTTTTAAATAAAAAAATATGGAATAACGCGTAATACTATTCTTTACAGGGGGCGTGTTCGTAAGCACTAAACAGCGTAAGTCGGGATGGGACCGTCGTAACCGGAGGACTACCTGTATATAGACATGCATATCTATGCTTTCACGCCTTTAATAAATATATTAGGGATGTTATCGATTAATTTAAATTTAATCGTTAACTTTTGAAAAATTATCGATTAATTAATCGATAATTTCGATTAAAACCAAAAATAGAAATTTATGACGTCATTAAACTGAACATTTCTCACGGACATTGAAAATTAAGAATAATTTGAACTAAATTTGATGACAATGTGTTGATACTTGATCAGATGTTTGTGCTGAAGGTTGTACGTCAGCGATGTATTTGATCCTATAAGAGAATTGTTTATGGCAGTGAACACAGTAAACTTTTTCACCATCTTCGAATCTGCCATCCGCAGTTAGCTTAAAAACAAAATTTTTGCTCAACTTTCTAGTTATATGTTTAAATTTAACTGCGCTGATGCTGTCAGCAGGGCCGTCTTTTCCCAGGGGCCCACGAGCATATGGGCCCCATGGGAATATGTTTATTTATATATATTATGTATATTCATTTTTTATTCCTGCGGGGGAAGGGCCCAACACTATTTCTTTGCCCGGGGACCCAAAATGGCGTAAAGACGGCTCTGGCTGTCAGCCATTTATAGTTGACGTCTGCTGGTCAACATAAATTAATAAAATAAATTTTAATATTACGCGGGAGATGTTTGTACGTTAAAAAAATATATAAATTATTATTATTAATTATTAAAAATTTATTATTTATTACAAAAATTTTTTTTGAAATATTACAAATATTTTCTTAAATTTTTAATCGAATTTTTATCGATTAAAATTATTTTAATCGATATATAATCGATAAAAATTTTAACGATTAATCGAGAAATTAATCGATAATTTCCGCAGGCCTAAAATATATATATACTAGGGGCAAGTACCCGGCTCCCTCCCGGGTTTAACAACAACAGCAACAAAACAAAAACAACAAAAACAACAACAAAACAACAAAAACAAAACAACAACAAAAACAACAAAAACAACAAAACAACAAAAACAAAACAACAACAAAAACAACAACAAAACAACAAAAACAAAACAACAACAAAAACAACAACAAAACAAAAACAAAACAACAACAAAACAACAACAACAAAACAACAACTACAACAACAACAGCAACAACAACAAAGCAACAACAACAAAACAACAAATACAACAGCAACAACAACAAAGCAACAACAACATGAAGGACATTGTCGTCGCAGGGCAAGGGATGTGGACAACAACAACAACAGCAAAAACAACACAAAAGCAACAACAGCAACAACAACAGCAACAACAACAAAAACAACAACAGCAACAACAACAAAAACAAAACAACAACAAAAACATCAACAACAAAACAACAACAAAACAACAACTACAACAACAACAGCAACAACAACAGCAACAACAACAAAGCAACAACAACAAAACAACAACTACAACAACAAAAGCAACAACAACAAAGCAACAACAACAAAAAAAATTATTTTATGGCGATAATCGCCTTCTTGTTAATCTCGACACCAAAATGTTTATTAATTTGCGTCATTATTTTACGTCTTAATTTTCAATAATTTTTATTTTATATAGCTCATATAGGGAAAAACTACATTTTTGGCCCCCGGGCCCCAGTATCTTATATATATGGAACGAAACCTGTTTAATAACCTTTCCGGTATAATTTTGTGTACGTGTACCAAATTTCGCGTTATTTGGTTGTCTGGATCTTGAGTTATTAGGGAACAGACAGACAACAAATGCGGCTTATATATATAGAGATAAATATTAACTCAAAGACATTGAAATCATAATTTTCCTCAAGAAAAACATCAACAAAGAAAACCTATCTTTTAATTTTTTTTCTTTGTGATAAAATCGTATCAACCCCACTGTTGTGGCGGGAGTCGTGAGGTCAGATTCGTTCATGATGTCGGTGTGTCCAAGCCCAACTGGCTTTAAATCTTTTAAAACAGAAGACACTGCCTCTTTCATTCCAGCCTTTTTTAAAGATCTCTCTGCTGCGACTATTTCTTTTCTTTTTTTCCTAATTTGTTTTAATGTTGTTTGTGTGTTGGGACTGTTTTATTATCGCAAGTTAACTGATATTTTTTTTAAATAAGAATTTTCGCGTTTAACGTATTTCATTGTATTTCTTAATTTTTTTCTAGATTAAAAAATTTGTCATCTTTTGTTTTCTGACATAAAATCGTACACAGTAAAATTTTAGGCTCGGGTGTCACCCCCTGATAGGTGTCACCCGGGGTGGCCCGCCCCCCCCCCACCCCGCCCCCTAGTGACGCCACTGGGTTCAAGTGATGAGCGGGTCTTATGGACAAGATAACCAGCCGAGCTCAACAATCGTTCACATAGCTTTAGATTGTCTAGGCTGAAGTTAATGTAGTGGACGTTTGGTTTGCAGGTGATATGTTAAGCCAAGTGTTATAACAAGGTAGCAATGTTCCCTGCAGCTCGGCTGCGCAGATATTTGACCGACTCCACGCAGGAGTTTAGACTCACCGCGCAGCAAATTTTGTAAAATATTGCACAAAAAATGGACGTTGTGCAACTTTGCACACGAATTCTTTTTTTTTAACTATGCACACGGACTAACGAAGTCTAGACTTAGAGGGAACATTGCATGGTAGACAAACGATTTCTCTCAATGGACACAATAACCTTTATCAACACTTTGAACATTCACGTCAGTCAATAGTTTAAAACCAAAATGTTCGTGTAATCGTCCAGAAATTAGTTTATATTTATCGACCGAAATATTTAACTTTTTTACTTCCAGTACATTTATAAGTGGTGGGTCGATTAATCGTTAAAAAAATTTAATCGTTTAAAATGTTTAAAGATTAATCGAGAAATTAATCGTTAATTTCCGCAGCCCTTGAAAACAGATATGATTTTCTAACACCAGCTAATAAACTGGACTTTTTGCCTTCAAATTAGAGTATACAAAATATCTCACGTGTCATTGTCAAACAAGGAATATTTTAACACCACGGGTAAAATAAAAAAAGAGTAAATGAATTCACGACCAGTTAATTTATTCAAGTTTAGGCTAGGGGCCGACCATAAAGTACGTCACGCTATTTTTGACCATTTTGGACCCCCCTCCCCCCTGTCACAAACTGTCACACTTTCGAAAAAAAAATAGTAATTAACACCTAATTTAAATATTTAATTTAATACTTAAATTTAGCTTCACTATTAAACTGTATTAAAATATAAAATTTCCACTTAAAAGTATGGATGTACCGAATTCAAAATTTTGAAATCCGGCCGGAGCTGAATTTGGTCGGATTTATGAAGTGAAATCCGTCTGGAGCCGAAATCAGATTTCTTAAAATGACCGGATTCCTGATTTGCCGGAGCCATTATGAATATATATATATACTAGAAAAATACCCGCACTTTGTAGCGGGAGTGTGCTGACCCTTTATCCAAGTATTAGTTGCTGGTTATTAAAATTTTTATTTGCCAAGTTAAATTTCAGATTCGTCTATTTAGTTAAAATCTTATGAGAAACAGATATATGCCATTTTACCGCGTGAGTTGTTTTCACTTAATGCAGTGCCTTTTAACATAACCTTACTATTTAAAAGATATGATTTATTAAATAATGATTCTTGCCGACCAAAATAACTAAATTTACAATTTCATTCCCACTTGTACAAAATTAACATAACTTATAGGTTTTCCGAAAGAGCTCTACCACCCTCGTCACTCAAAAATTTAATATATAATTACGAAACTGCATCGTATCACAATTGTAAGTTATATAATATTTGTAACCACGTCTATGAGATAAAGAACATGTGGCACTATCCCCTTTAAAAGGCAAAAGCTTAGTGACTCATAGCGCAAATAAACAAAATTATAAATGTACTTTCTAAAATACTTTTTTTTTAAAACGGTCGTATTAAAATGATATCAAAAAAATGTGCACACCATATTTAGACAATATAGAAAGCTGGCCGCATAAAATAAAGTCTTGTTATAAAGTAAATGTACTGGACCAAAATAATCCTCCTTTTGACGTATTCATAGTTGTTGTGACAGGGAAATAATATTTAACATTTTTATGTCTCTATATTTTACGATTTATATTTACGGTTTATAAGCAATGTGTATAATTTCAAAAAGGATCTTTTTTTTTGTTCCCTATTTTCGGATAAGGCATCATATTTTGTTAATTATATTCAATGCACACACACACACACCAGATTTGTATATCTGAAAAGAAAAAAAAATGAAAAAAAAAGATTCAACCGTCTGTTAATAAGCACATCTTAAAAATGATTAAAAGGCAATTTTAGAGATGGCCTATGCTAATCAAAGGAATGAACATAAAAACATATTCAATTCGCAATTCATATTAATTAAGCGTTTTCAGGATCACTTCATTAAATTTAGTCAACTTTTGTTAATACGTTCGGTAGCGAAAGTTTTTAATGTATAGTGTATATAAAGCTTAAGTAAACTGTTTTAAAGTGTAAGTTTATTTGACATAGGCCATTACTTTCAACATAAAATAAACTCGCTACATCTATGGTTTTTAATTAAATGTCGAGTTATGAATTAAATTTTTTAAAATCCCAATTTTATTCATTACATGTAAAATATTAATACAATGCATAGTGAAAATAATTGAAATAAAATAATTTAAACGCATATGTAATATATAAAGCTCAGTTTATATTTTTATGTTTGTTTGTTTTGTATCCATTAAAAAAAGGCCACTGCTTTGTTGACATTTTCCAAAAGATCTCTGCCACTGTCGTCACTAAAAAAGCTCTTATATATTTACGACACTGCATCGTAACACAATTGTAATTAATACAATATTTGCAACAGCGTCTATGAGATAAAGATAATAAAGATAAATAAAGAAATTAGGCTATATTCCTAATTTTAAAAAACAAACAAAACAAATTAATTTTATGTTAAAAACGCATGTGAAACCATGACAATAATTGATTTTAAAAATGGCCTATGTTAATCCATCATCAAAGGAATGAACATAACATATTCAATTCGCAATACAAAATAATTAAGCGTTTACAGGATCACTTTATTTAGTTTAATCTACTTATGTTAATAGGTCCGGTAGCCTAAGTTTAAATAGTATAAGTGTATAGGTTATGTAAAAAACAATAGCTTATGTAAAAGACAAACAAAATATAAATGTTATATTAATAGGACACAGCTAAATTTAAGATGCGTACGCGAAAATGTGTGCACAGTAATCAGGCGATAAAAGATTTTAGAACGCGCACCGCTAAAAATGAAGCCTTGAAAAAAATACTGACACAATTATTATTACTTATAAATGTCGAGTTATGGAACAGAAAATAATTAAAACAAATTCTCAATTAAATTTAAACGTGTAAAAAATTAAATGTAATGCATCGTGTGGCAGTTGTAATTAAATATGTTTACGTGTCTATCTAATATATAGAAAGTAACATTAAAGAAAATGACAATTCTTTGTACTACACAGCTCAAATTATGAAGCGTACACGAAAATGTGCGCACCGTAATTAGACATTATAATATTTTTTGAATGCGCACAGCTGAAAATAAAGTATTGGGGGAAAAAAACGTCACCAAAAGTAACTCGCTTTGAACGGCATTTGAACGTCCGCGTAAATTTGTTCAATACAGAAATGAGGTTAAATTTTTTATTATTTGTCTCTGCATTTTCTGATTATTTAATTTACGGCATTCGGGCAAAAGGGACAATTACAAAAACTAACTTAAAACCACCTTCAGGGTAAAAGGAACCGTCCTTCCAAATTTGGTCCCCGTCCGTCATTTGGTTTTTCCGTGGCTGTCTAACAGAAAGTCGAAAAGTGAAACATACAAAGATACAAACACCAACTGAGCTTTATATATATAGATAGATAGATACATTAGGAATCTACCGGCCAGCCGGATTTATGAAGTGAAACCTGCCGGAGCCAGATTTTTAAAAAAAAATAGCCGGATTCTGGATTTGCCGGAGCTGGAGCCGAAATCCCGTACACCCCCACATACAACAACTATCATAATATTAAAATGACTTTAATAGTAGATAGTTAATTGTCAACAGTTGTCACAGTTATTCAATGAAACAGTAACTCAATCAAAAGTAGACTTGACAATTATATAAAACACATCATTTATCTGCTACCCTTTCATTTACAATGGGTGAGGTCAAGTTTTAGATAATCTTCCAATTATGCATTCTATAGACACAGGATAAGAAGTAGATTAGCGAAACTTGACCTCAACCAGTGATTAAATAATAAAAAGGAAACACAACAATTTGACTTTAAAAAATACTAGATGACAAATTATGTGACCAACTCTTGTGCTATATTGAATCTGTTTAGTATGGTCCTATGAATTATGCTTCATTCAAAAATATTCACTGGACATCATCTTACAACGGTGAAATGAAGTTTTCATCTATAGTTACGACTGGCATCAATCTTTCACCATCATCAGTTCCTGCAAGGATAATTGCAGACAGATCAACTCGTGCTCATCTTGGCACTCAACAGCCTCTGTATGTGCATTTTCTCTTCTGGCAATAACTGTCATAGGTTCTCTTTGCCTTCTAGAAGCGATTTTCAAAGGACGAATGCGTTTTATATGAGTTGATTCTTGAACAGTTTGGGTGGGCACATTCTCTTGAGCCCGAGCTCTGTGTTGTCCTGTATGTTTCTTCAACATTGTTTGTGAAGCAAAATACAAGTGACCTACTTTGCAAAGTCGATCAAATAAGCTAGTAATCATATGGTTGTACTTTGAAAACTCCTGTTGATCTTGGCATAATGTCATCAAATTTTAGAGTTTGTGCTACAAACAAGGAAGGAATATGAGAAACTGCTTCTGCTCTTTCTGAAGCTTTCAGTCCATCAATTGTTTGGTTGATTGGGATTGGAGGAAGGAAGAATGTTAAAGGTAAAACTTTGAAATATGAGCTTCGTGCTTTGTCGCAACATTTAATGTCCTGATATTTAACAATTTGAGTGAAGTATTGGCTGGTGCGAACATGATTGTCCCACCATACCTGATCCTTATATTTGTAATATTAGTCCTGCTGCATCCAATTCAGTTTTATGAACAACCCATTCAGGAGATACGCATTTCATGCTATTTTGACATAAAACTAATTCTAATGTTTCACAAAATGTTTTGAAAATTATTTTCAAGCTATTTAAACTCTACTAAAAAGATATAAATAAATTAGAAAAAAATTAATTTAAAAAATAAATGTGTGACATCACACATGGCCTGACCCCACCTCCCCCCTGTCACAAAGTGTCATACTTTCTTACACCCCCTCCCCCCCTCGGAGCGTGACGTACTTTATGGACGGCCCCCTAGAAGTCACCCTGCCTAAAATAATATCATTAATTCGTACATTGTCTTAAATAATGCAATGTGTTTAAATAGCTTCTTTAAAATTAAGTTGATAAAAAATTAAATTAGATCAATAACAAATACACCAAGATTATCTAATTTCTAATATATAACTAATTTGGCTATTGAGCATAGTATGGCTGAAACCATTGATACATGAAAGATTGTGCACTGAGGAAAAAACATAAAACTTCAATTTTATTCAAGAAATGAAGCTTTTCTCTTTATTTCTGACATAAAAATGTATTGTGTCCTTATTATTACTTTCTAATAAAGACTATCTCTACTTTAGGGGCCGTCCATAAATGACGTCACGCGATTTTAGCCAATTAATTTGTAACCCTCCACCCCCCTCGTCACACTTCGTCACAAAAACTTAGACCTCCCCTTCAATATGACGTCACAGAGTTGTGGGGACACGCCGCTAAAAGCAGTATTTTCCATTTGAAAATGAGCATGTTTCAAATCAATTTATTGTCATTTTAGTGTGTATTTAGTGTAAGACTGCACTCTAATATCGTGAATCCAGGTAAAACGTCATAAAATAGATAGTAAGAAATCGAATATTTAAGTGGAACTTTGATTTAAAGTAGCGTGTTTTCACGTGACGTCACAATTCTTAAACTCCCCCCTCCCCCTCGTTACACTTCGTCACAAATGTGGGACCCCCTACCCCCCTAGGTGCGTGACGTCATTTATGTACGGAACCTTATATCATTAATATATTTTCGGGTGGGGGGAGGGCAAATTTGGGTTCTGCCCCAGGCGGCACATACCCACGCTACGCCGCTGTGTCCTCCATCTCATGTGTTGATCGTGTGTCTTATATCTAATCATGAATAAATATCATTTAATCTTAAGCTGACTTTGCCCATTTTACATACATATTTTTATTGTATTTTCTATAAATAGCGACTGAATTTGTCTTTATTTGCCTTATACCATTTAAACCAATAATTCCCATCGATACCTCTTATTCCCAAGTCCCACTCCCGGCGCACTTTATCATCTATTTATAACTTGCTCCCCTCCCCCCCCCCTTCCGGTCATTACTTTGGGTTGAATTTTCGCCCATTTCTAATATTTTCATTTCTCAATTGCCTATTATTGTACACACTTTGGTGAAAATAGGTGTTTTAAATATTTTTTTTAACTTAATTTTTTAAAAATTAAGAATTTGGTGGAATTCGATTTGATTCTCTATCGATTGAGTACAGATTTGTGCAACGAAACGTTAACAAACTTTTCATAACCTCCAAGTGGTTAGCCCTTTGGAAATAAAGAAGGATTGGATTGTAACAAGTCTGCCTACAAATCTTCATTAATTTGAGACATCGATTTTAATCAGTGGCGTAACAACGGGTTGGCATCGGGGCAGTTGCCAAGGGCGCCAGCTCAAAAGGGCGCCACTAAATCTCTAATTTTTAAATTTGTATTTAAATAAATACAGTCGGACCTCTCTAAGTCAAAACTCAAAAGGAGCCTGAAAAAAATCTACTTACGGCGTTTTTGAGTTAGGGAAAATGGCGTAAAAGGCGCCGATTAATCGAGGACAATGTAGATATTGAGAAGGGGGGACAGCCATACCGGCTAGAAGGCTTGACAAGAAAGATAGGTGGTGTCTGAAGTTTCATATGAAAGGAACCTAACTTGCTTTGACATACCGACACAAGCCCGTGAGAGGAGGCACCTTCCCTCCCCTCCCCCACTTTACTCCCCCCACAGTGGGATGGGGGGTACGATTTTTCTTTTTAAAAAGAGTAACAGCATCAGTATGCAGCAAAGAGGCACGAATTAGTTTCCACTCCTTTTTCTTGTCCTTGTCATTTTGTGTACTTGCAAGGGTCCCTTAATCCTTGGTGGAATGCACTAAAATAAGAATTTACGTCCATTTACTTGGCTCTACCGAAGACGTGTTCTGAAATGTCAGTCCAGAATAATAACCAAAAACGCCTTGGAAAATTCGACTAAGAGAGGTTGAAAGTAGGGCTGTTAACGATTAATTTAAATTTAATCGTTAACATTTTGAAAAATTAACGATTAAGTAATCGTTAATTTCGATTAAAGCCAAAAATTAAAATTTATGATTACATAAGTAACAGTTCTTAAACGTTCTTGTTGAACATCTAAATAACACTGGAATGTCGCCTTTATATATCATGTTTAACCAACTACGCAAAAAGACAAATGTGTTGACATTATTTGGTTCAGCTGATGAGCGAGTCTAATTGACAATATAACCAGCCGAGCTGAACAATCATTCACAAGGAACTGAGGTAACTGGTCCAAAACGGTCTTGGCAAGGAATGACATTATCGGATATCGGTGTTCATTAAGTTTCCACCATTGTAGAGGGTTAATGGATTCAGGAAATTTCATCTGTATTTTGTAACGCAGTAATTCATCAGAAGAGCTTTCGTCATTTTCTGTCTCTGAGAATCCATTACTGCCATTAGCTTAATACGCTTTTTATTTGGTTTGATAAATAGGCATAGTGTTAGAACCATGGTAGGCAAACTTTTTCAACATTTTGAACATTCCCGTCAGTCAATAGTTTAAAACCAAAATGTTCGTGTAATCGTTAGGAAATTTATTATTTATCGGCCACTATTTTTAAATCCCTTATATTAACTTCACCGGCGTCTCTGTCTCTCTGTCTGTCGTCATCTCTCTCTCTGTCTTGGGCGGGCGGAAAAACAAAAGTAAAAAATGACCCACTTCCCGTGATTCGATCGAGCTGTCATTTGGCACACGGACCCGTCTCACCTAACAATGCATCGTATCAAAATTTCAGATCGATCGAACGTACCGTAATTAAATTAATGCATTTTTAGTTTATCTTTGTATAACGTATGTAATTCAAATTCACGGTTTGTAATTTTTTTTCCCACGTGAGAGTTTGAGTTGACGCTTTGACGTCGACCCATTGAAGTACCGGCGTGCTTATGTTTACATTTTAAGTGTCATGCTGAACTCGGTGTGTGTCCCCCCCCTAGGGTTATGAAGCAAAGTTGGATTAAGACAGATTCAGTCTGTAAATGCTTGTCGCGTTTGAAAATAATCAATACTGTTAGTTATGACTCATATATAAGGGATTTATAGTCAAAAACTTTGTTTTTACGGGTTTGTTTTATTAAATCCCTTATATTAACTTCACCGCCGGTCATCTCTCTCTCTCTGTCTTGGGCGGGCGGAAAAACAAAAGTCAAAAATGACCCTCTTCCCGTGATCCGATCGAGCTGAAATTTGGCACACGGACCCGTTTTACCTAACAATGCATCGTATCAAAATTTCAGATCGATCGAACGTACCGTAATTAAATTAATGCATTTTTAGTTCATCCTTATATAACGTATGTAATTCAAATTCACTGTTTGTTATTGTTTTTTTTCCACGTGAAAGTTTGAGTTGACGCGTTGAGGCGACCCATCGAAGTACCGGGGTGCTTTTGTTTACATTTTACGTGTCACGCTGAGCTCGGTCAAGCGAATCGGTGACCAGACTTTTCCCCTCTCCCCCTCCCCTCCCCTCCGCGTTATAGTCATGGCGAACAACGAGATAATCGATTTCACCTACGATTTAACGTTCCTGTCTCATTTTAAACTTTTACATTTTCATAAATTTGGAACTAAAGGTCTCTTCGGACCGTAAATTTCAAATTTTAAATTTATTTTCTACTTTTTAGTACATTTTTATAAAAAAATTATTTTCTACTTTTTAGTGCATTTCTTAAATAAGACTAGTTTTTAAAATGTTTTTTTAAAATATATTTATATTAAGAGTTAAGAGGTGAGGCTTTTTTAGTTGCAGCGGTACAAGTGTTGTCCGTAATTTTCAAGGCCCCTTCAATTCCTTTAAACCCTTAAATCATTTACATTTACAGACATTTATTGCATATAAAAAATTGTGAACTTTGAAAAGTTTTTAAAAAATTAGATATATTAATGTTAACAAATCTAGCGCTATGTTGCATATGCCATTGTGATCCGACAATATTAAGAGATTTTTTGTTGTTCCTTTTATTACAACAAACAAACAAAATAAATATTTTAAAAAAAATAATAATAATAAAATTTACTTTTCCGATTTTTAAATGTCTGAAATATTTTCAACTTATTTTATTTAATCAAACTCAAAACTGAAAATGTCCTCTTGTTTAATATATTATGCTATTATTTATCCTCTTTACGTTAAATATGTCGTCTTAAAAGTTCACACACACTCCCACTTTTTAACTACAAAATAAACAATTTTCATTTAAAAATTGTGTTCTGCCTTAACTACATGTGTGTGTGTGCACATAATTGAGGGGAAATTCGTTTTAGATGATTGGCGGTCATTTCTATGGTGAGTGGTTTTATAATTTTTAAACGGGATACAATTAAACGTGTACGCGTAATCTAATTAAGTATACACCGCTCATATTTATATTTACAATCTCTTGGCAACGCTTCATGAGAGTGATCTCCCGTTTTAGTGCATGCTTCTAATATTTTAAAAATTAATAAATGATAAATGACACTTATAAATGATTTGTTTTAGATTTTATATTGATTGTACAGTGAAAAATAGTTTGTTTTGATACGACAGAATTAAAAAATTTAATTTAGACAAATAAAACTAGCTGTTTGTGAAAAGTGTGTGGGCCTACATGTGTGTGCACTTGGACTTGGACTTGATTGAAATTGCAGCCAAGGCCAAGTGTACGTTGACGTTGTCGTTGTAGTCAGGACGTTCGCTGCAGTGTAACTTAGCTGTAACTGCAATGTTACTGTATAACTCAGCTGACAGTGTTTTGCGCCAAAAGTTGAAATGTTAAAATAAAAAAATGATTAAATTATGATTTAAATAGTTTCAGTTTTAACATTTTATAATCATAATCTTAAAAATAGCAGTTCCTCAGGCAAGATAATCAAGATTCAATTATCATTTATCTAGGCTATAACTATAATCAGAGTCAACAACGACTTGGCTTCGGGGCAGTTGCCAAGGGCTAATCCTTCAATAATCAATTTATTCTGTATAATTTAGTATTTTTCATATTTCTCAAGGGTGCCAAAAATGAATTAGCCAAGCCTGGTTTATTGATAATTTAATTGATATTAATATTGTGCTTCTGAGGCTATTTTATTTATTATATGTATTAATATTAGTATTATTATTCTACAATTATATTTTAAATTTAATGGGATTAAATGCTCAATCATTTTGAAGGCTAATAAGTTAAATAAATAAACAAAAACATAAATAGTAAAAGTAAATAGTTTAAATAGCACTAATAAAAAAAATATATTTCAATTTAAGTTTGAATATTTAATAGTTTTGTTCCTTTTGGTACTACTATCAGAAACAATGGAGCGAAGGCATTTAACATTAAAAGAAAAATTAACTGAACATTATCAGAAACGTGATTTTAAGCCTAAAAAAACATCAGCATCCACATATGGAATGACATTCTATTGGACAATGTCCATCTCATTATTACTTGAGGGAATCTTCATCCTGCTTCCAAATTATTTCAAAGACAATGGAAGCTTTGTGTTCTTGGAAACACTTAATTTTAGTTCATACAGATGTGCTCAGCTTATTGCTGTATGGCTTTTTGTAGCATCTGCTGTCAATTGGTCTTTAACACATTTTTCAAGCATCAATCATGTAGTAAAAGAGACAAAAGACAAGTATTACCCAAATATACTTGAATTGCCAGCAGGTAAAAACAAAATGTAATTTCTTAATTAAAAATTCTAATTGACATCAAACTTAACCTTATTCAACATGAGAAAGAATTTTCAGCTCTATACCTTATTGATTATTTTTTTTCCTACAATATATTTAAGAGGGTGGAGGTGAATGTGGCTTAAGATTATAATAATTTTCAAAATTATAAACTACCAGTTCATGTACAACTAAAATACATGATATGCATAAATGATATTTAAAATACTGATCTATTATTAATTTAGATGAATTTCTATAGGTCTGCTCTTGCATACCTTTTTTATGATTATTACATACCCATATGTAACATATATACTGGTACTGTGCATTTTAACAGGAACTTACTATATCAAGTTTTTACATAGCAGAAAATTGCCATTTAAAAACATTAAATTAAAGTTCACACCTTTCAGGCTGGAAAACATGTTTAACATGCATGCTAGATGTTCCCCAAAGATCTCACCATTGTACTTTGTGCAATCAATGTATTCTAAAGCGGGACCATCATTGCTTCTTCACTGGGTCTTGTGTGGGTTATCACAACCAACGCCATTTTGTAATATTTTGTCTGTATAATTGCCTGTCCCTTTTGTATGCTGGTTATCTTCAGCTTACTTACTTAAATGAGGTAAGGAGTTGCTTTTTTAAGAAATCAACTATTTTTTATTAAAATCATCTTTTTAATCACAAAATCATGTAATAATATTAATATGTAATCAGAAAACAATCAAACCACATAAAAAAACAGCACATTTTTTTTTAAATTTAGGTACAAATAGTTTTTAAGAAAGTTATAGTTTACCAATTATTTATACATCTGAGTGGACAAATATTTTCTTTTTAAAAATTAAGTTAATTAAACTCAAACTAATTCAATTTTTAAGAGATATAAGAACTAGATTACTGTAGTGACAACATAAATACAATTTCAACAACTTGATATTTGCAGGAATTTCCAATCTTCAGCAGTGCTGCTGTGTTTTATATCCCTGGGGTGGCATTTTGGCAATGCCTTACAGGAGCTACATCTTTCTTGAATATTTTTGTGCTCACTCATTTGTATCTCACAATTTTCTGTTTTGGAGTCTCTTTCTTCTTCCTTGTATGGCAAGTCATCATCATATCCAGAGGTCAGACATCTTATGAGGCGTGGAAACAAATTATGGTCTACAGACACAGATCAATTTTAGTTAACTGCCACAGCACATTTGGAACTGCCTTAGAGTTTTTTGTGTGCATTTTGTTTCCTGTACGCTTAAAAATGCAAGGGGATGGAATCAAGTGGACCCTAGCCCCAAAAGCAGAAAAGGGTCAGTAACTAAGAATAAATTTCAACTTTGATAGTCTGAGCCCACAGAACTTTAATTTTGTTTTAGTTAATCCACAGGGTTTTACGTGTGTAGAAATATACTGAAGTTAATAGTTAATGTATTGTTAATTAAATTCCATATCTGAGTAATGTAATTATTGATTTTCATACAATGTCAATGTGGTTCTTTTGAATTTTGCATCTTTTCATGTTGTTTGTTGAAATTATAAGTTCTTTTTTCATGGCAACATAAATCACAACAATTTGTATAAATCAACTTTAGAAATTAATTATTAGGAAAATGGATTAAGACCAGACATAAATTAGTTTTACACATTTAAATTAATTTTTTGTATTAGGATTGTATTTTGAAAAATTAAATCTTACAAACCAAAACCGAATTGTTTATCATCTTACAAATTTTAATAAGAAATGCTTTATATTTCAAATAAATGTTTTCAATTTTATGAATATCAAACAAACTATAATTTTCTTAGTATAAAAAATTAAATACATGTACATGTATATATATTTTTTTTAAAGTATATCTATCAGGTTATCTCCCCAGCCTAGAATTAACATTTTAAAAAAATTAAATTCTATTGAAAAAATAAAAATTGGAATTTCATTTACTGAGAAAAAAAGTATAATATGAAGAAAAAAAATAAGGAAGCAATGCTACTTAAATCCATTTATAGATTTTCATATATAAAAAAATAGAACATTTTCATAAAATATAAGTTAACCATCAATTTGAGTGATAACTGCATGAGTTTCAGACTTTAAAATTGTAAATATCATAATATTGTCATTCAAAAATGTTGATAGATAAGCAAACAAATTTTGAATAAAACCTTCCAACGTTCACCAATCCATAATGAATTTCTCGGTTCTAAGAACTTTTAATATGATAAAATGTGATTCATTAAAACAAACTTGAAATGATAAATACTATATTTCTATTTTAATATATATATAAAATTTGTAGAAAGTTCCTAAAAATTCTAGAGAAAATATACATTAAATTATTATAACAAAAAGTTAGATTTCATGATTATATTCAACCAACTAAAACTGTTTGGTTTAAATCATCTTAATCATGATGCTTACTACCATTCGGCTGGAATATTAAAAATACTAAGACACTTGCAATTTTAGGTAGTGACAATATTATAATGGAGTACTGATGGATGTGGGCTTTCCATTTAAATGTGGTAGCCCATTTTTTTTAAAAATGCAATTACATTACAATGTATTTCAGATAAATTAAAATCTTTATTATTAAAAAAAATATCTTTTGCACATACTTTTTTTTTCTTGATTAAAAAAAAAGTTGAACATTTGTTTTTAAAGTTAATAAAAATCATTGAGGTTCCTTGAAAATCTGATTTGGGTAAAAAAAATTTTTTAAATATTTCACACTTTATAGTCAACCAGAGAATTTTTATTTTGAAAAATGACCCATAGTTTTAAGTAGGTTAAACATGGTGGAATGGAAGGATAAATTGAATGAGGTGTTTTGAGGTGTTTTTTATTAAACATTTTTTAGATAAATTTTAAATATTTGCTTTTTATAAAAAGTTATATGCCTTATTTTTTAAAAACACTTTTTAAACATTTTTATTTTTGGTACAAAATTGCTTATCTTTCAATTTTATTTCTTTATTGTGACTGCTATGGGGCCGTCCATAGATGAAGTTGCGCGCCTGTGAGGGGTCATGCATTTGTGACGATTTGTGACAAGGGGGAAATAGGGGTGTTAAAGAAATGTGACGTCACATCAAAACGCGCAACTTTAAATAAAAGATACAATTGAATATTGGATTGCTTGCAATTTATATAAAGACGTTTTCAATGGCTTCACATGTGTTATGATATTAGAGTGCAGAGTTACACTAAACACATACTTAAATGACAAAAAAGTGATTTGAAACATGCTAATTTTAAATAAGAAAATACGGGGCTTTTAGGGGGGTCTAAGCTTTGTGACGTCATATTGGAAGGGGGTCTAAGTTTTTGTGACGAAGTGTGACGTAGGGGAGGGTAAAAATCGGCCAAATTCGGGTGACGTCACTTATGGTGAAAAGATACAAATGGTTTGATAGAAACTTCATTAGCGTTTCTATCTTGAGTAGTGTTTAGTAAAACTATTAACATAGCTTTTTTAATTTTCAATTTATACACCTTTGATCATTGATGAAAATTATTTCCCTCCCTCTCTGTTGTATTACTTCATACATAATCTCAGGGTCCGCGAGGAGGATGGTGCGGTTTTTCAAAAAGATTTCCTTGGCTCTGATGTTGTGGGGATGGTATGTGAGAACAAATTTGCTCCTTTCATTACTATCACTGGAGCGTGATACAAAGGCGTCGGCACGAGTGAAGTTTTTAACTCGCTGAAGTGCAGATTGAAGTATAGCTTAAGGGTAAGACCTTTGTCTAAAAAACTCCACCATTTCCAACGAATCGCGGACCCTGAGACAAACAACATATTTTCCACCCCACCCCTCATTGTTTCAGGAGGGACAAAAATCTGCAAGACCTATTGGTTCAATTTGGTTCGTAGCCGTCTGCTTATTCCGTCCTCCCATCTGGGCACCAAGCCATGTGGTTGTAATCGCTGCAAGACATGTCCCTTTGTTACCCAGACGGTCCAGATTGTCTTCCCTAAGAGGATATTCAAGATTAGGAATGGCTATCTTTGTACCAGCCGCAATGTGGTCTACACCATTGTGTGTAAGCGCTGTCCTTTAAAGTACATAGCTGTATCGCTGAGCATGTACATGCCATTAAACAAGACAAACAGTGTCCTGTCTCCCCACACTTCAATGGACGTGACATGTTTGTCACCGCCATGGTTTCTTGTACATACACACCCGGCCGGGTCAGTCTGGAGAATAGACTAATCCATGAGTATGGGACTCTTACACCACATGGGATCAACGTTGTGTTTGCACTGACAACCTGATTGATTGGCCACACCCACGCTATCCTTTCCTATATAAGGTCTTACTTTTCTCTCCTTACTTTATCTCTACTGGACTACTTGGATTTCACCACAGCTAAGTGTTTTTATTATTTCGTTATATTCGTTTCCTTTGTGTCAGGCCTACTAATACCCTGTTTTTATGTTATACATTTACCTATTTAAAAGCCCGATTGCAGTCTCAACCCCATTACTTTAAATTAATCAGCATTTGAAAACCCTTTAACTTGAGTGGTGATAATTTTGTTTTTTGTCCCATAACCTTGTGGTCGTAGGGGATTCTAATGTTTCCATTAGAACTTTCTCGGGGCTTGGTAGACCTTGGCGCGCCCATCTCCTCTCCAGGTCAGCGGAGGACTTTTTAGCCATAATCATTCAACCTTTTTATTGTGGCTTTAACGTGGGCAGATCCCACGCCCCTCAGCTTGTGAGGCGAGCGCACTATTGACTTCGCTATCCAGTGGTGGTAATAAATTTATCTAATTGGCTTTGCATGGTGAACAAGCAGATGCAAATTATTTTTTCTACTTTATTATTCATTTGTTATTGCTAAGGACCAAGCTAGGATAAAAATTGTATTTGTGTTAAGTTTAAGTGTGAAATAATTATTTTAAAAAAAATTACAAGACTTTTGATACATTTTAAAATGAACTTTTAATATTATGTCTAACATTAGTAAAATAAAGCAAGTAGTTTCCTAACAACATATTATCTTTTTTATTTATAGCAACAAAAAAAAATGTAATCAATCCGTCTTGACTTCCAAATTAAAATGGCTAGGTATCCTTAATGTAATGTATCAATCAACAAAACTAAGGATTGAGAACCATTATAACAAAACTCTTTTTAAATTATATTTGAATAGGTGTTTGGAAACTGAAAAATATATTTGTTTTACTATTTCATATATTTCAAAACTTAAACTTTTAACTTATAATAAAGAATTAAGTAATTTTTTTATTATTTGGTGTGTGGGGGGCGGAATAAAAAACGAAAGCATTCATAAACAACTTAAAAGCATTTGTAAATATATAATATATGGGACATTTATCACATTTGGTTATGACTGTCTTCAAACTGGTAAAAACTGTGTATATTTTTAAAGACCTAATTAGGCAAAAGTTATTCAAATATGCAGTTTGAAAATTTTTAGCTTCATAAAGAAAAATATGATTGTATAAAAATAACCCAATGACCAGGTAGAAAATAATAACTTCATTTGAACACATTTTTGCAAAGAAATCAATAATAAACATTTATTATTTTATGGAACATAATTTTTAAACAAAGCCATAAGTGTTTCATGTTTTCTGACAAAATTATAAACATTGAAGCATTTATTGTAACAAATTATTAATAATTCTTCAACAATTTACTTTCTTGTAAAGTTTTTAGTTAGTTTAATTTTTTTTAAATGTTACATTCTTTCAACTTCCATGAGAATAAGTTGGATGAGACATAAATATTTTATGAACAAAATGTTAATCAAGCTGAATAATGTATTTAAATAAAATACAATAGAGATAATCCGTACTCTGGAATAATCTCTTGACTTATTTGATGTCTTCCAAATAAAAATATGATTTGATAACGAAACAGCTCACATTTAAATGGCTTCAATGTACAAAGTGGGCAGATGTTGCAGGTTTATGGTGGTGTCCACAATTACAGGAGAGTTTGTTATTAATTATTTAACCTCTTTTTCAAATTTGCATACTAATTTAAATATTACAGCAACAAAAAAGATCACTGGGGTTTTGTCACAATCAATACCGCAGATGGAACCAATCCTGAAACACAAAATGCAAACAGCAACTGTCTTTAATAAATATCTTGAAAAGAAAAAACATAAATATTTTATGATGAGTCTACTAGGGAATAACATTATCATCAGGGTAACAAAGGTAAAATATATACACTTAAGGAAACTGTGCTCAACATATTCAAAGAAAAAAAAACCTACTCACCTAATAAATCTAAAGGCATTTCCATATCCGTAGATGTAAAAACTTTTCTAGGGAATGAGGTCATGAGACTGAATGGTCCTGAAAGGTCAGTTCTATTCATTTCAACATACAACCTCACAGCACTTAAAGGTTCTTTAGCACCAAATGTTTGTGTAAGTGCCTGACCATTTGTCAGACGAATCTGAAAATTGAAAGAATAAATCAAATTCAGCTCAAAATGCTGATATTGTCTTTAAAATGTAGCAATGTAAAATCATGTGAAATGTGCCATCTTAATAATAAAACAAAAATTTATTAAATTTTTATTATTGTAGAATTTTAGAAACCAATTTATCGTTGAAAACTTATATGTTCTATTTCTATAGCAGATAAATTAGAATTTAAATTTAAACTTGCAAAATAATCTTTAAAAATTTAACTTTAAGTGAAGATCTCATTTAGTCAAAAAATACCAATTCTGCTGCAGTCTCTATTCTAACATAAATTAATCATTCTTTGCATCAATATTATCATAAAGAAGGTGATGTTTAACAAAAAGAGACTTTTGAGCTTAAAAATAAGATTCCAATTCATTTATTAGACTAGCAGAAATTAAAGAAGCACAATTTTATCATATTTTAATCCTTATAATCATTGAAAAAAAGTTATCTTTTATTTAAATTAAATTTACACTAATGATAACAAAAATAACTTCAAAAATAATTTTTATTCCTGCAGTTAGTATAACTTTAAAATGAACACTAATTTTCTGAACAAATTTAAATAAAGAAAAAATAAAAAAGCTAAATTTTATTTTGCAAAAAAACCTTGTATGCTTGATTGAAACAAAACCATTCTTTATAATTACCGTATATACTGTTTCTATAGCCCGTTCGTTCATAAGCCGACACCCCCCCCCTCCACTTTTGGAAGAGAAACGTATTAAAAGTGTATAACCCGCTCGCAAGCAGAACCCCAAAAATTAATTATAATAGGACAGCTTAAACAAAATGGCACAATTTTTTTTTAAACTACAAGCTAAATCGGTCATTATGTTTACTTTGTACTGCCTATTTTTGACTTTGTGCTCTTTGTTAGGCAAGAGTTACCGGTATTTAAAAAAAAATTCTTTGGTAAACAGTGAGGAAAGCGCGCACATTAAAATTCGTAGTTGAAAAAAAATTTGTAAAACAATTGATTAAAACGTTCACAAAATAAATAAAATGAATAAATAAGGTAAGTGCAGATGTTTGATTACATATTATAGCTTCTGGTAGAGCAGTCCAATCTTGTAGAATGTAGAAAAGGAAATTGATTATCTACAATAACAACACCAATATTCAATATCCATGCAGAAATCACCTATGACCTGCTCGTAAGCCGACCCCCCCAACTTTTCCCCCATTGATTTTGTCCAATAAAAAAAACCTGTAAAAACAAAGTTTTTGACTATAAATCCCTTAAATAGGAGGCAGAACTTAAAAACTTAAAGTATTGATTATTTTCCATCGCGACAAACATTTACAGCCTGAAACTGTGTGAATTCCACCTGGTTAAAACACGAGATGTGGTCACCGATGGCTGGCGTGAAGTCAAGTGACCCGTAAAATGTAAACAATAGCGACTGCTACATATAGTTTTATATTGATAAACTAAAAATGCATTAATTTAATTACGGTACGTTCGATCGATCTAAAATTTTGATAGGATGCATTGTTAGGTGACACAAGTCTGTGTGCCAAATTTCAGCTTGATGGCATCACGGGAAATGGGTCATTTGTTACTTTTGTTATTCCGCCCGCCCACCTGCCGGACGACGATCGACAGAGAGAGACGGCCGTGAAGTTAATATAAGAGATTTAAAAAAGGTTGGCTTGCAAACAAGTATATACGGTACTTCGCTTCATTTCACTTTCCCTGGCATTTTCCTTACATCACAGTCAATCGGAAGAAGTTTACAATTTTCACAAGTTTGCATACCTGCAATCTACAGTCACATACCTGCAATCTACAGTCAGAGTATTCCTTTTGCACTTGAGGTGCAGAAGGACTAGATATAGTCTCAGGCGATGCCGGTGTTACCGCTGGTGAGCTTGACTGTGATTCCTCTTTCTCCTTAGCAAGCTTATAAATGATTTAAAACAGTTATGTATAGTTTTTGACATTTACAATAAAAAATAACTAATACTAGGGATCACAAAGTTCTTTAAAATGTTCTCTTTATAAAATAAGAATTAATTGTTGTCTCTATTATGTGCCGATGCCATATTAAAATTATTTACAAAGTTGCTGATGAACCAAAGTTGTACATTTTTATGACTGTTACCTTTGCTGCTCGATCTCTTCTGTCTTTCTCGATTTGATCTTTAACTCTTTGTCTATAAAGAGGTCATGTAGAATTTCAGCCAATGCAGTCAACAATTTTTATCTTTGTGTAATGTGACTCAATCAATTTGTGCTACATGGCAAATTCCCCATTGTTAAATAACATTAAATTCTATGTGTGTCTCTTTTTTACATTTGTGTTCAATTAAATATCAAATCATTAAAATCAGTATAGGATACTTATGTTGATAAGTGTAGAATTCAGTACTATATCCCGTAAATTCCAATGCTAAGTTATTTCACTAAATTTTTCATAGCTAAGTTCTAAGGATAAATATTATTTTAATCTTTATCCTTAGAACAAAAAAATGTTTAAAATATATCTTTATTATTTTAATCAAGATATATTTTAAACATTTTTTTGTTTTAAATATTATTTTATACCTTGCCAATTTCTCTTCATTTTTCTCTCTCCTTCGCTCTTCGGCTATCTTTTTCATTTCTGCTTCTTCTAATCTGAAAATAATAACAATATTTTTAAAATTATAAATCACATAAGGACAAATTACACATTAAATTATTTAAAATCAATAATTATAACAACAACACAAACTCCTCTAATAAAAAGAGTGAGTTAATGGTAAGCCATTTCACAATGTTAATTTACCTGGATGATGCTTAAGTTTAAAACCCGTGAAAAGACTTCAGGCTGCGATTCATAAAACCATTTAGTAGTCAATCAAATATTAAATACTGATTACAAGGGAGTAAAAAAACAAACCATAAATAAATAAAAATCCTATTAAAGCAAGAAATGTGAATATAAAGGGGAGAGATAGAAAAGAAAATGATACTTGAAAAGAAAATGTAAAGCCACATACTTAAATGGTAGTTGAAAACGTAAAGAAGGTCAGAAAGTCACTTTTTATACTACTACGGATAACACAAAACATAACATGCACTCGAAAGTTGTGAAAAGCAGTTACTTTTAAACAAACAAAATAAAAAACAAAGTTTGAAACATTACGTACAACACTCACTTTTGTTTAGCTAAAGATAAATCTTTTCCTTGATTTCTCCTCATCTTCTCCCTCTGGATCTGCTCTCTCTTCTCCTGCTCCTCTTTCTCCACACGCTTTTGTTTAAGCCTTTCTTGTAATCTATAAATTGAGTTTATGAAAGCATACGGTTAAATTTTGTGTATTATACTTATACACAAGTCTTCAAGAAACAAAAAACAAAACTTTTTTTCTTTTTTTTAAAAACTTTAATGTTTTTAATTCCTACTTACAATGTACATTTCAACCTTTTTTTCACTATATTCAGATTAAACATTCCATTTGGTTTGTCATTTAGAATTGTGTACCATTTAAAATTGTTAACTTTGCCAACTTGACTGTGCCTGGAGTCAAAACATCTATAATAATAAAAAAAAACAAGTTTTTGACTAAAAATCCTTTATATACGAGACATAGCTAAAAGAATGTTCATTATAATAAGCATCACATGACAATCCAAAAATCCAAAATTTTAGTTATGTCTCAAATATATAAAGGATTTATAGTAAAAAAACTTCTACAGCCTGCTGCTAAATTTCAGCTAGATTTGATCACGAGAAAAGGGTTATAAAAACATTTAACATAGTGCGCACCGCGAGACAGATTAGCAATTAATAGCATTTACATTTACAGATTGGGAATGTATTTTAAAAAAGTATCGTCAATATAATACAGCACGACAGGAAAGTATTAAAAAGTTTGTTCAATATAATACGCACCGTGACACTCTAGCACAAAAATTAACATGCTACATAGAGATAAATAGAGATAATCTAAAAATTCATTAATTTCATTACAGTACATCTGACCGATCTGAAATTTTGATAGATCATTGTTATCATCGGCACGAGTCTACCTGCAAAATTTCAGTTTGCTAGCATACAAGGAAGTGGTTAAAAATTTATCAAAAGCAAGCAGATGCCACGAGTTAATATAAAGGATTTAAAAAGGAGCACAAACTGGATGACCCTTTTTTCTGAAGCATATTTAAATTTATTTTTTTATTAGTTATCACTATCTGTTAAATCATAATTATGTATTTTAATTGATAAACTACCATATCAAATGAATATTGCATTATAACATTTAGGTCAAATGTTTTCATTAGTATGTTTATGGAAAAATTCACCTGTATTTTGTCCATCATACTTTGATGGTAAAATAAAATTCTGTAAATTGGACATAAATCAAATGGCAACAGGATATTATAAATATTCAAACTTATTAAATGACCAATCAAAGATTGAAACAGCTGGCTGTTTATGGCCACAACTAGAAGGAGGCATTTTTTAGCACTACCAGCAGGTAATGACTACTATGTGGTAGCTAACAAGTTAAGTTTTTTTAACATTCCCAGTAAATTAGATTTTATTTTTTTTAAAAACAAAACAATTACATACTTTGCTAGCTGATCTCTCTTCTCCTCATCTGTGAGTGGCTTCACTTCATCTGTACTCTCAGAAAAGCTTGCATGTTGAGTACGTGCTGCATGAGCTTGTGCATCCAGCTCATTTTTTAAAAGCTTTCCACACCTGCCAACAAATAGAAGCTGTCACATACTAACAAAACCAAAGTTATTACATAAATTCTGTAAGTTATTTATATATGTAATATAATGGTATTAAATAGTTCTCATAAATCTTTTTTTCTGGTTTTAAAGTCTAAATTGAAAACTGAAAAAATATACAATTCATGAATTATATTGAATGATCATAATTGTAATAAAACTAATTGCAAGGAACGTAGACTCTTACTCATCACATTTTAAGGACTTTGCATGCAGTGCATCCCCATCTGGAGACTCTTCTGTAACACTTGTATCAGTTTGAGAATCATTAGCTGGTCCATCATCTGCTGTAAGAGGAAAAATAAGAATACATTTTTTGCTCCACAACTAAAAGGGAAAAAAATTTAAAAGATTAAAGTAAAAATTTCGTAAATTTAACCAATTATTTTTAGAATTTAATCAAATATTTTTAGAATTTAATAATTCATTTGCTGGAATAGTATCATCCTTCAGGTCTAGTGGCAATTTTCAGCCTATCACTCTCAGATGAAGTATAAAAACAAAAGTTTTAAAGAATATATTACTGAGTATGTAATAATTTGAGTGAATATGTATTTTGTGGAAGGAATAAAAAGGAATCACACTTTATTTTACCTTTCCCTAGCACATGATCCTTTGGGGCTTCAAAAGGTTCATCTATGTCTGGATCATCTGAGTGGGGCGAACAACCTTTTTATATAAAAAACCAATAGTAAGAGTAGACAAACAGCAGTATCGTTCATTTAAAGAAGGTGGTGAAAATAATAAGCATTTATAATAAATTAAGTAAATAATATGACACAATAATTATAAATATATATAAATATGAATAAACAATAATTATATTTCCAAGTAATTAACAAGATTTTACCCCCCCCCCAAATAAAAGCAGTCTCCTTTCACTTTAAAAATACTAACTGAAAATTATTGCCTTAGTATTCATACATCTAGGAGTCTAGGCCTTTCTATTTACTTATGAAAAGTTTAAAGCCTAGAGATTCAAGGTTATATTTCAGGTTGTGGAAAAAATGGTTTTTTTCCCACTCAGTTATCCATATAATAAAAATTACTATCAATTTAATTGTATTAAAATGTACATTTTAAGATCATATTATCTAATAAAGATTACATCTAACATTTAAAGTGTAACAAATGTTTAAAAGATAATCAAAAGTAGATTATTTAGTCTCAGATGATGAAGACTGATGCAGCATTGTTGATTAGTTAGAGTATGCCACTTGTGACTTGTGACTGAAACATCCTGGTGTAAAATCTTTTAAAGTTAACAATAGAAAATAAATTAGTTGCTTTTAAGAAAGGCTTAGTTGATCAATGATCATCACACATTTTATTTTTAAATGCTCTCTTTGTCCATTGGATACACACAAGAAAGATTAACTATTATAAACCACTCTTTAGTTTCCATTCTTTCAAACCTCATTACAGTCTTCACATATAAGAATTTAGTGACTTACCAATCCATTGCTAACTGCACCCCTTTATATCCAGTCTTAGCTAAAGCTTTTTGCCTTTTTATAGAGAATAGAAGGAAAATTAATTAGTAACAAAACTGTTTTGAAGAAATTTGTCGTTCGTCCTTTAACTTTATAGATTTGCAAATGTGTCATCGGTTTTGTTCTGAAATGTTTGAGCATAACTGAATACTATATAAAAACAAAAGTGGATGAATTATCCTTATTAACAAAATGCTGTGATTTTTAAGTAGAAGTAATTGAAATGGTTTCTTTTAGTGACTTTTATTTTGCAAATTTTTTAGTTATTCTTCAGATAAATTACTATACATTTTAATTGAAATCCATTTAATCCAATAATGTAAAACACAAATAATATTCAAACCGAAGTAATAAGGGGCCGTCCATAAAGTACGTCACGCTCCAGAGGGGGGAGGGGGTGTAAGAAAGTGTGACAGTTTGTGACAGGGGGAGGGTCCGGCCATGTGTGACGTCACGGTGTTTTATATTAAATTTTAATTATTTTGTTATTTAAAAAAAATTTGTTCGTAAGTGTGACATATTTGTCAAAGATTTGTGACAGGGGGAGGGGGGAAGTTAAAAAAGGTCAAAAATAGCGTGACATACTTTATTGACGGCCCCTAAGACAAGATTTATGAACAATGGTGGACTATATAGTTATATAGCACTCATGTTCACATGAAATAACTTGGTTTTACAATTCACAGTTGATGCAATTATTTAAACAAAATCATTTTTGACTGGGATATACTTTCTGAATCAAAATTCACATTTGAAATATACTTTTATCCCACTGTACTAAAAAAAAATTATAAATTATGTGAGCACTGACAGGGGGAGGAGTAGTGCTCATGTAGGAACTTGAACTATCCCTTAACCCGTTTTATGGGTCGTTGGGGCACCATCGTGAACTGCTCACTAACACACGCCATTTGTCCCGTCCTGTGCTGCCCTTTGAGAGTCGCTGAATGACAGGCCGGTCCACTCTTTGATATCGTCCTCCCATCTTTTCTTTTGTCTGCCTCTTTTCCTTCCTCCCTGGACTGTGCCTTGCAATATAGTTTTTGCGAGACCTCCATTTCTTGTCACGTGTCCGTACCATCGTAATTTCCTCTTTTTAATTGATGTGAGTAGGTCCTCGTAGGGGCCAATGACAGTACTTATTGTGTTGCTGACCGCTTCGTTTGTGATGTGCGCTGTGTAGGGGATGTTCAATATCTTTCTGAAACATCTCATCTCCAGCGCATTGATTCTTCTTTGGAGGTCTGCAGTGAGCATCCAAGCCTCACAACCATACAAAACGACCGACATCGCCAGAGAGCGCATTAGCCGGATATTTGTTCTCAGGGAGAGCTTCTTACTTTGCCAGATGTTCTTTAATTTACTCAATGCTGCCATTGTTTGGGCTACTCTGGCAAGAATTTCTGGCTTTGAGCCCGTCGGATATTATGGCCCCTAGATATTTAAGAGTATTTACATAATGCTGCACTATCCGGTAGATAACTATTGGCATGCTTCCATTTAACCATTTATAAATCTGAAAAGTAACAAATATCACACAGATACACACAAAAGACAGATGAAGCTTGATATCAACATTAGAGACTTTAGTACACTTTTTGATTCCTAGCATATGACTTAATTTGTGAATTAAATTTTTAATAATTTTGGTTGCTTGAATACTGACTTTTTTATTAGCAGTTGCTAACAGGGAAGAAATTGTGTTGCATTATTCTTTCTTAGGATGTTTTACTTTACCAAGAATTTGCTTATCCATAAGTTATTACTATAAATTCAAAAACAAGAAATAGGAAGAGAAGCTCTTTATGTTAAGATTAAAATAAAAACCATGTTTAATCAGATTATCCTGGGTCAAATTGGCCTTCTTTGTAACCATACCCCCTTTAAATGGTGGAAGATGACAATGCTTACACAACATTTTATTATTACTACAATCTACATTAAAATATTTAATGTATTGCGTTCAAAAAAAGCTTAGAATACATTTAGCAATTTTCAAAATTATTTTAGCTCTCTACAAACTCTCAAAATTTACAGTTTGTATAAGCAATGTTCACTCTAAGGTCGCTGGTTTGTCTGCAAAATAAAAACCCATGCTCAAAGTTTTCCCAACTTCTATTTTTGTCTGTGATGAATTTTAAATCCCAAAAACCCAAATACAATCCTTATCAAAATTTTTTGCGTGATAATTCTCAACTTCTGCACAGCGTCGATCAGAGGGCTGGGTGGCCGCAGCTTAAAGGAAACAGTAGTTATGGGTAACCATTCATTCAAAATTAATGGCATTTACTTTAAAGACCATAAAGTCTATGAGTTTTATATAAATGAAATGGTGGTGTAACTAATGGAAATGCTCAGGACAGCTTCAATTATTTATTCATGGGTGAAAGTTGACAGTTCTAGCATGAAAAAAATATTTTAGGACACTCTAGACCTTGAGTGAAATGAATATAAGCAAAATGGATGCTGCAAAGCCTTAGTAAAGTGAAAAATCACATATGGCCTTTATTATTACATTAGACTTGGAATAATACATTAAAATATACTATATAATTTATACAGTTTTTTAAGGTTAAAATTTCAGTATAATTTAAAAGTAATATAAAAATTACATTATTCAATTGGAAATTCAAATATAAGTCCAGAAATTAAATTTCTTGCATGATGTGATCACATAATATGGAGGTCAGGTCCAGGTATATTGGAGTCAAAGTTTGAAAATTATTTAAAATTTTAGCTCAATTATTACTAGAGATAGAGGGATACGTTGCTTGAGTGGCAGCGCGCTCGACTGACGTACCGATGGTCACGGGTTCGAATCCATGGGAAGCCAAGGATTTGTTCCCCGGCCCAAGGGCGTCCCCGAGTCCACCCAGCTTCGAGTGGGTACCTAATTAACACTAGTTAGGGAAATAAAAAGCAGCTGGGTAATGTGTGGAACCCTTTTAGCCGTGGCCTGTGAACGCTGCATCACTTGCAAAACTTAACTGCTGCCTTGCAGATGGTCCTGGCTGACCAAAGGCTATGGAAGCACATCCAGAAAAAACAGCAGGCTGAAGTCGGAGACCACGGGCCAATTGGAGCAAAACTCGTCGGCATGCAAAACTCAAAATTAATAACAAAGAAGAAGAAGAAGACTAGACATAGAGAGTTGATTTCAGTTACATTTTTGATTTACAGTGTAAACTAAAATATTATTCCCTAATCTTTTAAATTTTTAAGGTTTATAATTTTTGCTACCAAAATTTAAAAAAAAATATCTAGAATGTAGTGTAAGCCTAAACTTAGTCTTATATTGATAAAAATATCATGTTTATGGCCTGATTGAGTTTTAAGTTGGCAGTGGCTATATGTCTGACAATTGTATGGATAAAACCTAGATTATCTTTAAGGCAACAGAACAACAAAATTTGAGCTGTTTTGTATCAAAGACTGTCAAAGTCAAGTACAGTAAAAATCGTTTAACACCAAATTACAGTGACTGAACCATTTTTTCATGCTAAAAGAATTTTGTGTGAAAAGGTATAAAAAAAATACATACTAGTTTGTCATATTATTATTTCATGTTGACGACCCATATTTCTTCTTAACTCTTTTTCTCCGGAATTATTTTCCTCATTCTGACGGAATTATCTATTCTGGAAATTTGTCGCGGGCTACCATGCTATCTTAAAATGTTAATAACTTTTTTATTATTTAGCAGATAATGATATATTTGGTATTGAATTAAAGGGAAAAGAATGAAGTTTTCAGGCATCACAGACTCATGACTTTATTTTAATAAAATAATATGATTTTGTTTTAGTGAAAATAAAAAAAATAATTAAAAAACACCCACATTTGTTTTACAAAACCTCTTTCAAAGTCACAAAAATTTAGATTTGTATCCAAAATGTAATAAAATGGTGTTTTATCTGAACTATATTCATATTTACACCAAACAGAATTAATTTCACATTAAAAAAACAAACAAATAAAAAATTAGAGCTCAATATCCATGGTCACCTATACAGGGAAAATAATTGGAAAATTGAAATGTTTACACTGGAACTGGAAGCTATACTGTGTGTTGCAACTAGAAATTATTTAAATTCTATTTAAAATTGAACTTAATTTTAGTGAAAAAGTTTAGCAGCTTTCAAATTAGACTCTACATTGTCTAAATTATTATTTGTAGTAGAAATATTATCAGTTCATCCAGGCATTTGAGAGGGGGGGGGTGGGCTTGTTGTTTACCAACAGATGACCTGTCAACTTCATTGTCAATTTCACTAAAACTACTAGTACTAAGCGTATGATCCATCGGAAATTTAAAATTATATGTAAATCATAATTAAAAAGAATACCTTTTTCTTGTTCATCATCGTAGTATTTAAAATAATATTAGATCGATTACCAGATGCATTGGTTGAATATCCACGTTTGTAAACAAACGTAAAAACGAAAATAAAAACAAGCCTTTCAAACGCTTCTTTTGTGGCGAAAATACATTCAAATAAAGAATTTCCGACTTTTTTATTCAAGGGAAATCATTCTAGATTACATTAAAACTAATTTTCGTTTAATAGTTAAGGAAAGAAACGAAACAATTCAGTTTTAATAAATCAACGCTGGCATCGTTGCTACGTCTGAAACGTCCTTTTAAAATCAACGATGGTAGCGTTGTTCCGGAGAGAAAGAGTTAATCATAATCGTTGTCACGTAAAATGTATTTCACTGAATTAGCTTCTTACAAATGTATCTGCTTGAATAAAATTTACAAATAAAGAGTTGCCTTTCTTGTTTGAAATAAGTGAATTTTGTTTGGCTAGCCTATCATTATTATCAAGCTTGTGTCTGTGTTCGCAGATATTTTTTTTTATTTACTGCTTTGGACAACTTGGTACTGATATTAAAAAAACATCCATCTTTACCGCCATCCCTTAACTTTATTAAAGTCCATTGCTGGTTGGGCTTTCAGTTTCCTTATAGGGATTCAAAACCTCAACCCCTTGTTCACCAGACAAGCGCACTTACCGACTGAGATATGGAGCAAGTGACATATTTAGAATGACCGCATAATTTCATAATATAATTAATATATGCTATATGACACTATATTATATGGCACTTTTATTGCTGTGATCTAGCACAGTGATCACATGATAGTCCGCTAGACAGATAGTTGAGATAGCCCCCAGTCTATCTCATCTGCCCGGTCGCTGGGCAATTGCCTGAGCTCAGGCTCAGTTACTCATTTACTAACTTAAAAAGTGGATACCGATAAGGCTAAGGCTATAAGTGTAAGTAATTTACTGTAATAAGTACAAGTAAACGACAAGTCTAGGCCCCTAGCCCTAGGCCAGTGTTTCTCAATTATTTTCTGTCATGCCCCCCTCTAGGAAGAAAGAAAACATTTCGCGCCCTAGGGCCCTACTATTTGAGAAACACTGACTGAGACTGTCCTAGTCCAAGAATCCTAGTTTAAAGCCATTCATTATGATTACTGTTAGGGCATTAGGCCTACTGGCCACTAAATTACTGCTAATATTTACTACTAATTTACCAATGATAATGAATAACTAATCATAATCTAATGACTAATGAACTGTAACTGTAAGAGTAAGTGTGAGACAAGTACGGACGGTAGTAAAGGTGAAGGTAGACCGACAATTATTTTAAAAAATTTTTAACGAACTTACACTCTGTGGACAGGAAAGCCCATTTCAACTAATGTATCAACGTCCGTCGGCATTTTAGATGTGGTGAAAATATGTGTATACCAGTTCAAGAATTACTTTAATTATAATTAAAGGTATTTTCAAGTATACTCTAATTCAATCTTTCAACTTATGCTACAGAAGGATAACCCCTTTTAAAGCCAAGCGATATTAAAGGGAGATAACTATCAACTTATTTGAGTAAAAGTAAAATTTGGAGTAGTCTTAGCGGTTTGAAAATAATAAATTGAAAATTTCATGTAATGTAATCATTATTTATTTTTTACTATTTTATTTTGTGTGTGACAATTTTATTTTTTAATAAAAAATGTGTTTCATCATACTTGGGAATGTGTGAAGATTTTTATAATAAAAAAGAATCTTCTGATGTTATACGGGAAATGCGTTTACGTTCCGTTTTCTTTACAAAATAATTGAGTTGAGACATTACATTTTCATTTCATTACAATAATTACATTGTTAACAAATTTTGACTTTTAAAATTAAAAATGTACAGTAAAGTTAAGAACAATTTATTATTCTCTATAACTACATTTTTTAAAATAGTTTTTTTCAATTATGATGTATCATATCTTTTTGGGGTGTATGGGGTGCTCAAGGCGGGGTAGCACCTCCGGTGGGGGAACACGTCCTACTCTCTTGGGGGTAGTTCGTCCACCCTTGGTCCCCACTTGTCACTCAGCTCTCACCAGTGGCTCCTTGAAACTGTAGCGTGCGCAGTGGCCACACCCCGGGCAACGGCTTCGACTGGCTGGCTAAACCTGGTGAGGGTAGCCGACGGGTCTCAAACCCTCGGTGATCTAGGTATGTCTACCTATGCACGTGAAGACTGGATTCGGTGGACAGAGCGGAGGAACCACTAGCTGGTCAACGGTCAAAAACGCGATTCTCAGCAAAGCGTTGTGGAACGCTAAGGGCATGACAAGACACACAGGACATCATGGCCATCCACTGCACCCATCTCCATCACCAGACGTCTCGACTTTGTCCTGCCGCTGGATCAAGATGGTCTCGGGCGAGAGAGTGAGATCGACGAACTGCGCAACTCTTTCTCACTTAAATCCAAGTCATCGCGCAAGTCACTTTTGTCATCCATCCCATCCCATCAGTCACCGACAAGTCCTGTGGCGACAGGCAAGCGACGAAGCGGCAGGTGTGGGTACACTGGGAGCCGTAGCCGTAACCCTGCACACAGGCGGCCCAGGGCATTGGGTCGTTCTTCGCTGACACGGAGCAGCGGTGGAATCCGGCAGCTCCCTGGGTGACTGAGCAGCCCTCTTCAGGAATCCACTGCTCACCTCCATGGCACGAGGAAGGGGCTAGAAAAGGTGCCCTAAATATTGCCTGCTCCAGCCTACCCTAGCCAGCACACCGCGGCTGGTGGGGACCCTATACCAGCGGTCGAAACCAAAAAAAGCAAACGAGGATAGTTCCTCTTATATTGGGTGCATGGAATGTGCGCACACTCATGGACAGGGACGATGCGGACATACCCCAGAGGAGAACAGCCCTGATTGGAAAAGAACTCGCTAGATACGGCATCGACGTCGCAGCCCTGAGCGAGACCAGGCTCGCGGGAGAAGGAGAGCTCTGTGAAAGAGGATCGGGTTACACATTTTACTGGAGTGGCAGCCCCAGCGAGGAGCGGTGTGAAGCAGGCGTTGGGTTTGCAGTTAAGACAACTCTTGTCGGAAAGCTGGTTGGACTTCCCAAGGGAGTGAACGACAGGCTCATGACAATGAAACTCCCACTGGCTGGAAAGAAACACCTCACCATCATCAGTGCCTACGCTCCAACCATGACCAATACAGATGAAGTGAAGGCAAAGTTTTATGAAGAACTTCACACTGTCATTGCCGACGTTCCAAAGGCGGACAAACTCATCTTGCTAGGTGACTTCAACGAAAGAGTTGGCAAGGATAACGTTGCCTGGACATCATGGAGTGGGTCACTGCAACAGCAACGGTCTTCTTTTACTCCAGACCTGTGCTGAACATGAACTGCTGATCACCAACACGATCTTCCGCCTCCCAACCCGTAACCTGACGTCATGGATGCACCCCCTCTCGAAGCACTGGCATCTTATTGACTACGCCATCGTGAGGAAGAGGGACAGGCAGGATGTACGAGTGACCAAGTCCATGTGTGGCGCTGAATGCTGGACAGACCACCGCCTCATCATCACCAAGCTCAACATCCGCATTCAGCCGAAACGGCGCCCGCAAGGGAAGAAGGCCACCAAACGGCTAAATGTTGCCAAACTAATGACCGCCAGCTGCAAGCAGTCCTTGGTGGATACTCTGGAAGAGCGCTTGAAATCCACCTCTCCAGGAAACCAGAACGTGGAGGCAGACTGGGCGTCACTCAGAGAGCTGATTTACACCACAGCTTCAGAGACTCTGGGGCACCAGACCAGGAAACATAAGGACTGGTTTGATGAGAACTGCGAAGACAGCAAGCAGTTACTGGATGAGAAACACCTCCAACACCAAGCTTACCTCAATAATCCCGGGTCCACAGCAAGGATAGATGCACTCAACAACATACGCAGGACTGTACAGCAAAAGCTCCGTCAGATGCAGGACGATTAACTCAGCAACAAAGCCGACGAGATCCATGGCTATGCAGACAAGCGTGACTATAAAAACTTCTACAACGCTTTGAAAGAAGTGTATGGTCCCACACCCTCAGGATCAAACCCCCTCCTCAGCGCAGACGGTAACACTCTCATCACAGACAAAGAGAAGATCTTGAAGAGGTGGGCCGAACATTTTGAAAGCGTCCTAAATCGCCCTTCGACAATCAACGAAGAAGCCATCAATCGTCTCCCCCAAGTGCCCACAAACAAAGTACTGGATGACCCCCCAACCTTGCTCGAGACCCATAAAGCAATTTATCTTCTCTCCAGTGGCAAAGCACCTGGTTCTGACGCCATACCTGCTGATGTCTACAAGGTAGGAGGAACAGCCCTGACTGAAAGGCTCCACCATCTGTTTCTCTTGATGCGGCAGCAAGAGACGATCCCGCAGGACTTCAAAGATGCCTCCATCATACATATTTATAAGCATAAAGGAAGTAGACAGGCTTGTGACAACCACAGAGGCATATCCCTGCTATCTATCGCAGGAAAGATCCTTGCCAGAATCCTGCTCAAACGCCACACGGTCCACCTTGACCAAGGACTCCTGCCTGAAAGTCAATGTGGATTCCGAAAAGAGCGAGGGACCATTGACATGGTGTTCGCTGCCAGGCAGCTGCAGGATAAATGTCAGGAGCAGAACTTCAACCTGTTCTCCACCTATGTCGACCTGACCAAGGCTTTTGACACCGTTGGCTGAGAGGATCTGTGGAAGATAATGGCCAAGTAGGGTTGCGCAAGGAATATCATCGTCTTGGTGAGACAATTCCACGAGGGCATGCAGGCCAGAGTCCAAGACAGCGGAGAGTCTTCTGATCCTTTCACAGTCACAAACGGGGTCAAGCAGGGCTGCGTCCTGGCACCAACACTGTTTAACCTCGTGTTTTCCGCCATGCTCCCAGAGGCCTTCAGAGACGAGGATGTTGGTGTCAACATGAGGTACCGCACAGATGGCAAACTGTTCAACCTTCGGAGGCTCCATGCAAAAAACAAGGTTATGATAGACATCATCAGATACCTCCTGTTTGCTTATGACTGTGCCCTCAACGCTGTCTCAGAAGCTGACATGCAACGCAGCGTTAACCTTTTCTCCAGCGCCTGCACAAACTTTGGTCTGACGATCAACACCAAGAAGACTGAAGTCCTCCATCAGCCTGCGCCTGGAAGGCCCTACGTTGAGCCCAACATCACTGTCAACGGCCAGAGACTCAACACAGTGCAACGGTTCACATACCTAGGCAGCACACTGTCGCAAAATGTCACCATCGATGACGAAGAGAGCGTCAGAATTGCCAGAGCCAGCTCCACTTTTGGCAGGTTGTACCCAAATGTCTGGAACAGAAGAGGCATTACCATCCAGACCAAGCTGAAAGTGTACAGGGCGGTGGTGCTCCCCCACACTGCTATATGCCTGTGAAACATGGACTGTGTATCAGCGCCATGCTAGGAAGCTTAACCACTTTCATTCAACAAGCCACAGGAAGATCCTCGGCATAAAGTGGCAGGATAAAATACCAGACACAGTGGTACTGACCAAGGCAGGTCTCCCCAGCATATTCACGCTCCTGATGCAGTCCCAGCTTCGTTGGGCAGGGCACATGGTCCGAATGCCAGACGAGAGACTGCCAAAGAGACTCTTCTATGGCGAGCTCCAGCATGGCCAGCGGTCCCACGGTGGGGAAAAGAAACGCTACAAAGACACACTGAAAGCGTTTGCCATCAACCCAGACAAGTGGGAACTTGCTGCAATGGACCGTTCCACCTGGCGTTATTCCATCCACTAAGGTGCCAAGTCATGCGAGGCAAACCGGATCACCTCCGCAGAAAAGAAGAGGCAAGCCGGAAAGGCCCGTGCTGTCAACCCTCCTGGAGATTTTCCACTCGTCCCTTCTGTTCCCGAACCTTCCGTGCAAGGATCGGCCTCATCAGCCATCTGCGCACGCACAAACAAAGCCAGTCCCAGCAACCCCCGGATGACTAGAGTGGTCTTCGTCGAATCGACGGACGAACAACAATCATATCTTTTACAGTCGCTTCTTCCTTACAGTGTCCTACGCTTATCCATGGTTTATGTCTTGTCTATTCTTGCATTTTTATTACAGTTTAAATTTTATAGTGATAAGTGTGTTGATTTTCAGGGTTTGATCAGACAACTACAACCCAATCAAATTCCAACACCAGAAATTCCGGAAGGGAAGAACTAGAATCTGTATGTGTTTTTCCTTGCATATGGTATAAGAAACGTTTTTTTTTAAAATCCCTATTTATATTAAAATTATGTTTATCCGATGGTTGTATTGGATTTATCATTGTTTTATTTCCAAATTGGAATTGATGGCCTTTAAATTAGGCACTATTGCAACGCCTAATTTGTTCTTCCTCTAGTGTTGCTCTATTAATGATTTAACTAATGATGTTACTCTTGTCAAATTTAAATATACTCCATGAATGAATGAATATGGCAGATCTTTTTTTAGAATTAATTGTTATATAGTTAATCTATTGGTTTTTTTCATAGCAGAAATGTATTTTATTTGTTTCTTTTTCCAAAATAACATGCCATTATGTGATGGAAAACCGCAAAAATAACTCCCATTTGTTGTTTAGCTTAATCAATGGTTATAGTTATAAACTAATTATAAAAAAGATTGCTCATAAATTACGTTTTACGAAAAAACAACAACACTAGATCTACAGTAATTCACTTCTTTTTTTTTGTGTGTGTGTGGCGCTAAGTGGCATATAATAAATAAATTAATTAATGGAAATACAATTTATTAAGCCTTCATTTGTAAAGTGATGTATGAACTGAGTAAAAATTACAAATTCTAAAAAATATTCAAGACTTTAACTTCTCTACATGTGTTGTATTTTTCAGCCCTTGCAATCAGAAGAAAGAGGAGTTATATGCACGTCTCTAAAGCCATAGATGTTAAGAGGATGCTTTTTTATTTGAAAATTGGACAGCTTTTTTCTAAGTCAGAACTCCATACCTCACAAAGATGGACTTCTTCTGCCATTTCATGAGTATTCATGACATACACGGTCTTTTTCATTGTAAATGCAGAATGTAATTTAGTATTTCCTTGTCCTGTCAGTGGAGTGGGGGAATTATTCTAAATACATGTACAAGTCACATGACTCACAGAAACATGCAGACTGTAAAAATTCCTTTATTTATTATTTATTGAAACTTTAATCAAACAAATTGAATTTTACATTTTCATGCATTCCAATTTTTTTAAAAATTCAGCAGAACAATGATAGATGTAGGCAGACCAACCAAATCAACTAAGTTTTCAGTTTTGAAACAGTATTACATGTTGAATCCAGATTTTCTTTTTCAAAACACATATTTAACATAAATCATCCTATTTAGGTTTTGCCTGTTCTTGTAACATAAAATAAAAATATTTTAATGTCATTTTTTAAAAATTCTTAACTTATTTGATATTTTTATCTTTCTTTTGTTTTATGTTATACTGTAACTATATCAAAGCCTCATGCAATCTCATAACTTAAAATTCACATGGACAGCTTTGACAGTCCAAACTTCTGCTGATGTATTCCCTTCATGTGTTGTTCATGGCATCTTTAAGGCCAGATTAAATCAGCCAACTTACATTATTTTGTTGTGTGTGCGTCTCTAGAATACTGTTCTATTTTATTATAAATTAATAAACATGACCTTTCTACATTTTCTTTCTCCCTAATGTGCTTTTTTAAAGAGTAATGAGAAATGCACGCAAATACATGTATAACTAAAAGAGAGAACACTTCACCACTAAAAATATGTATTACATTTGTAAAATACAAAATTATTGACCTACTTTTACATTCATCCTGGAGAATAGGTTATTAATATTAAGCTTGCTATAATTTTAGATTAAGATGTCTAATGAACCTATATCGAGGATGCATACGCTTAAATTTATCAAAAGTAGAAATACACCATAAAATAAAATTTAAAAGGGCGGCGGAAAAATATAATTTAACTAAGTTTATCAAGATTAATATCCAGTTGCACATAATCCATTTCATACTTGCAGCTTGTTGTGAAATAGGCAACCTTTTAAAAAAAAATAATATATTTTTAACTTATGTAATGAATCAATAATAATGTGTAAATTATAATGTAAATAAAGTCTGTTGATGGTAGCTTTGACTGGTCATCAGTTTCAATTGCTTTTATGTTGTGGCCTCAACAGATACTTTATATTATTATGTCACAGAGATTTTGATTTATTAATTTTACTTTTTAAAACGATCTGTGACTTGAATTGCTGTATTTTTTAAAGAAATCAAATTTTTAGGCATATTTCTAATTAAATGAGTGCATTATTTTAGCTTTAGTATAGCATTTATTAATTATTCTCAATACTAGGGATTAAGATCTTTATTGTTACCACCTTTTAACCATTAATAAAAAAATTGTATATCTTCATTTATGTATAACTCAAAGTATCCGCTTCTCTGAATTCCCATTTCCAGCACAGCTTAGTGTGATGAAACCCACTGATTCTTCTTAGACTAAGATCCTAAAGATCAACATGCCATGACTCCGACAATGTCTACTTGAAGTCTCACAGTTCAGTGAGAGAATTTGATTTTAAAAATCAACAAAGATAACTAAGCCAAACAGAATTATGTTACTAAGTGAAAACGACCAATCCTTGGTCAATGTTACCTTACTTTTGTTTTATAGGTATAGCCAAAAGAAAATCTGTGACATTAGTATCCTCAATTTAAAAAAAAAGACAGGCAAAGTAAGACTATGTTCACAACATCTCGACTATTTGAAGTCAAGAAATATTTTAAGAATGCAACACCTTAAAATGATTGGCTTTTGAGGCCCCTATCCTATGAACTCGTGCACGCTTCAGGATCTGTATATGTCATCAACTTTTTCAAAACGCTCGTAAACACGTTTTCTGACTTGCTAGAGTGGGGAGGATTAAGCTATTAGAGTTTCAGATCGATTGAATGTACCGTAATTAAATTAATTTACTTTATTTCCATACATTCATCTAGTATTTGGGTCAGCATGTGAAAAACCTTGGGAAATCCCCTAAAAATACCAAATTGCCTAACATTCTGAAGAGAATGTATTAACTGAAATACTAATTCTTCTTTACTGATACTTTTAAAGAAATGATTAAAAAAGACAGCACTAGCATTGCAATCCTTTTAAAATGCCAAACTTTTATTTTTATTAAAGAAAAACAACAACCGATGATTGTAAAATCAAAGGAAGTAAACGTGTACTCTTAGTTCTCAGAGAAAGATATTACTTAAGCTTCTTCTTGGGGCGAATGTTGCTTGTGTGCCCACATTTCCTCTTGCGGCAGTTGGTGGCACGTGGATGCAGGCGTGCATAGCATCTGGGAATCAAATATTTATGTCATGAGCTTAAACTGCATTAAATTATGTATCCTAAATCATATAATAACCAACAACCTCTGACTATGTGAGATCTACGGCCAGTTGACTGTAAGCAATGGCTACATTTAAAGTACAATCTTCCCTGTCTCAATGTTTATTATCTATAAATAACTTGAAAAGCTAATGAAGCAAACATTCATACAGCCCTAAACAAATTATATCTGTGACTTACTTTCTGCAAATCATCTTGTCACAGTTGAACTTAGAAGCAAGAATTCTAAGGGAAGGCTCAATGATGCCTCCTCTCAGCCTCAATACAAGATGAAGGGTTGATTCTGAAACCATACAAATGGATGTTTAGGACTAAATAAAAAATTATAATATAACAATGTTATATGAAAGCAGGAGACTGATCTACGAAGGCGCAGTTGTCAAAGAGGGTGTCATAGTAGCAGAGGAGCAAAGGATGGAGGAGGCTACAAGCAGAAGAGCTTGGAGAAAGGCCAAAACATTTGCAGCACAGAACAAGTGTGCAAAAGCTGTGGTAAAGACTGTCACTCAAGGATAGGACTCCTCAGTCACACAAGGAAATGCAATCCAACCCAATGGTGATGCACTATCGCCTCTCGAGACGGAAGGTTGCCAATGGAATATGTTTATAACAGCAATATTCTTTAAAACACTAGTATTCAAGAAGCCCATCTGTTACAAGACAAGAAACACATTGCTTAAAAAATTTGGTACAACTCACCCTTCTGAATATTGTAGTCAGACAGCGTACGACCATCTTCAAGTTGCTTACCAGCAAAGATCAACCTCTGCTGATCAGGGGGAATCCCTTCAGGGAAATAAAGAAAAGATAGAACAGATTATCTCTGAATAGACATTTTCATTAGTTTAATCATCATTAGACTACGAAGTCAATTTACTAAATTTAAAAAGTCCCATTTAAATATTCATCCATTTCAGGAAAGATACCGTATATACTCGTTTGCAAGCCGACCTTTTTTGGACAAAATCTATGGGGGAAAGTGGTGTCGGCTTACGAGCAGGTCATTTACGTATTTGTTTGTGTGTGCAAACTATCAAAATGTATATACTGAGACTGAAAGTCTTCCTTGCCTTACAACCACAACAGTATTCTCCTGCTGCACACCCGAAACATAAAAAAAGAAGTTGGTTAATGACATGAAAAAAGTAATAAAAGGGAAACATTAAAAAAAAACGGAATGACTTGTAATATTATTTTTTAATTAGGGCTGGTACTGATTAAAAAATTGGTTAAGTCGTGTTAATTCCATTGCTCCCAAATTTTGTGATGTAACACAGCAAATTTTAATCGATTCAATTTATAATGATTTATTATCGTTAATTTCCGCAGCCCTATTTTTAAAAATATTTTTAGGGGGGACCCGTTCGTAACCACAAAATAGCGTAAGTCGGGACTGGCGTAAGCCCAGGACCACCTATATATATTTATATACGAAGTGTCTACGCACACCGCGGCGGTACACCCAGTTAAACCATCGTCCTTGGCCTGCCTATACCGCCGCGGTGCACCGAGCTAAACCACTAGCTTTGGCCTAGGTACACCGCTGCTAAAAAATGAACCGATGTCACTATATTTAGGCTGAACATGTGTAAATCCTTATGCTAATAAACAGCAGACCTGAAATAATCAATGTATCTATGCAATTTTTAATGATTACTGAATGTGTAAGAAAACTATTTTGGTCCCCATTCCAGGATAATTAGTTATAACTTAAAATAAACACCATTTTTCATGAGTAGCACCAGACGAATGGTAAAGCGCAGTGAATTAGCGGTTACGTTGGTGGCGTCAGGTTCGAATCTCTGTGATTGAATTTTTTAAAATAAAAATATATTACTATTTTAATACCACAATGAGGGTGCTCGCAAAAGTGTTTATACCATGTGCAAATCCAAGTATCAATCAAGCAACCCCCCCCCCAAGCCTGTCTTATCTTTTGTGTTACAGACTCTCCTACTATTTATAGTCTTAGGCATATGCATGCTTTAATATTTAATGGATTTATGTTAAATATTTAATTTTTGTTTGAGTTGTAAATTTAAAAAATTGATTGTATGTTGTATTTTGCAATAGTTTAGGCGACCCATTGCATACCCAAATTCGATACGGGAATGAGAATTGGTATGAGTTTGTTCTTGCATACGGAAAGGTGTTTCTATCACCATCGCTATGAGTATGACTCCTACGCTTAACAAAAGGATTGTATTAGTATTAGAGTATCTGTTTGTCTCATTGACTAGCTAACTTTTTAAATAAAAAAAGTTGAGAACACGTTTTCCACCCTACCCCTCCCCCATTAAAATAATATAGGTAAATACCTTACACAACAACACATTAAAAGAAAAGAACAATTAATTTCAAATTTTATTTTTAAAATGTTTATTCATTCAAAGATAGTAACAATTACATAATATTCAAATGTTTACCTTATATGTTAGCGGCGAAGAAAGTGATTTTAATTTTTTTTTCATAGCTCAAAAGAAACAAAAAACTAATATTTTAAATGGTGCAGTTAACTTGCACGGTATGATACTGTGTAAGTTAGTACAAAAATAACTTGCACGATACGGTAATGTTTTAATGTAAAAAATAGACAACTAAACCTAACCCTGACCCTAAAAGTAAAAGATTTAATTTAATCTTAATTGTAAGAATTATAAAAAAAAGAAAAAATATTAGTCTCAACCAAAATCGAACCCATGCCTGTTCTTCTACATTCCGTTCACCAGTCTAACTCTCAATCATGAGACCACGGAAGTTCTGTACTTTTGGTGAATTTTAAAAAGTTATAAATAACTGACTACAAAACCGTCTCTGCTCATGTGCAAATACCGTGTAACTTAGAAAAAAAAATAACTTACACGGTAACACGGTATGATACAGTGCAAGTTAACACTACGATTTTAAATAGAATAGTTTACAACTACAACAAAATAGTGAGTGAAGCACAGCATGGTTTTAAAAATAGGAATATAGTTAGTTTAATTAAAACACTGAAGGTTGAGCGAGTGTGTAACACAGGACTACAAACCCTGCCTAACTTTCCTTTGTTAAGTAATTAATCTCTATTAAGAATTAAGACTATCAGGCCCAAATTCAAATAGCGATTAGATTAATAGATAAGATTTTATTAATTTATTTAATTTATGATATTTTCAGGAATTCATGCAAACATTTGTCCACCTTTATTATAAAATATACTAAATTTGGGGGCCCCTAAATCATTGGGGGGCCCTGCCCCCCCCCCTAATCCGCCATAGGTTGTAGTCTTATCATTCAATAAAAACTGTCCTATCACTATTAAGGACCCAACAAACTATGAAATTATTAAATTATTACTGGTAACTGTAATGCTGATACTACTGATAGTATACTAATACTATACCAAGTATAGTATAGCCATGGCAATAGCTTTCAGTTTAGCCACTTAGAATGCTTACAAATTTAAAACCAGTAAATACAGAGATTGATAAATAACTTATGCTAATACTAATGCGTAATTTATTCACATCTTTGCTTAATTATGGGCAAGGTATCATTTTCTATCATCTTTTATATTTCTATTTTTAACCGCGGTGTACCTAGCCCTGACACAAATCACAATGCTTTAGCTAGGTTCACCGCCGAGGTGTTTCCAGTCCAAAGTCAAAGCTCGTATTTTGGCTAGGTATACCGCCGAAGTGTACGTAGTCGTAGTGCCTGCCATATAGGGCCTATATATAATATTATATATGATTATCAACCAACCCTTAAACTTAAACATAGTTTACCTTCTTTGTCTTGGATCTTGGCTTTGACATTTTCAATAGTATCAGATGGCTCAACCTCAAGGGTAATAGTTTTGCCCGTCAGGGTCTTCACAAAGATTTGCATTTCCTTTGTGCTTCGGCTTCACTATACTGCAGTAATGAAAAAAAACCACCATAAAAATGTATGACTGTATGGCTTACCAAATTTATTTTCCAATTTTGAAAATAATTTACAATAGCTGAGAGTGGGGAATATTTTGTCTTTGTGTGTTTTGGCATAATTATTTTTAATTTTCTTTTATTTACTTATTTCTATTCTCTAGTCCTAGTATTTCTAAATTTGGGGATTTTACCTTAACTGATTTACTCTACTATTACTAATACTGAATATTCACTAGTAATGAAACTTGAAGCTGTTTTTTAAATATGTATCTAGCTTGTATATATTTTATTTGGTAGCATGGTCCAATTTAGTTTAGAAAATGTAAAAGAATTTCATAGCATGGCGTAGTGTATGCCGTATGGTTCTAATCAATTTTTGTTAGGCATTTAAATGTTTATAATTACATTTTAAAAATTTTGAGTGACGAAAATGTCAATTAATTTGTTTAATGAACATTTATTTAGGATAAAAAATATCTCGTTTAGACTTTACTTTTACATTTAATTTTATTGTCAAAAGTTTTTAATGTAAAATAGGATTTGTGAATTTGAACAACCGACTGTTTAAATATACCTATTAGGTGAAAAAGGAAGTACATTTCCGGTTACACCACGTTGAGAAAATGTAAAATAAAACACCTACTTTTTGTATTTGAAAGCGGAACAATCTCTCATAATTAAACTAATAATTCAGCATTCTTATGAATTTTACTAGCTATTAACTGAATACATTTTTTAAAATTCATCTTTTTTTCTTTCTAGTTTTAAGAGCAGCACACCACCATCAATATAGTATCAAATTAAACATAAAAATGCGGCTCTCTTCAGGCAAAGTTAAATTCAGTAATGCGCGGCGCTATGCACCAAAATAAACAACCTCGAAGCGGGCGAGTTTGGCGTTAACGGACTCTAGGCATAAGAAAAATAAAAACAACCCCTTAAAAACAAAGTTTTTGACTATAAATCCCTTATATATGAGACATAACTAAAAGTATTGATTATGTTCAAACGCGACAAAAACTTACAGACTGACACCGAGTGATATCCCCTGGCTTCAAAACCAGGGCAAGGGACGAGAGGGGTGTGGACATCGACGGGCGGCTTTCAACGCGTGAACTCAACTAGAACGTGAAAGAAAAACAATAACAAAGTGAATTTGAATTACATATCTTATATAGAGATAAACTAAAAATGCATTAATTTAATTACGGTAAGTTCGATCCATCTGAAATTTTGATACGATGCATTGTTAGGTGACACGAGTCTATGTGCCAAATTTCACCTCGATGGCATCACGGGAAGTGGGTCATTTTTTACTTTTATTTTTCCACCCGCCCGCGAAAGACGGAGAGAGATGACGACAGACGGAGAGACAAGATTTTGAAGTTAATATAAGGGATTTAAAAACTGCGCGTTTCGGGCGCAACGGGCTGTAAAGGATTAAGTAATAAAATCTGCATTTAGTTAATAGTGTTAATAATTTAGTTAATATCCTCTTTCTAATTGTAAATAAAATCATTTGCATTTTTAAATCCCTTATAAGTCGAATCTTGTCGAATGCAGAAAAGGGCCTTGATGATCTACAATTAAAACACCTATATTCAGTATCCATTCAGAAATACGCAAATGATCTGATTGTAAGCCGACCCCCCCCCCACCACTTTCCCCATAGATTTTGTCCAAAAAAGGTTGGCTTGCGAACTAGTATATACGGTATCTTTCCTGAAATGGATGAATATTTAAATGGGACTTTTTAAATATAGTAAATTGACTTCGTAGTCTAATGATAATTAAACTAATGAAAATGTCTATTCAGAAATTATAATACGTTCTATCTTTTCTTTATTTCCCTGAAGGGATTCCCCCTGATCAGCAGAGGTTAATATTTGCTGGTAAACAACTTGAAGATGGTCGTACGCTGTCTGACTACAATATTCAGAAGGGTGAGTTGTACCAAATTTTTTAAGCAATGTGTTTCTTGTCTTGTAACAGATGGGTTTCTTGAATACTAGTGTTTTAAAGAATATTGCTGTTATAAACATATTCCATTGGCAACCTTCCGTCTCGAGAGGCGATAGTGCATCACCATTGGGTTGGATTGCATTTCCTTGTGTGGCTGAGCAGTCCTATCCTTGAGTGACAGTCTTTACCACAGCTTTTGCACACTTGTTCTGTGCTGCAAATGTTTTGGCCTTTCTCCTAGCTCTTCAGTTTGTAGCCTCCTCCATCCTTCGTTCCTCTGCTACTATGACACACTCTTTGACAACTGCACCTTCGTAGATCTGTTTCCTGCTTTACATTCCCAGTCACTTGTGCTTATTCTGGCTGCTTTCAAATAACAATGTTATATTATAATTTTTTATTTAGTCCTAAACATCCATTTGTATGGTTTCAGAATCAACCCTTCATCTTGTATTGAGGCTGAGAGGAGGCATCATTGAGCCTTCCCTTAGAATTCTTGCTTCTAAGTTCAACTGTGACAAGATGATTTGTAGAAAGTAAGTCACAGATGGTTAGCTGCTTTTGTAAACATTTACTTTCCCCCTGTAGCAATTTAAGCAATTTAAGACATGGGAAAAGTCTCCCAGTTTTTGATATTTTAAGTACCTTTACTTATATAATTTGTTTAGGGCTGTATGAATGTTTGCTTCATTAGCTTTTCGAGTTATTTATAGATAATAAACATTGAGACAGGGAAGATTGTACTTTAAATGTAGCCATTGCTTACAGTCAACTGGCCGTAGATCACACATAGTCAGAGGTTGTTGGTTATTATATGATTTAGGATACATAATTTAATGCAGTTTAAGCTCATGACATAAATATTTGATTCCCAGATGCTATGCACGCCTGCATCCACGTGCCACCAACTGCCGCAAGAGGAAATGTGGGCACACAAGCAACATTCGCCCCAAGAAGAAGCTTAAGTAATATCTTTCTCTGAGAACTAAGAGTACAAGTTTACTTCCTTTGATTTTACAATCATCGGTTGTTGTTTTTCTTTAATAAAAATAAAAGTTTGGCATTTTAAAAGGATTGCAATGCTAGTGCTGTCTTTTTTAATCATTTCTTTAAAAGTATCAGTAAATAAGAATTAGTATTTCAGTTAATACATTCTCTTCAGAATGTTAGGCCATTTGGTATTTTTAGGGGATTTCCCAAGGTTTTTCACATGCTGACCCAAATACTAGATGAATGTATGGAAATAAAGTAAAACTGCATTAATTTAATTACGGTACATTCAATCGATCTGAAACTCTAATAGCTTTATCTATCCCACTTTAGCAAGTAAGAAAACGTGTTAACGAGCGTCTTGAAAAAGTTGATGACATATACAGATCACGAAGCGTGCACGAGTTAATAGGATAGGGGCCTCAAAAAGCCAATCATTTTAAGGTGTTGCATTCTTAAAATATTTCTTGACTTCACATAATCGAGATGTTGTGAACATCTAATTAACAATGAGGAATTTGCCGCCTTAAACAAAGTGCCGCCCTTAGCATTATATTGGTTAATGTTTAAAATTGAGATGGTGCAGCAATTTTCTTTTCTACAACACGAGCGGCTGTCAAATTTGAAGAATCAATTAAGTTAGCAGCAGACCAGTGGCGCGTTCTCATGCTACTTAAGCCTCTTGTTTTTCTTTTCATCAGCATAATACATAATAATTAACAGAAGAATTTACATCCAATATAGAGTTTGAATTTTGCCAGAATATTTGTTCACATATTTAGGATAGTACATTTATTTTTTTCATTAATTTCTTCTTTGGTTTCTATTTTATATTGATAAAAAGCTCCCCTTTCTTTCAAAATTGTCTTTCATAGTAGCTAATTAACAACTAGGAATTTTATGCCCCTAAAAAAGTGCCGCTCGGGGTATTTGCCCCTCTGCTCCCCTCGCTACGCCACTGCACGGCACACATCTATGACAGTCCTATATTTTCATTGCAAAGAAAACCAAACTTAAACTGAGACAAGGAAAACACTGAAAATATTGATCTGACATTTTCAATGTGATCTAGCTAAATTTAAACCCACTTAACCTGATTAGCTTGAGAGCTGAAAGTTAGAACATATATTCATCATCGATGTTGTCTTGTCTTATCTATACAGAAGCTCCCTCATTGCAGAAGATTATTGCGCCCACAGACCACGCCGGTTTGTTGGCAAGTGACGCAGCGTTCACAAGCCACGGCTATGAGGGTTCCACCCTTTCCACGCAGTCACCTTTGTTTCCCTAACTAGTGTTAGGTACCCATTCAAAGCTGGGTGGAAACAGGGATACCCTAGGCCCCGGGAACAAGTCCTTGCCTTCACATGGATTCCAACCCGTGATGATCGGTACTCCAGGCGACCACCTTGTCCCTGTTAATACAACAACAACAAAAAATGATATGTTAACAAAAATGTATTATTATTAAACAGTAACAGCTTACATGTCCTTCTTCCTTTTAAAATCCTTTATATTAACTCATGGTGTCTGCTTGCTTGAGGCAGGCGGGCGGTGCCGCAAAAACTTGGATCGTTTTTAACCCACTTCCTCGTGAGCTGAAATTTTGCAGACAGACTGGTGCGATGATAAAAAGGATGTATCAAAATTTTAGGCAAAAATCGAATGTACCGTAATTAAATTAATGAATTTTTAGATTATCTTTATTTATCGCTACGCAACATGTTAAATTTTGTTGCTATAGTGTCGTGGTGCGTATTATATTGAACAACCGTACCTGTTGCGCGATGCGGTGCGAATTATATTGACAATACTTTAAAAAAAATATATTCCCAATCGGTGCGCATTATATTAAACATGTTTTACGAGACGTAACTAAAATTTCAAATTTTTGGATTGTCTTGCGCTGCGTATCATAATGAACATTTTTTCCAGTCATGTCTCGTACATAAAGGATTCATAGTCATAAACTTTTTAAATTTCTTTATAAAATTTTTTAAAAATTGTTTTTTTATGTTTACTGTTTTTAAATCCCTTATGTTAACTTCACCGCCGTCTCTGTCGGCATCTCTCTCTGTCTGTCTTGGGCGGGTGGGCGGAAAAACAAAAGTAAAATAATGACCCTCTTCCCGTGATCCGATCGAGCTGAAATTTGGCACACGGACCCGACTCACCTAACAATGCATCGTATCAAAATTTGAGATCGATCGAACGTACCGTAATTAAATTAATGCATTTTTAGTTTATCCTTATATAACGTATGTAATTCAAATTCACTGTTTGTTATTGTTTTTTTCCGACGTGAGAGTTTGAGTTGACGTGACCCATCGAAGCACCGGCGTGCTTTTGTTTACATTTTACGTGTCACGCTGAGCTCGGTCAAGCGATCGGTGACCAGACTTTTCTCATCTCACAGGGTTATGAAGCAAAGTTGAGTTAAGACAAATTCAGTCTGTAAATGTTTGTCACGTTTGAAAATAATCAATACTGTTAGTTATGTCTCATATATAAGGGATTTATAGTCAAAAACTTTGTTTTTAAGGGTTTGTTTTATTTGTTTATTATTAAATCCTTTATATTAACTCGTGGTGTCTGCTTGAGGCAGGCGGGCGGGCGGTGCCGAAAAAACTTTGGATCGATTTTTAACCCACTCGTGCCGATGACAAAAATGATGTCTCAAAATTTCAGATAAATCGAATGTACCGTAATTAAATTAATGATTTTTTTTTAGATTATCTTTATTTATCTCTAACTCCGTGTAATATGTTAATTTTTTTTCTATAGTGTCGTTGTGCGTATTATATTGAACAAACATTCCTGTTGCGCGATTCAGTGCGTAATATATTGACAATACTTTTTTAAAATATATTCCAGATCCGTGTGAATTATATTAAACAGGTTTTACGAGAAATAGCTAAAATTGTGTATTTTTGGATTTTCTTGCGCTGCGTTTTATAATGAACACTAGTGTATTACCCATCAAAAATGACGGAAGTTTTCAGCTGAAATCTATTTATTTTGAAAAAAATGCACTTTTTAAGGGCGCCTACGGCGCCCACCTTTTTCAAAAGCCCCACTAACTTGTCCTTGTTTGATAAATACGAAATATTAAACTTTCTGAAATGTACACAATGTATTTTATAATAGGGGTTGTAGGGCGCCTATGGCGCCCCCTTTGATCTTTGATTTTATAATTAACCATCATCAAATCCTCTTTTTACATTGTTCCCTTTTCCAAAATTAAAATATGAGCTAAAACAATGACATCATATAATTTTTTTTTAAGCGCATCTTTATTACCACACCTTTTGATGCACACCTTGTATTAAATATATGATCAAAGAATGACGTCATATAATACATTACATCCATACATAAATACAGACAACGGTAATTGTGTATATTGATTTTTTCAGTCATGTCTCGAACATAAAGGATTTATAGCCAAAAACTTGTTTTTAAAGTTTAAAAAAAAATTAACGTCAACTTATTGCTACCATAATTCTTTTAAAAGAAACATTGAGTTGTATGTGTGTGTATGTGTGTGTGTGTTTCTTTATGAAAGTTATTGCAGAAAGCTTGGATGCATTGGACATGTCGACATTTTTATAGGCAGGGGTGATTTAAAGAAAATAAAATCTGAAAAGATTTTTCATAATCTAAATTTAAATTAAAGAGATTTTAGCCTAAGGGGCCGTCCATAAACATGCGATTTTAGCCAATTTTTGACCCCCCCCCCTCGTCACGCGTCGTCACAAAAAGTTAGACCCCCTTCTAAAAACACTTCACAAAGTTTTGACAAACAAACAAACAAAAAATAATAAAAAATAATACGTATGTTTTAAATCATTTTTATTTTCATTTAAGTATTTATTATTTATTTAGTGAAGGTCTACATTGTAATATTGTAACCCGCGTGAAGCATTTAAAAAAACATTTAACCGGCCTTCAGAAGACGAACTGTGTTAACATTCTTAGATTACATTTTATTTTAATGCATACAAATTAAACATTGACTATTAATCATCACGGTTAACGTCTTTGCTTAGAAAAAAAATTATTTAAAAATAATATTTTTAAAATGTATTTAAAAAAAAATCCCTCAATTGACTGACGGGCATCCCTTAAGAAAGAGATCGGCGAATAGGGATAAATAACCTCATCTGGGGTCAAAAGGGAATTCTTGGGGGTAATGCAGACTCATTTGGGAATATAACATCCGCTACAATCCACTAGATATATTAAAATACGTCCATATGCCCATTATTGAACCGGTTATTTCTAGAAAATGCATTTTTTTAAAATTTGACAACTTTGTAGATTTCTTACCTACGTACAATACGAAGACACCTAAATCCACCCTACTTTCATTTATATTGACATGAGTGACAATAATCTTAATTCACATGACTTGACTGTATCAAGTATCCTTTCTGTGATATTTCAAATTAATTCCTTAAAAACTGAGCTAAGAAGAAAAGTTGTTTAGTGCTCCTCTCCAATTGCGATGTCAAGAATGTGATGCATTCAATAAAGTTAATGAATATGCCCACTTGACTAATTTTAAATGGGCTCATTTATCATTATATCTAGAATGGCCAGGGGCGTTTGTCCAAAAACCAAACCAACAATTATATGAAACTTAAAACGTTTATAATTCTATAAAATAGACCACCCCCCCCCCTTTTTAAAGAAAAAAGGATAATCCGTGTCGTTTTTACTTAAAATATCTACACATAATCCTATTCAGATCAATTTTAGACACTTGTCATGCTTGTAAAACTCACAAGTAGCATTTTCGGGGGAAGGGGGGGGCTAACGACGCTCCCACAAATCCCCGAATCATGTTAGCAGGACCTAGAGTCTGGGAGTTGGGCGTAACGCACACATAAACTTGTATATTTTGGGGTAACGGTCAAAAAGTTCGCCGACTCCTGCCGTGAGAGAACCAAGCGGAGCTGCGGTTACATAACAAATGCTTTGATGTCAACATAAAACGAAGCAGGATAACAATTTCATAGGTTATTTTGTGGGTTCTCAAACTTAAGGATTATATCTAGATTTGATGTTCGTGTCTTGATAGCTTACGACAACCAGCGTCTGATGGCCTACCGACGGTACATTGAGAAGCACTGATTTAAAAAATTTAAAGAAAAAGAAAAAAAAGTCATTAAATAAATTGTAAGCGACCAAATATTTCAGTGAAAGTTTTATTTAAAGTTACCCTTTTGATGTGACGTCACATTTCTTCAACCACCTCCCCCCCCTCATCACGCATCGTCACAAAAGTGTGACCCCCCTCCCCCCTAGGTGCGTGACGTCAATAATGGACGGCCCTTAACGACTAACGATTTCTGAAGTTATTAATCTAGTTTATAAGTTTAAGCTAAGCTAAGGCTATTACCCCTACAATTTACAATGAGTATGAGTCATAGTCATTAGTCATGACTACAGAAAACAGTGACAGATTTGATAAATGAATAAAAAGTTAACATTTAAAAATCGTTGTTTCTTTTTGGTAATTTAAAAATAAATTTGGCGATAGAGTAAAAATAAACAAATAAAACTAATAACGCATTTTTTTACTTGCGATTGTAAATTAAAGTGTGATATATTTTATAAAATGTTATATTTTTAAAATTTTGCTTCACTGCATACAGCATAATGAAAGAAAAGAAATAATTCCGCGAAGTAACAAAACATTCCTATAAATAGAGCATTAATCATCTAGTTACTGAGTTGACGGGCGTCACATGAACCGGTAAACAAATTTACCTGCAAACCCGATGTTGTAATTTCTGATTTCTGAACATTAAGTAAGTATTAAGTGAAGTGATCCAGTGTTTTTTCTTTCTTTCAAGGTAATATGCCAATATTATCTAATGCTAATTTTAATACTATTATAGTATAAAGTAAAGCTATGCTAAAAGAAAGTTTCATAATATTATCATCTAGTACCAGTGCGACCATTACTATTACCAGCCGTAATGATTGCCAATTGTGACAATAGTATAGCATAAGCAATACTGCCAAGAATAATACTTTGACTTAGACTTGACTCAAAGCATTTCCATTTGCTTTGAATAATTTGATACATTAAAATTGAAATAAAGTTTCTAAAAAGCATTTGAGAGTTGTTTGGAATTGCTCATCCGTTTACAAATTAAAGCTTGCGTTCCTCTCTGTATTGATAATAGAGAGATTTATTATTAACTAGTGTATCACCGTCAAAATGACGTAAGTTTTCAAAATAAATACACATAAGATTAAAAAGTAACGTAATACAGAACTTTCATTTATTTTATATATTTTTATTGGATTCATTTATCATCATATTGAACAATTTTAAGAGGAACGTTCGAAAAGTGTTATTTTTGGTGCAGTAATTTGGTGCGCTGCTTTCTAAAAATTAGTAGCACTATAAAACAAAATCGATCGCAGCGCCACCTAACAGCATTACATCCATACATTATAAAACAAAATCGATCGCAGCGCCACATAACAGTATTACATCCATACAGACAACGGGAATTATCTTATCTTATCTGTTTACAGACGCTCCTTCTATACAGAAGATTATTGCGTCCTACGCTTATCTATGGTTTGTGTTTAGTCCTGCATTTTTATTAGAGATTTAAATGTTGATAAAGTGTTGGTTTTCCTGGATTCTTCAGGCAACCCATTCCACGCCCGAATTCCGGACGGGAAGAAGGAAAACTTGTATGTGTTTGTTCTTGCATACGGAATAAGAAAGGTGTTTTTATCCTTATGTCTATCTGAGGGTTGTATTAAGTTATCTTTGTGTTGTATTTCTAAATTAGAATTAATTGCTTTATGTATGATTACTACTTTGCTCTTGGTTCTTCTATCCTCTAGTGTTTCAAGATTTAATGATTTAACTAATGGTGTTATTCTAGTCAGTTTTGAATATTCTCCAGTAATGAATCTGGAATGAATCTAATGAATTATGTATGTCTTTGATTGTTAGTGATGGATAGGATTCGTTTTTAGGCTATATAAAATTAAGTATATGCATACACGCAAATAATAATTTTATACAGGCCTACAATGATACCACATAATTCATATAGCCAAATGTTATTAACTACAACTTGAGATTAGGGGACGAAATTTTAAGGAAATCAGAGATGCAGATTTGAGGTTGAACACGTAGAGATCCGATTTCTACAAAGTACAAAGACAAAAGATACATATCTTTTAGTGTATTATTATTATTTTTTAAAATTGCCTTGTTAGGGACATTAAGTTTTAAGTGATAAAACGAACTCAACTGGATTCATGTATAAAAGTTAAATCTGAACATTTTTTTAATAACATCAGTACTTTTCTGTTATATATATAGTCATTTGGCGCTTTATCTAATTTGTCAGAACTTAAGTAAAACAATATTTTTTCAAATATATTTACTGTTTTGCACATTTACTTACAGTACTTTCTTTGTTTGTTTTCTCCATATGACATGCTAACCATTGACATAAACGCAGAGGCCGCGTTAGGTACGCGCGAGGCCTGGTGCAACAATGAACGCGCGGGGCCCCTAGATTAGATCAATTCTTGCGCAAACTCAGTAGTGCAATATCTACCGGCTTTTTTGTTACTGAAATATAGTCTTAAGTCTGAAACGCGGGACCCCCCCAGCCTAAGCGCGGGGCCTGGGGCGATTGCCCCAGCTGCCACCCCCAAAGGCTGCTCCTGCATAAACGCCCAGGTTTGATTATGATTGAGCAAAACGGTTTTTAAAAAAAAACCAACAAATTACTACTGTAGAGGGAAGCGCCTTTAAGTCCATACAATTATACTCCGCCCAACCGGGTTAAAAAAAGAGTCCATTGCACCAGGTGGCATAATAAAATTAACACTATTTACTCTATTATTTGCTTTCTATCCATCCCTGTGGTGATAAAGCCAATGTAAGGATTTGGCCTTCCTCCTATTTTTGCCATAGGAAACAAAAATGGTTATTCTCCCTTACACAGACTGGGAGGGAAAAAAAATAAATGGTTTTTTTTAAAAAATCACGTTTAATTTTTTTAAAATTATTTCAGTACTTTTCATGTGTTTTATTTCAGGCAATGGCCAACGAGGTACGGAAGAAAGCCATTAAGAGACTAACATACGACCTGGAAGAACTGAGACAATCTCCCGTCGGCAACGTCTCGGCCGTTTCGCTGGACAATGACATATTTGAGTGGCACTGCAACATCAAACAAGATGACATCATCTATCACCTCATCCTCTTCTTCCCCCATAACTATCCGTACAGCTCACCCAGCGCCGAATTCGTACCGACGGGGTTCAACTACAGGGCCGGCGCCGTGCAACCCGGCAAGAAAGGGACCAAAATCTGCCTTAACATATTTTCAGATTTTGCGACTGCGCACACAGAGTGGAAGAACGAGAAAGGTCTAGGCTGGTCCCCTGGATACACTGTTCAATCGGTTCTCATGAACGTCGTTTCTTTCCTTTCAGAGATTCAATCTGCTCCGCAGGCTTCCTCTTCTGATGTCAACAAACACAATATTAAGCTTTCTAAAGCTTTTGTTTGCGCCGACTGCGGTCACAGCTATGAGAAACCCTTTCCTCCTCTAGAAAACACAGTCGACCCAATTCATGTTAGAGATGAGGGAAAGAAATGCAGACAAAAACTTCACGACCACAAAACTGCTAGAAACGAAACAAAAGCCGCTATTGATAAAATAAATATTGACAGCTTAACTCCAATCATTGATTATATTTCCAAACAACGATTCAAAATCCAGAAGCCAGCAAGCTCCGATGACTTGTACGGATTCGGTCTGGCGATATCTGGAAATAAATGGCGACCGACATTAACTTCACCATGTGAATTCCTAACATTGGGATCCTTCAATGGCATGAAAAAGTCTGTTCAAGTGGTACACAGCGTTTTAAAGGAGCAGCTAAATATATTCCTCCCGCTGTTCATTCACCCGATTCACGGGGCTCACATCAAAGACGAATTCGAAAAAACCCTTAAAGAAGTTGCAAAAATCATGCCTAAATACGACCCCAAAACTTCGCCCATCGAAGATCTTGTGCTCAAAACAATCCCAAACCTTATGAGCGCCACCGTTGTGGAGTTTTCTAAAGGAACACAGCATACCAGTGACAATAGCTTAAACGGCTATTTCGCCCTCCATCGACTCTTCCTGTGGGCGGTAGACACTTACCCTAATCTTCAGGCTCAAATCGAGAAGCAGGTGGGTGACTACGTGGACCACGAAAGCAACAGGATCAAAGGCAAAGTGCCGTACATCGCAGAGTGGCTCATGCTTGTAGCAGGATCTAGAAAATACAGATGGCGGGACGTCGCAGAAGCTTATCTCAGTGAATCCTGGAAACGGAACCCCATGTTCTATGTGAAGGATGTCGAAAAATTAGGATATCTCGACACTCCGAAAGAATACAGACTCAAGGAGACGTTTGTACAAACGGAGGTGTCAAGAAAACACCTGGCTTTCCAGGCATCATTCCTTGACATCGCCATGCCGGCCGACATGTCTCGCGAGGCCATCATAAAACGTTACGATGAAAACCTTGGATTCCCCACTGAAGACATGGTGGCTGAGATGAAACGAGTTTTCTCGAGGATCAACAACGAGATGCACAGCTACTCGGATTGGTTTGACATCTTGAAGCTTCCCGCTCCAACGGAAGACGAGCTTTACCACACAATGGTCGAGGCTGTGCGGTACTCCATTTTGACAGACGGTTACCACTGGACATTCAGTCACACCGCCGGGGGCTGGAAAAATGTTTTAAAAAAGTATGCAGCGATGAAGGCAGAGCATCAAGCAAATAAACGAAGAGATGCTGAAACTGAGAGCGAGAAGAAAGAGATTGGTCACGTGGAAACGAAAAAACAGCCTACAAAAGGGCGAGGTCGTGGAAAAACTGCTGTCGAAGTGGATGTCGTAAAAGAGGATGACACAAAAGCTAATGATGCAAAGAAACAACTTAAAAGTAAAGGAAGGAAGAGAAAATCTGATCAAGAATCACATGATGTGAACGTGTCAGCTAAGAAAAGGAAAGGAAAAAAGAAGAATTAAAATTTGAATAATATAAAAAAGAAGGTAGTTACCAATTAAAAGGTATATCCTCACGATTAAAGAGTTCTCCTCGTAGTATATGACGTGGTATGGCTTGTCAAAAGTGTGTGATACGAATCACACAACAGGAACAATTAAGAAACAGCAACAAATGAGAAAGAAAGAGTAGAGCTATAACAAAGTCAACGTCAACACGCATGTAAATAGAAAGTACATTGGAAATTAGGAGATACACTTTTTGACTTGTCCTGTTATGTTCTTTAAAAGACAAATAATTTATACATTTTAATTACGTTTGAAATTAATTTTTTTTTACAATACTTTCGCTTGTTGGTTTCATTTGCAAATAATAATAGATATTGATCATGCCATTTTAAAAGATTTTATGCATAATTTATTCATTTAATGTTATGAATAGTTTTTATGATTTTTATTATTTGAAAACAGTGAAATAAAACATAAAAATCATAAAGGAATTCAATTTTTGAATATACCTAGTACATAATAAATCTCTATCTCTATTAGCAACTAGGAGTTTGCATAGGTAAGTTAGTAGCTTGCTACTTGGGTACAGGTTGTGTTTCCCTCACACCTCTTACAAACTCCTACTCACTTTTTCTCTGATATTATCATATGATTCCACTATCAAATATATAAATTATGGAAAAATTGAAATAAAAGTGCCGTTTCGGACGATCCATACTCTTCTCTAATCCTCTTCCTGCGACGGTGCTTGGCTTTTGTCTAAAAGGATGAATTTAGAAAACTTTTATTGTTACCCCCTATAGAATAGGACTGCGATAAAGGTTTTAAATAAAATGCAAAATACACAAACAAATTGTGTTATGAAAACAATAAATTTGATCTTTATTATTAAAATAATACAAAAATAAACGTTTCGGCTAATGCCTTCATCAGTAAAATTAACATAAAGAATGTACACACTATATCATAAAATAGTTATGTGAAATTAAAAGAAAGGAAAAAAACAACAACAAACAATAACACAGAATATAAGACAAAGAAGGAAGTATCAAAAGTTTCAATGAAAACCACTGTGGTTTCAGGGTGAGGGCCGTATAGTAGGAATTGAAAGGTCAAGAGGTTGCATCTAAACAAAATTCAGCCTCAATTTAAGCACAAACATACACCTTTAGTAAACATTTATTGATTTATTTGATATTGTTGCAGGCTTCCGCAAGCCGCACAGCTAGGGCCAGTTGCCCACTCCTGGTTTAGACAACACATCAATGAGCGTGGATTGTCTTCATCTCACTCGGAAATAGGTTAACAAACTAAATCCCGGCCCCAAACTATTGAAAAAAAGTTAACATCACAGTAACAGTAAGTCGTGAATTTCACCAACGTTTGGCAATACATGTAAAAATATTTCCGAAAAATGAGCCATCTCTCATGGATGTGCGACGTTGTTCTTTCCCAAGGTCATGTTGAAATAAGGTGCGGGAGAGTGGAAGGCATCCCTTAAAAATATATTTAATAGCTATCTGGACGTATTGGATCAGTTTGAATTAAACCTAGTTTACTATAGAAAGGGCTACAGCCATAGTTCCCAAGAGAAAGAGCGCCAAGCATGGAAAATCAATGGTATGGGTACTAGTTATGAAACACAATTTGGACTCATAATTATAAGAATTGTGTCAATCTCTGTTAACATGCAACCATGCGTCAAGCATAATCAGTGTGTCTCCAAAGCACAATGATTGAGACTACACAAGAAAATGTTACTTGTACGACAAATCTTCAGGGAGAAGAAATTCCACTGAACAATCCTGAAAACATGCAGGATATTAATCTCGACAACAAATATTCTTGGCGCCTACGCTTTTAGTTTTTGTAGACATGCATGAGAAGATTTTTTTTGTTTCCTTTTTAGAGCATTTGGAAAATAGCGTGTTTTAAAAAATCCTTTCTTTTTTACCCAAGTATTAAAAAAATAATAAAAGCGCCAATCTTTTTATTAACAGCGGTGGTCGAGTGGCAGCGCACTGGACTGTCATACCGATGGTCACGAGTTCAAATCCGTGTGAAGGCAAGGGCTTGTTCCCGGGACCTAGTGCGTCCCTGAGTCACCCCGCTCCGAATGGGTACCTAACTACTGTATTAGTTAGGCGGCTGGGTAATGCGTGGAACCCACAAAGCCGTGGCCTGTGAACGCTGCATCACTTGCCAAACAGTTCATCTGTCATGGCCTGTGGACGCAACTATCTTCTGCATAGAAGGAGCGTCTGTATAGATAAGATAAGTTAAGAACTGTAATCGGTAGACGAGCTGATTTATCTAAAACCAAACTGGAATCAATGTAAGCTGTGTTCTAAATTCCAGTATCCGTACCTCGTTTTTTAAGTCATATTTTTATACTTGAATAGGCCAGGACGAGCTCATATGACCTGCTTCTAAAGTCCACGGAATGGCTATGCCAAGTGTGCTATGGTTTCCTCATAAGGGTGCTGCAGAAAATTAATAAATAAAATTTAAAAAACCGTAAGAAAACCAAGTTTTTTACTATAAATCCTTCATGTACGAGAAGTAACTAAAAGAATGTTCATTATAATACGCAGCGCAAGACCATCCAAAAATACAAAATTGTAGTTGTGTCGTAAATCATGTTTAATATAATGCGCACCGATCAGGAATATGTTTATAAAAAGTGTTGTCAATAAAATACGCACCTTATTGCGCAGCAGAAAGGTTGTTCAATATAATACGCACCGCGACATTCTATCTAAAAAAATAATAACATGATACATAGGAATAAATAAAATAATATAAAAAATCAATAATTTAATTACGGTACATGCGATCGATCTGAAATTTTGATACTTTGTTTTTAGCATCGGTACGAAACTGCCTGAAAAATTTCAGCTCGCTAGCTTACGAGGAAGTGGGTTAAAATTGATCAAACGTTTTGGCGACAAGCAAGGGTTCAAGGGTGCAAGCAAGCAGACACACGAGTTAATATAAAGGATTTAAAAATATAATTGAGACCAGTTTCCCAAAGACTACGTATATTTTATATTTTTTATTTTGCATTAGTTTCACCATTACAGTTATATGTCCGAACAAAGAAAAATGGAGCAACACAATATATTGACTCTTAGCTTGAGCCAGCGTTTATTTCACTTAGGGGCCGTCCATAAATGACGTCACGCACCTAGGGGGGAGGGGGGGTCACACTTTTGTGACGATGCGTGACGAGGGGGAGGGAGGGGGTTGAAGAAGTGTGACGTCACATCAAAAGGGTAAAGTAAAATAAAACTTCCACTGAAATATTTGGTCACTTACAATTTATTTAATGATTTTTTTTTAATTTAAATTATTAATTTTTTTTTGGGTGTAAATCAGTGCTTCTCAAAGTACCGGTCGGTAGGCCATCAGACGCCAGTCGGCATATGTTATCAAGAAATGAAAATTAAATCTAATTATAATCTTTATTTTGAGAACTCGTGAGAATGTATGAAATTGTTAGGCCTACCCTGCTGTCGTTTGATGTTGACATCAAAGCATTTGTGATGTCACCGCCGCTCCGTTTGGTTCTCTCACGGCAGTAGTCGACGAACTTTTTTGCCAGTTACCCCAAAATATACAAGTTTCTGTGTGCGTTACCCCCCCCCCTCCCTAGACTCGAGGTCCTGCTCACATGACTCGGGGATTTGGGGGATAGTCGTTAGCACCCCCCCCCCGAAAATGCAACTGTTGCGTTTTACAAGTATGACAAGTGTATAAAAATGATCTGAATAGATAGATATTTTAAGTCAAAACGACACGGAATATCAATTTTTAATTATTATTATTATTATTTATTTTGGGGGGGGGATCTATTTGATACAATTATAAAAGTTTTAAGTTTGATATAATTGTTCGATTGGTTTTTGGTCAAACGCAAAGAGTTCCCTTTTTACCCCAAATGAGATAATAATAATAATAATTGATATAGCGCTGTATCCCAGCAAGGAACCGGGCTCACAGCGCTTTCCACGGAGATCATAACATACATATACTTATTAAATAACCATTCATACCATAATAACAACATAAAGGACAGTACATTACACATAAGCTACGCTCATCATTATAACAAATGTTGTTTCATTAATTTTGTAAATACATTTTGAAAAGATTCGTCTTAAGTGTCTTAAGTGCAGTCTTGAAGGACTTGGTAGTTGGAATACTACGGATGTGTAATGGTAGAGAATTCCATAATTCCATAAAGTAGATAATTTACCGCTGTTCACAGACGCCTCGGTTAAACCGCCCGATAGCGGTAGCCATTATTTTTCATTAGTTTATAAATTCCACAAGAGAATGCAACAATTTAAACACGCCTCCTCGTCCATACAACCCCCACAAAAAAACAACAACTCGTGAGCTTCGGAGTAAAAAGTCATGATAATATTGGATATTTTATTAATGTCATAGTATTTTTCAGTCTTCAACTTGCAGGAATTACTGTGTTTTGTGACGCACAAGATGACACCCTACTTTTCTGTACAAATGTGGGGTTCATACAGTACTCGCCATATTCCTCTTCCAGCGCATACCAAAATAATGTTTATAAAACATGAGATTTGATATCAATGTGGTAATTTTAGATCAAATGCCTTTGATGTGCATATACATAGCAGGAAAACTGTCATTATAAGATCGAAATCAATTTGAGGAATCGTCTTGTATCTATATATTCTTGGTTTATCAACAATGAAATGATCCTTGTAATATAAATAGTCACATAGTCAGTTCCTTACTGGGATACAGCGCTATATAAATTATCAATTTATTATTATTATTATTATTCGTCAGCTTAATCGCGAAGGTTAATCACATCAAATGGTTTTTGACATTACCGCTGCATTGTTCGTTAGTTGTCTTGCTATGCCTTGGCAACTAGACAATTTAAAAAAAAATAATTATATAAAACAAGTCGAAATCATACTTAATGTTATAGGGCTTTATGCCATGTAGGGGCTCATTTTGCTATCGCGTCAGTACAGGGAAAATCACGTCAAAACGGGAAAAGAATGCACCGGTACCTGGTGAAATGTATTAAAAAAATACCTGCCGGTCGTCTAATACGAACAAGTTTGAGAAGCACTGGCTTACAATTTATTTAATGCCGTTTTACATAGCTTCACGCGTATTACGATAGTACAATGTAGACATACACTAAATAAATAATTAAATGGAGAAAAAAATGATTTGAAACATACTCATTTTCAAATAGAAAATAAGGTGGGTTTTTTTCTGTTTTGTTTTGTTTTTTTTTGTTTTTTTAAATTGTTTTTTGTGTTGTTTTTTAAGGGGTGGGGGATTCAAAGCTTTGTGGCGTATTTTTGGAGGGGGGGGGGTCTAACTTTTTGTGACGATGCGTGACGAGGGGGGGAGAGGGGGTGAAAAATCGGTCAAAATTGCGTGACGTCATTTATGGACGGCCCCCTTAACTCTTTTCAGTTTCTGTCTTTTGACCATATTAATCTTATTAACTCTTACGATACACATTGTTTGAGACTCATCTTTTCAGTAATGCACTTTTTAAAATAAACTTAAAAAACAAGGAGAAGTGTATCGTTAAGCCACTTTTGTGCTCTTTTCATGGTAAATTATGCGATTTAAGATTTGTTTTGCGATTGCTTCAAATTTTTAAATGTAGTCAACAGTGGATAACTCTATATAAACTGTACAACTTTGACAATTTCATTGTTATCTTTTCTTGCTCATAAGGTTTTAGTAATTATTTTAATTTCGGTTGACGTTGATGCTTTATAAACTGTCCAATAGACTTCGAAGAATTTTGCTGGTTCGGTTTGGAATTTAAAATGTTTCTCTTGTTTTTTATGAAAAAAAACTCGGAGAAACACAAAATGTTGATGTCACTGCTGGTCGCTGTCAACGTTATCAACGTTGTCCTTAACATTATTATTATTTAAAAAAAAATATTTATAAGTAAATTAAAAAAAAAGATTTTCTCTCGACTGCCGCTCATTGACTTTAATTTCGTAAACATAAACTTTTTGTTCTGTTATCAGTAAAAAGGTTTTTGAAAACAATCACAGTTGCTAAAAAAAATCTCGGAGTTTTGTGCATTGATCGTTAATAATTTTTTGATGTTTGAATTTGAAAACATTGTATGCAAATTATTTTATTTGATGCCGAGCTTGGTAGTAAGGTGAAACCACGTATTAATGTATCTCTTTTTGGTGTGAGTTCACGCTTCGACATGTCGTTTCAGCCGGTTACAGTAAATAAATGAGGTCAAAAGTGTTATCCTCAAATCGAAACTAACGGGATGTTCTCTAGAAACCGATCCCCACCACACCCCACCCCACTGTTGGTTGAGTCGTTAAATCATTTACAATGAGCGGTTCTGAGTTTACTTTCCAGTTATTGATTCGCATGTCAGTTGTATTGTAGATTCCTTTCGATGTGACATGGCGGATGTACCAGATGAGTCTCAAGGGTGGCAGAGGCACTTCTTGAACTTCTATAACGAGGCGCGTATTAAATTTGCAAACATTTTTGGATATCAAATGCTGAAAAGGCTTTCAACATTGCACATGAGGATTTTGCCACAACGTACCTTTGTGAACAATGATTTTCCACTCTAATGAACAGAAAGACAAAGCTGCGAAATCGATCGAACCGTGAAGTCAGCACCCAAATGGCTCTGACATCAAAATGCCCTCTCTTGTCTTTATTATTGAAATTCTTTTCTTTCAGGTTCGCTAAAATAATACATTGAAAAACTACAGAAAGTTCTAAATTCAGCTGCCATTCTAGTTTGTAAGGCCAGCATGACCATATTAATCCACGATTTCAATAAATTTATTGGATCCCTGTTCGAGCATCCATAAAATAAAACTGTCCGTTCCTTGCAACAACTTCTTTTCTGACTCATGCCCTTCCTATCTTACTTAACTTTACTCTGTCTACTCACCAACTCGTCACACACGTATTCTCTCTCTTCCTAAGACAAAAATGTAAAACATTTGAGTAAAGGTCTTGCTCTTTTTGTGTCCCCAAACAATGGAATTATCTACCATTACACACTCGTAGTATTCATACTTCCAAGACCTTCAAAGCTTCAATACAAAGACATCACTTTAAACTGTAATTTCAAAATTAATTCAACAACAATCAAACGTTGATTAAATGATAAACGTAGCTTATGTGACACTTATGTGTATCATTATGTCATTACATGTTGTAGTTGGGTTGTGAATGCATTACAATGAATGCATTTAATTTATAATTATGAGTATGTTAGTATTTTTATGTGAAGCACTGAACACAGCTGCTGGCTAGAGTACTGCGCTATGGGGACGCGGTGGTCGAGTGGCAGCGCACTGGACTGTCGTACCGATGGTCACGGGTTCGAATCCGTGTGAAGGCAAGGGTTTGTTCCCGGGGCCTAGGGCGTCCCTGAGTCACCCCGCTCCGAATGGGTACCTAACACTACATGTAGTTAGGCGGCTGGGTAATGCGTGGAACCCACAAAGCCGTGGCCTGTGATTGCTGCATCCCTTGCCAACAGATCATCTGTCATGGTCTGTGGACGCAACTATCTTCTGCATAGAAGGAGCGTCTGTATAGATAAGATAAGATAATTATCAAATTATTATTATGAGAGATTTATATTACAAAAGATGACAGTTACTGTAACACGCAATACTTTCCTAAAACTTGACCCCCCAAGAAATATAGTTTCGGCAGGATAGATGTGCAGTGCACCAATCTGGCCCTTCCCCATGTCGAAGGTGAGCATGAACTGTTGAGCACGAGGGGGGCATCATTTCAAAGATGGACGACCCTATAGAAAACAATAATAAACGACCCCATAAACTAAACTGTTTATGCCTGCTTATTTTCTGATCCACCGCTTCACCGCTTTCGATGATATCAGAGTGATGATTCAAGCGTCACGTTCCGTGACTTGGTTTCAAATAATGGAAACGGGCTAACGCTGTCAGCCGCACTCTCCTTTCACTCAATCCATCTGAATCCACTAGACCTGGAGACGATGTCACTGCTCTTCTGGTGTAAGTAAGGGAAAAAAACACTCATAAATAAATAAAATAAATTCATGTAAAATCAATGGGCATGTACACAGACAGCTTTCAAATCAATGGGCATGTAGACAAACAGCTTTCAAATCAATGGGCATGTAGACAGACAGATTTCAAATCAATGGGCATGTAGACAAACAGCTTTCAAATCAATGGGCATGTAGACAAACAGCTTTCAAATCAATGGACAAGAAGACAAACAGCTTTCTGGAGTAACAAAATAACAAACAAGCAAAAGCAAACACTTTTAAAATTTCAATAATGAGTTATATTTATTATCAAAAATTAAAACAACACATCCGGACACTCTATACAGTCACCGAAGAATTGTTGAATATCCTTTAAAAAAATTTAGTTTGTTAACAGATAAACAATGAGATGACTCCAGTGTTTGGCTCCCATTAAATGTTCACACTTATAAATAACATAGTGGTACATTGTAGGAGACATTCCCCAACCAGTGGTATGTAAATACTAAGACCAGGGCAGGGCGTGTATTTAAAAAAAATGTATATAGAGAAACAATTAACGACAAAGCCCAAATGTTCTATATCGATGGCACGACCCGACGGCAACAATTGGTGATCAACGTTCACTTTCAGCTGTGCGGTCGTGCATATATTTGACCTATACCACGTAGCAGCTTCGAACTACCGCGCAGCAAATTTGGTAAAATATTGCTCACAAAATAGATGCCGTGCAACTGTGCACACGAGTTTTTTTTTAAATTTTTATTTGCACACAGACCAACGAACCTTAGAGGAAACTTTGATCTTGATGTGCCCTTTTCATGTACAAGGCTATTGGCAAAAGTAAAAGAAAACAATTCAAATAATTTTTTTTATTGAAAAAGCAACAAACAAACAAATAAATGCTACACAAAGTTCACGTATTGAGTTACTTTTCAAATAATAAAGTCAGCCGAATAAAGTGTTCATTTAAAAAAAAAGCTTGAAATAGTAATTAACATGTAAGTTAAAAATTATTGCCCTTATGCAGTATACGCTCACCTGTTCGCGGCTCCCCATTCGCGGTCCCGCATATTCGCGGGCTAGGTCCTTAACACTGTCGCATCTTTTTATTATCATTCATTATTGGTGAGTGCAAAAACATTATTATTTAAAAAAAATAATATTATTGCAATACAGTACGGTTTGTTAAAAATAAACGCATACACTGTATTTAGATATGTAGATACGTATGTACAATACATACTTTTTGTGACAGTGCATTAATAATGTTTATAAATTGCCTATTATTACTGAATTGTACTGTATTGTGTTATTCTTACATGAACTGTGCGTACTGTTTTTTATCGGTCGAAGTCTGGCTATACATTTTTTTTCCATTTTCTGTCAATTCTAATACATATGTTGTACGCATAGAAACTGACTTTACGGTACAATAATGCATTATGGATAAATATGCTGTGCGTTGTTACTGTCCTCCTGTACTGACGTTCCTTTTTGATTAACATATCGTTGAAGTACAAAATTAAAATGTGTTTACATTATCATTACTACATAAGTGAAATAATTAGTAAAATACATAACTGCATGCACTATTACTATATTATTACTGTATGTATTGAGTAAGATTGTCTTTAGAAAGTGTTTGGGAAGCATTTAGTACTACATATAATCTCATAAATAGACGTTTTAAAACTGCATCTTCACGGGGCAGAAATATGTTTTCTTGATACCAAGTATATATAAAATATTATAAGTCTTAAAATTGAAGAATTGATTTTAAAAAAGATGATTACTAAAAAATAGCGTGTTCCTTATCGCTATATATATTATCATTCCTTTTACGGCAAAGTAAAAAACAAATCAACATTAAGTTTAATATCTTAATCAATTCTTGATGAACATTGTCATTAACGTTAAATTTGAACATATAGATTGTTGTTAGGGCCCTATCATAGATTTAAAATATGATATGACTTCGCCACGATTTCATTTTAAGTCTTTAAAATGTTTAATTATTCCTGGTAGCTAGAAATTAATTTCCTTCTCTTTTTTTCTTTGTGAAAAATCGTGTGCTTTAAGATATTGAAAAATACGTTTAAAAATTTTCCCATAAGATTTTGGACTCACTGTAAATTGTAACGATTTAAAAAAAAATAAAGACATAATTTCCTTTAGAGTTCTTTATTTAGGAAATAATTAATGTTGACATTGTATGCAATATATATAAATCAATAATTCTATTTCGGTATGTTTTACAAAACTTATCAAATAAATGTGTCCGATTTAAAACCTTATTATGCAGCCTTCTCCGTGACACCCTCCATACCACGTTTTCCCTATTAAACCACTCTTAAGATTTCCCTTAAGACCAGACACCACTTAACACCTAATCAATCGACACCTCTTTTTTTCTAAGACCATATTCCATTATCATCCTCAGTAATTCTATTTGTTTTCCCCTGAACCTCAACACTGTCTTATATTCATAGCTAAACTTTGCAGGTGATTCAAGGGCGGAGCTAGACTTTGATAAAACCCCGGACGGGCAATCCCACTTTCCACGAATTTTTTTCCCCAGTGGTAAAAAATAACACCTTAAAGATTGTCCCAAATTGCGAAGAACCAGACCCCTCTTTACTTCCGTAAACACTTCAATAGCCATTGACAAATATGTCTTCTAAAAATTCAGTTGAATACGCAGATCAATTTTAACAGCATTCAGGGTTAGTGTTTTATACTAGAACACAAATACGTTATATTAATTTAATACATAGACATAAAAGTGCGTAGCTGGAGAATATACAACCTATTCTTTATTTTGTTTCTAATCTAGAAGCAACTTTTAATCTGCATTAGCGTGTCCTCACTCTGAAATTAAAAAACTAAACCATGAGGATGCAGCCCTGCCCTTTTCGTCACACACACTGTGCTCGTGCCCTTTCCAGATAATCCCATGTAAACGCTGCTACAAGCGTCTATAGGAGAGACTTTGCGATGCCTGATTTGCGACTTTGCGAAGACAGCATTTTCGAAGCCATTCGAAGCATTACAGTCAACCAGTAACATATGAACAACATGTGTTTTTGACATGTTAATACTTTTCTCTATTCCTTACACTAACACACAACTACGTCAAGTTACTCTCCATACTTTTCTCTATTCCTTACACTAACACACAACTACGTCAAGTTACTCTCCATACTTTTCTCTATTCCTTACACTAACACACAACTACGTCAAGTTACTCTCCATACTTTTCTCTATTCCTTACACTAACACACAACTACGTCAAGTTACTCTCCATACTTTTCTCTATTCCTTACACTAACACACAACTACGTCAAGTTACTCTCCATACTTTTCTCTATTCCTTACACTAACACACAACTACGTCAAGTTACTCTCCATACTTTTCTCTATTCCTTACACTAACACACAACTACGTCAAGTTACTCTCCATACTTTTCTCTATTCCTTACACTAACACACAACTACGTCAAGTTACTCTCCATACTTTGTCAAACTTTGCCTTTTTAAATCCTTTATATTAACTCGTCGTTTCTGTTTGGTTGAGTGTTGGCTTGTCGCCAAAACTTTGGATCGATTTTTAACCCACCTCCTCGTATGGGGCCGTCCATAAAGTACGTCACGCTCCGAGAGGGGAGGGGGTCTAAGAAAGTGTGACACTTTGTGACAGGGGGGAGGGGGGGTCAGGCCATGTGTGATGTCACACATTTATTATTTTTAGTATTTTTTTTCTAATTTATTTATATTCTTTTAGTAGAATTTAAATACCTTTAAAAGTAATTTTCAAAAATTTTGTGAAACATTAGAATTAATTTTATGTCAAAATATCATTGAAATGCGTATCTCCTGAATGTGTTGTTCATAAATCTGAATTGGATACAGCAGGACTGATATCGAAGGATCAGGAATGGTTTGACAATCATGTTCGCACCAGTTAATATTTCACTCAAATTGCTATTAAATATCAGGACATGAAATGTTGCGACAAAGCATGAAGCTAATATTTTAACGTTTTACCTTAAAGATTCTTCCCTCCTCCAATCCCAATCAACCAAACAAATGATGGACTCAAAGCTTAAGAAAGAGCAGATGCAGATTCTCATAAATTTCCATCCTTGTTTGTAGCACAAACTCTCAAATTTGATGAAATTATGCCAAGATCTACAGGAGCTTATTTGATCGACTTTGCAAAGTATGTCACTCATATTTTGCCTCACAAACAATGTTGAAGAAACATACAGGACAACACAGAGCTCGGGCTCGGGAGAATGTGCCCACCCAAACTGTTCAAGAATCAACTCAGATAAAACGCATCCGTCCTTTGAGAATCACTTCTATAAGTCAAAGAGAACCCATGGCAGTTTCAGTTATTGCCAGAGGAGAAAATGCACATTGAAAAGGCTGTTGAGTGGCTAGATGAGGATGAGTTGATCTGTCTGCAATTATCCTTCCAGGAAACGATGATTGTGAAAGATTGATGTCAGTCGTAACTATGGATGAACACAGATGATGTCCAGTGAATATTTTTGAATGAAATATAATTCATAGGACCATAATAAACAGATTAAATATAGCACAAGAGTTGGTCACATAATTTGTCAATCTAGTCTTTTTTTTTGGTCAAATTGTTTTGTTTTCTTTTTATTATGTACTTTTAAAAATCCGGCTTCGGCTCCGGCAGGATTTCACTTCATAAATCCGGCTGGCCGGTAGATCCCTAATTTATATATATATTCATAATCACAACGGCCCCGGAAAATCCGGAATCTGGCCATTTTAACAAATCTGATTCCGGCTCCAGCCGGATTTCACTTCATAAATCCGGTCCACTTCAGCTCCAGCCAGATTTCAAAATTTTGAATCCGGTACATCCCTACTTTTAAGTGGAAATTTTATATTTTAATACAATTTAATAGTGAAGTGTATTTTAAGTATTAAATTAAATATTTTAATTAGGTGTTAATTAAAATTGTTTTGGAAAGTGTGACGTACTTTAGGGGGGGGGGTCCCGATATTTGTGATAGTTTGTGACAGGGGGGGAGGGGGGTGTCAAAAATGGTCAAAAATAGCGTAACGTACTTTATGGACGGCCCCTAAGCTAGCGAGCTGAAATTTTGCAGGCAGACTCGTGACAATGATAAAAACGATGTACCAAAATTTCAGATCAATCACATGTACTGTAATTAAATTATTGAATTTTTAGATTTTTAAAAATCTTTATGTATCATGTTAAATTTTTGAGATAGGGTGTCGCGGTGCGTATTATATTGAACGACCTTTTAATTCAAGGAGGTTAGTCAAACCTCCTTGTTTTAATTCATACTTTCCTGTTGCGCGATTTGGTGCGTATTATATTGAAAATACTTTTTATAAACATATTGCCGATCGGTGCGCATTATATTAAACACGTTTTACGAGACATAACTAAAATTTTGTATTTTTGGATTGTCTTGCGCTGCGTATTATAATGAACACTAGAGATAACCGGCCAAAAATGACGGAATCTTTTTAGGTTCAAACAGCACTATAAAACAAAATCGATCGCAGCACCACCTAACAGCACTACATACATACAGACAACGGGAATCAATAACATAAGTAACTTATCATTGTTTAAGAAATACGAAATATACAACTAGCTGAAATGTACACAAAGTATTTCATAATTACAAATCCTCAAATCCTATTTTTACATCGTTCCCTTTTCAAAAAATTAAAATATAAGCTAAAACAATGACGACATATATTTTTTTACAGCGCGTCTTTAATTTATAATTATTTTTCACACCTTTTTGCGCGCCTTCCGATGCACGCCTTGTATTAAGCTCAAACTTTTATAATAAAAGTGAAAAGGAATTTAATGGGTAAGCCAGAAAAAACCCCATCAAGAGAATAAAACAAAATCTATCGCAGCGCCACCTAACAGCATTACAAATTACATCCATACATACAGACACGAGAATTGTGTATATTGATTCTTTTAGTTATGTCTAGTACATGAAGGATTTATAGTCAAAAACTTGGTTTTTCACGGGTTCTTTTTATTACATTTATGTCTACTCGTTGTTTATTACTTTCTTATTCATGTATGTTTCAATTGTAACTAATTTTTTAAAAAAACACTCTTTGTTTGTTTTTGTTTGCTTGTTGTTGCTTTGCTGAAGCAGGGTTTTCTGTATTTTTTGGATTCCTTTTAACTTGTCTTAAATGCTTTCTCCCTTCCAAGTCATAATGCAATCTCTCCTCATTAACATTTTTCATCAACTTTTTAAGAACTGAAAATTTTTAATTATTGCTTTTCGCACCAGAATAGAAACATTTAAAATGCATGTATCAATTATTTATTATTTAAAAGGCATTTTAGACCCTTTAATATAACAATGTTAGCACTGGTATTATAAATTCCTTTTAGCAAATGGAACATATTTGCTTTTTAAAAATTCTGATGCAAAGATTCTATAGTTTCTTGAACAATATATCAATGAGAAAAATGAGAGAATCGTTTCAGAAAGATACACATTCTTTATTTCTAGTAGAAAAACATGTTTTAAAAAAATGATTTATCAACTTTCTTTGTATAAGACTTTTAATAAGATGTCGTGACTGTCATTGGTACTTCTTGGTTGGACTGCAGGGATTCCTTGCCCCCATCGCTCGACAAGTCTGGCTTTTCAAAACACGGCTTGCAGTGCAGTAACACCTTCAACTGTTTGCGAAATCTACTCGCGCTGAAAAAGTAGATGAAAAAATTACAGGCGTGCCGGAAAATTGAAATATGAAGACTTATGGCGTGGGCCAGCAGGGACTTTGCCGTTTGAAGTGGGTTTTTATTAGCGGTTGCAAAATATCTGATGACTAGAATACAAACTGGAAGTGTCAGGATAACAAAATATATAGCAGATATAAACAACATCAGAGTGATGCCATGCTCAACTTTGGATTGTTCACGCAGCTTTTTCTCTGCCTGCAAGTAGCTGGTGCTACCTGGAGTTAGGCTCCCCCCCACGAATTGTTTTCTGTTCTTTTGAATCGCGTGCAGCTCCAAGGCTATAGCTATTACTAAGATGAAGAGCAGGGCGAACGGCAAAACTGAGTAGACCACCAAGTCCATGTAACTCAGAAAGCTGTTAAGTTCTTCGTAGCCCCACTCAACAACGCAGTTATTTCCATCATAGCTCGTGGTCCACAAAAAGGCAACAGACAAAATGAGCATGACGACCACAAGCAAGACAGCGCTCACGTACGCTCGTTTAATGGTAAAGTAATAGCTTTTCTGTAGGGGGAACCGAACTGTGACGTAACGCTCAAAAGTGATGCACACGAGAATCCAGTGAGCATATTTGGATATAAATGACCACGTGAAAATTTTCAGTTTACAGGCAATAACTGTCAGGAATTTAAAACGTTCAAGCATGTAAAATGACCCATGGACACTCAGGGTGCAGAAGTCGGCGATGGACAGAAGACCTACGTAGAAAGTCCCCGTGGACAAGGGCAGAGTCCGGATGGTCAGTAGGGACAAGAGGTTTCCGGGCATACCCAGTAGGAGTGTGATGATAACAAAAACGTCTTTCAAGCTCTTCATCAAATCACAATTTTCAAGCACTTGTTGGAGTGTTATATCTTCATCAGAATATAATTCTATCGAATCATTTCTTAACACTTTCACATCCACACAACCGTACTGGACGAAGAAATAGCTGTCCGTGGTGGCACTGTCATTAGTTTCATAGGAATTCATTTTCTCTTTATTAGCTTTTAATTCTTGGAACTGAACAAATGCTTTTATTTAATAAAATGCATGACTGTGGGAGTCAAGAAACAAAGAGATGTATTGTTTCTATTGCTGAATTTAAAATAAAAAAAATACGGATCTTTATTTCTCTTTCCTCGGATAGGATGCTTTTCTTGCCCCTGAACTCACACGTACGCCTGTGGTCCCTGAAATGAAAAACAAATGTTGTTTTTTTTAAAAAATATTTTTTTTACACATTTCAATTTCTATTATATTGTTTAAATTATAATTGGTAATAAAACTACTTATTTGTCCAAACGTTAATTGATATTTATTGACGTATCCCACTCTTGATATAAATATTCCAATGTGAAAATTGCATTTAGTGGCGGTGTAGAAAGCATTTAAAACATGTATGTGTTAAGCGCCAACTAATTAAAGTATCATATTAAGTTACCATATCATGAACAATTTCATGTTCCAGAAATTCGACTTTCGTCAAGTGTTCCATGAGTTAATACCGTGGCGTATGTAAGAGTTTGTGAAGTGCTTCATGACCCACAGCATTCGATTTTAAAATGGTTCTGTGGTGTTCCATATCATTGAATAACTGGATATTTAAATGGCTAATGTTGTGTTAAAGAGTCTTTGCTAAAGAATTGACATCAATAAAATTAGCAGAACACAAGTCTATGTTTGAATTAGAACAAAGCAAATTTATTACATTTACATGTTAAATACGCGTGTCGAATATGCCTCTTGGAAAAGAACAAAACAAAACAAACAAAATAATAATTATAATTTTTTAAAATATATTTTTTAACGTTTTAAAATCCTCCATGCACCATTCTGGTTAGAGCGCTCATTAATACCAGGCTAACATATATAGGGTAATTACCGTCGGCACATAATGTCACCCAAATATTTGGCAATTAACGTCTTGTTAATTGTGTAACATTAGCGTTCACCTGCTTAATCCTATATTTTATGTGTGGAACAAGAGCTCTGTTCAACGCTAGCTTATCCTATTTATTATTCTAATCAAATGGCATTCATAAATGACAAAGTAAATGACAATAACTTATTCAAAAGCATTTCCTTATTTATTTTCTTATTCCCACTTCCCACACTCTATTCTTTATTATATCCCTGAAATATGGATGACACAATTATTTTATTTCTACTAGGGGTGTACCGGATTTTGGCCCCGGCTCCGGCAAATCCAGAATCTGACTATTTTTACAAATCCGGATCCGGCTCTGGCAGGATTTCACTTCATAATGTTGGCCATATCCAGCTGGCTGGTAGAGCTCTAATAAATATTATATATATATAATTGCTCCAGCTCCGGCAAATTCGGAATTCGGCCATTTTAACAAATCCGGCTCCAGCCATATTTCACCTCATAAATCAGACCAAATCCGACTCCGGCCGGATTTTAAACATTTGAATCCGGTACAGCCCTAACTTTTACCCTTCTGGCAGCTCTAAAAATATAGCTTATTTTAAGCCTTTTTCACATTTAAAAAATTAGATTTACATTTTTTTAATATACAATTTAAAAAAAACGTTTAAAAAAACAAGTTTTGAATTATAAATCCTTTACCTACGAGACATACCTAAAAGAATGTTCATTATAATACGCAGCGCAAGACAATCCAAAAATACAAAATTGTAGATGTATCGTAAAACATGTTTAATCTAATGCGCATCGATCAGGAATTATTAAACAATATAATTTGCAATGTCTGTCCGTGACGCTACTAATTTTAGAAAGCAGGGAAAACCAAATTACTGCACCAATGCATCAAAAGGTGTGCAAATTAAAGATGCACTGTAAAACAATATTATATGACGTCATTGTTTTTGCTCATACATGTATTTTAATTTTCGAAAAGGGATCAAAGTAAAAAGAGGATTTGATGATGGTTAATTATTAAATAAAAAAACAAAGAAGGCGCCGTAGGCGCCCTACAACCCCTATTATAAAATACTTTGTGTACATTTCAGAAAGTTTAATATTTCGTATTTATCAAACAAGGACAAGTTAGTTTTGCTTTTGAAAAGGTCGGCGCCGTAGGCGCCCTAAGAAAAGTGCATTTTTTAATAAAATAAATAGATTTCAGCTGAAAACTTCCGTCATTTTGACGGTTGATACGCTAGTATGTTTATAAAAAGTGTTGTCAATAAAATACGCACATTATTGTGCGACATAAAGGTTCTTCAATATAATACGCACCGGCAGGGCCGCCACCATAAATTTTTGAGCCCCTGAAAACTGGGTACGTTGGGCCCCTCTGGGCTCCACATCGTGCCTACGCCTTTCCCAGGCTCATGGTAGAACGCAAATAGTTTTTTTTATAATAGCCAATTTACTGAACGATCGTTCTCCTTGAGCCACCGACACAGGAAGACAACAAAAAATCCTCAGGGCTATACACACTTATATTCCTTGTCACCCACGACGTCTTGGGAATCATTGGACGTTTCGGAATCTGAACGGAAAGATCTTGGCTTTTTGCCACGACGCCGTGCCGTCTTCAGTTCTGTAGGAATTCATAATTCTTTTGATACATGCTGTGCTTCTGTGAAAATCGTGTAGCAATAATCTCTCAACTGCTGCAATTCATTTCAGAGATCTTTGATGTTACATGACGCGATTTCATGTGAGATTGCCTTTGATTGGAGTATCAGACTTCTTTCATTGATGTACGTCAATTTTTTATGCCAGAATGCTGCCATCAACACTGCGGTGAAGGAAGAGAAAATATGTTTTCAGTCCACGTGCTTCGCTTCTAATTTCATTTGTGTACTTAGTCGTGGACATCACTGTCTCTAGAACAGGAAAAATGCTATAGGCAACCTCTGAGCAATTGGACGCAAGGCATCAACTCTTGAACTCCAGTGCGTGTCACTCAGATTATGCAGGGAGCATCTTGTTGATTCCAGCAAGAGAATCGATCTTTCTGGACAAGAGCTGAAAAAATTTGTAGAGGCGATTCACGTTTCCAAAGAATGTCATTGCACCTCTGCAACATGATGCAGCATTTACCCCGACCAGATTCAGTGTGTGAGCTGCACATGGAGAGAATAGAGCAGCATAATTCTTTTGTAAAATCCGCGCTTGAACACCTTTCATTTTCCCCGCCATGTTTGCATCGTTGTCAAAACCCTGTCCACGACAATCTTTAAGATCGATTCCATGTTCGTCTAAGCGTGAAATGAGTGTTTCTGCAATTTCTTCTCCTGTCTTCTGATTGTACGGGAAGAAATCTACACATCTCTCTTCTATTGATCATTTGTTCTCATTGCTTTTATGGACGTATCGTAATATGAGAACATTTTGTTCTGTATGGGATACGTCAGGAGTAGCATCACATATAATGGAAAAGTAAAAATGCTTCCATTCTTTCAAGCAAAATCTTGTCTAGAACGTGTTTCTCACATAAAGAAATGAATTCGTTTTATGTCTTCCATGGCAAATAATGATTTCGCATTCTTTCACCATGCTCTTTCTTGTCTTTGATGCACTCCAAATGATATTGCAGAGAAGGATCATAGTGAGATACGAGTTCTAGTAACCCCAGAAAGTTGCCATTGTGAGGTTTTCCTATGTCTTGAGATTCTACGCAAAAGTGCGAGTCCCCTGGAAGCCAGAAATAATGTAATATCCAAGAGTCTACGCAATATGGCATTGAACTTGTACTTTCACTTTGGAGACGCTGTTGAAAGCTGCTATCAATACCACAAGAACCAGTAACTGAATTTTCCAAAAGTTTCCAAGCCACTTAAGAATCCCTATGCAGGGAACTTTTTTCGTTATTTCGAAACATTTCGTAAAGAAACCTACACTGTTGTTTTTTTGGTTCAAAACCTTCTTGTCTTGCCAAAAGGCTAGTACTGACAAGCTGTTCCAGACTTTTACCAGAAGAATAGAGAAGGCACGTAATGCAGTATAGAACTTTTTTTGAGCTGCTCCAGACAATCCAATCTCTAAGTAAACTTTTCTCGACTATTGGACAACTGGGAGTGTAAAAGACTTTTGTAAAACATTTTGCCAGTTTAGTCTGAAGGCATGGTTTTGATCATTTCTTTTAACTGACGTTTCTGTTCTTAGCTTTGCATAAAACGATGCACTGTCTGTCCCAGACTTGCAAGTGTTCTGGCCATCGCCCAGGATCGCTGTAGTGGCGAAATTCGTTTTCATGTTCGACAAAATCATCACCATTATCATTTGCCTCTCCTAATCCTAAATTTGCTGATAGTTCTACTGTCTCGCCCTCATTTGGAGTGTCAGATATACTTCGTACATTTCTTAATACCCTAAACATTACCTATACAATTATCAATATATCATTATATAACTAATATTTGGGGCACACTGCCACATAACATTGTAGGTACTTTGACAATAAATTGAGATATTGTCATAAACTCTAAAACATATATCATTTTGAAGGGCTGGCTCTAAGCTTTCTAAAAACACCAATTTCATCTTTGAACAGAAGTCGAGTTATCATATTTTGAGTGAATTTCTTAAGCCCCTTGCATATACTATATACCTTCTATACCCCTATACTATATAGTTTACTTTAAAAAAATTATGACCCATATTTTAAACTTTTCACCCGTTTTGCCAATAACTTTTTTATGTTAAAGATAATTGCACCTAATTTTCAGAAGACAATCACATTCTTATCTGTAACATTATGAACAAATAACTTGATACTTTTTAAATTCTGATTTATTATTACTTTTAACAGTACTAGAAGTAGCAGTGTAAATCAAAATCAATTTTCATTATTATTGCCAAAGTAAAGTCCTTAATTGTCGTAATCATGCTAAAAATTGCTTTTCTTTTTTTAAGTAACTGTACATTTATTAATATTCTCGATTGAAATTTTTAAAATGTGTAATCATCTTATGTTAAGAGATTGAAAATGTTTGAGAATCTCAACGGGAACCCCATGAACACAACGAAGAAAATACGATCGGTGCCTTTTTTCTAACAAAAAAGTATTTATGTCTTATTTACAGCTTAACGGGCCGTAAAAGTGAAGAAAAAAAATCAATATTTACATCCACTCGAAGAAGTGAGAGAGTCACCGGAAGACATATAGATGACGTATTTGATGACTAAGTTATATTATTTTTAGAAAACTGTGATGTAAAACACGAAATTCCGAGGAACACCTATAAAGAACCGTTCATTGCGCAGAATAGTTGTTCCGTCAATTTTCGCTAAATCTTTTAACTTTTTTGTTATATATAACTTGAATAATTGTCCGAATATATAACAGCATTTTATAAAAATAAAGCGTGGCTGACGCGGCCCCCCTTCCGTTGGGGCCCCTGAATAAATTCGTGGATTCACCCCCTGGTGGCGGCCCTGCGCACCGCGACACTACAGCAAAAAAAAGTTAACATGTTACATAGAGATAAATAAAATAATAAAAAAATTCAACAATTTAATTACAGTACATGGGATCGATCTGAAATTTTGATGCTTCGTTTTTATCATCGGTACAAAACTGCCTGCAAAATTTCAGCTCACTAGCTTACGAGGAAGTGCGTTAAAAATCGATCCAAAGTTTTTTCGACAAGCAAGCAAGCAGGGCTCAAACAAACAGACACCACGAGTTAAAGATTTAAAAATAAAGATATTTGTTCATCTATTTTTTAGACCAATTAATTATTTTAAAAATGTTAACAGGCTATGAATTTTAAAACCCGTGACCACATTTCCTATTTCCTACTACAACATCCTTTTTTCAATAACTGAAACAGCTCTCAACAACAGACGTGTACAATTCTGAACTCAACAACAGGCATGTTCAATTCTGAACTCAACAACAGGCATGTTCAATTCTGAACTCAACAACAGGCATGTTCAATTCTGAACTCAACAACAGACATGTACAATGCTGAACTAAACAACAGACATGTTCAATGCTGTACTGAACAACAGACATGTTCAATGCTGTACTCAACAACAGGCATGTTCAATAATTTAATCAACAACAGGCATGTTCAATGCTGAACTCAACAACAGGCATGTTCAATGCTGTAATCAACAACAGCCGTGTACAATGCTGTACTCAAGAAAAGGCATGTTCAATGCTGTACTCAACAAAAGGCATGTTCAATGCTGTACTCAACAAAAGGCATGTTCAATGCTGTACTCAACAACAGACATGTTCAATGCTGTACTCAACAAAAGGCATGTTCAATGCTGTACTCAACAACAGACATGTTCAATGCTGTACTCAACAACAGGCATGTTCAATGCTGTACTCAACAACAGACATGTTCAATGCTGTACTCAACAACAGACATGTTCAACGCTGTACTCAACAACAGACTTGTTCAATGCTGTACTCAACAACAGACATGTTCAATGCTGTACTCAACAACATACATGTTCAATGCTGTACTCAACAACAGACATGTTCAATGCTGTAATCCAAATTTAAACGACACCTTTAACTTAACCACCCCCTCTTCGCACGCTCTTCCACTTACCTTTACAACTACGTACGATTCACGTGTGAAAATCATATTTTTTACCCTAAAACAACAACACCCACGTAAAAGACCAAGGTAGGTAACCTTCAGCGGAGTTCCTTTTTAACAGTTACCCCACTTCTTGTTTACACCGAGACCGTGACGCAATGCCAAGCACAACGTGGCATGCATTTTTTCCCCTTAACGAGTGATCTGCAAGGCAGCAGGGCCGTCTTAACGCATAGGCCCGTTGGGCATTTGCCCGGGGACCCACGAGCATAGGGGCCCCATGGAAATATGTTTATTTATATTTATAATGTATATTTATTTTTTATTCCTGCGGGGGGACGGGGGGCTCACTCTTTCTTTGCCCAGGGGACCAACACTATTTCTTTGCCCGGGGGCCCGAAATGGTGTAAAGATGGCCCTGCAAGGCAGGATGCCAATTAACATAAATGAGTTATCAATTCCTTTTAGATTTATAACCACCGACTATTCCCATTTCACTCTTACTCTAGTGCAAGGATCTGAACTATTTTAAATAGAGGAACTGTTTGCATTATTTATAACCGCCGACTATTCCCATGTTACTCCTACTCTAGGGCAATGATCTCTACTATTTTCAATAGAGGAACTGATTGCATTATTCCTCGACACTGATTAGAGTCGAATTGTATTTTTGTAAGGAAAAAAAGTGAAAAAATAAATTCATGATCACTGCAAATATCATATTTTACTCTGAGTGGGGAAAAAAAAACACGCAGCATGAGACTTAATTTATAGTGTAAAATAATCTGAGTATGCTTAAGGCTCGTAAGGCAGTAACAGGTTTATTTTAGTTTTAATTTTTCATTTTTTGTTGTTGTTGTTTTGTTTTTACCGTAGGCAAGAGTTTAATAATCCTTGATCTATTGCATAATGACAAGAAAGCAAGACTTTTTTTAGAAAGTCACATTATGGAAATCAAGGTGTGTCGTTGAAAGTGAAAAACGAACTAAACGAAGATTTTTTCGTCTTTAATTACTTACTGACCACAAAAATGAGAATAAAATTACCAGAGTTTAATTAGTACCTCCTCCCTTAATAAGGATAAAAAAACTTAATTCTTTTGATTTTCATCGGAACTCCAAAATACTTTTTTTTTAAACAATGTATGCAGTTTAATATAAAATATGATATTTTTATAATTTCAGCTTAAGGTTTATTTATTGGGTTAGCTGGAAAACGGGTAATAATGGTGAGGGGCCGTCCGAAAAGTACGTCACGCTTTTTTTGAACATTTTTACCCCCCCCCCTTTCCCTCCTGTCACAAACTCACAAATCTCGGACCACCCCCAACCCCCCAAAAGTACGTCACACTTTCGAACAAAAATGTTTTTTTTTAATTAACAATATAATTAAAATTTAATATAAAACACCGTAACGTCACACATGGCCAGACACCCCCTCCCACTTGCCACAAACTGTCACACTTTCTTACACCCCACCCCCCACTGGAGCGTGACGTACTTTATGGACGGCCCCTAAGGTTATTGTGTCTAGGGTAAAGTATAAAGGGTTAGTGTGGTTAGAGTTACCGTGTAAGGTGTTAGTGTTAAAGGAGCTGGTGGGGTTCGATTTAGTATTTGTAAGGTTATTGTGGTTAGGGTTAGTGAGGTTACGTTTAGTGTGTCCACACTTTGTGTTGCTAAGGTAAGTAATTTTAGGTTTAATGTGGTTCGAGTGGCTAGAGTTAGTGGGGCTTGTGTGGCTAAGGAAAAGTGTGGCTTGTGTGGCTAAGAAAAGTGTGGCTTGTGTGGCTAGAGTTAGTGGGGCTTGTGTGGCTAAGGAAAAGTGTGGCTTGTGTGGCTAGAGTTAGTGGGGCTTGTGTGGCTAGAGTTAGTGGGGCTTGTGTGGCTAGAGTTAGTGGGGCTTGTGTGGCTAGAGTTAGTGGGGCTTGTGTGGCTAAGGAAAAGTGTGGCTAGTGTGGCTAGAGTTAGTGGGGCTTGTGTGGCTAAGGAAAAGTGTGGCTTGTGTGGCTGGAGTTAGTGGAGCTTGTGTGGCTAAGGAAAAGTGTGGCTTGTGTGGCTAGAGTTAGTGGGGCTTGTGTGGCTAGAGTTAGTGGGGCTTGTGTGGCTAGAGTTAGTGGGGCTTGTGTGGCTAGAGTTAGTGGGGCTTGTGTGGCTAAGGAAAAGTGTGGCTTGTGTGGCTAGAGTTAGTGGGGCTTGTGTGGCTAAGGAAAAGTGTTGCTTGTGTGGCTGGAGTTAGTGGAGCTTGTGTGGCTAAGGAAAAGTGTGGCTTGTGTGGCTAGAGTTAGTGGGGCTTGTGTGGCTAGAGTTAGTGGGGCTTGTGTGGCTAAGGAAAAGTGTGGCTTGTGTCGCTAGAGTTAGTGGGGCTTGTGTGGCTAAGAAAAGTGTGGCTTGTGTGGATAGAATTAGTGGGGCTTATGTGGCTAAGGAAAAGTGTGGCTTGTGTGGCTAGAGTTAGGTTAGTGGGGCTTGTGTGGCTAAGGAAAAGTGGCTTGTGTGGCTGGAGTTAGTGGGGCTTGTGTGGCTAAGGAAAAGTGTGGCTTGTGTGGCTAAGGAAAAGTGTGGCTTGTGTGGCTGGAGTTAGTGGGGCTTGTGTGGCTAACGAAAAAGTGTGGCTAGTGTGGCTAGAGTTAGTGGGGCTTGTCTGGCTAGAGTTAGTGGGGCTTGTGTGGCTAGAGTTAGTGGGGCTTGTGTGGCTAGAGTTAGTGGGGCTTGTGTGGCTACAGTTAGTGTGGCTTGTGTGGCTAAGGAAAAGTGTGGCTTGTGTGGCTAGAGTTAGTGGGGATTGTGTGGCTAAGGAAAAGTGTGGCTTGTGTGGCTGGAGTTAGTGGGGCTTGTGTGGCTAGAGTTAGTGGGGCTTGTGTGGCTAGAGTTAGTGGGGCTTGTGTGGCTAGAGTTAGTGTGGCTTGTGTGGCTAAGGAAAAGTGTTGCTTGTGTGGCTAGAGTTAGTGGGGCTTGTGTGGCTAAGGAAAAGTGTGGCTTGTGTGGCTGGAGTTAGTGGGGCTTGTGTGGCTAAGGAAAAGTGTGGCTTGTGTGGCTAGAGTTAGTGGGGCTTGTGTGGCTAGAGTTAGTGGGGCTTGTGTGGCTAGAGTTAGTGGGGCTTGTGTGGCTAGAGTTAGTGGGGCTTGTGTGGCTAGAGTTAGTGTGGCTTGTGTGGCTAATGAAAAGTGTGGCTTGTGTGGCTAGAGTTAGTGGGGCTTGTGTGGCTAAGGAAAAGTGTGGCTTGTGTGGCTGGAGTTAGTGGGGCTTGTGTGGCTAACGAAAAAGTGTGGCTAGTGTGGCTAGAGTTAGTGGGGCTTGTCTGGCTAGAGTTAGTGGGGCTTGTGTGGCTAGAGTTAGTGGGGCTTGTGTGGCTAGAGTTAGTGGGGCTTGTGTGGCTAGAGTTAGTGTGGCTTGTGTGGCTAAGGAAAAGTGTGGCTTGTGTGGCTAGAGTTAGTGGGGATTGTGTGGCTAAGGAAAAGTGTGGCTTGTGTGGCTGGAGTTAGTGGGGCTTGTGTGGCTAGAGTTAGTGGGGCTTGTGTGGCTAGAGTTAGTGGGGCTTGTGTGGCTAGAGTTAGTGTGGCTTTTGTGGCTAAGGAAAAGTGTGGCTTGTGTGGCTAGAGTTAGTGGGGCTTGTGTGGCTAAGGAAAAGTGTGGCTTGTGTGGCTAGAGTTAGTGGGGCTTGTGTGGCTAGAGTTAGTGGGGCTTGTGTGGCTAGAGTTAGTGGGGCTTGTGTGGCTAGAGTTAGTGGGGCTTGTGTGGCTAGAGTTAGTGTGGCTTGTGTGGCTAATGAAAAGTGTGGCTTGTGTGGCTAGAGTTAGTGGGGCTTGTGTGGCTAAGGAAAAGTGTGGCTTGTGTGGCTAGAGTTAGTGGGGCTTGTGTGGCTAGAGTTAGTGGGGCTTGTGTGGCTAGAGTTAGTGGGGCTTGTGTGGCTAAGGAAAAGTGTGGCTTGTGTGGCTAGAGTTAGTGGGGCTTGTGTGGCTAGAGTTAGTGGGGCTTGTGTGGCTAAGGAAAAGTGTGGCTTGTGTGGCTAGAGTTAGTGGGGCTTGTGTGGCTAGAGTTAGTGGGGCTTGTGTGGCTAGAGTTAGTGGGGCTTGTGTGGCTAGAGTTAGTGTGGCTTGTGTGGCTAAGGAAAAGTGTGGCTTGTGTGGATAGAGTTAGTGGGGCTTGTGTGGCTAAGGAAAAGTGTGGCTTGTGTGGCTAGAGTTAATGGGGCTTTTGTGGCTAAGGAAAAGTGTGGCTTGTGTGGCTAGAGTTAGTGGGGCTTGTGTGGCTAAGGAAAAGTGTGGCTTGTGTGGCTAGAGTTAGTGGGGCTTGTGTGGGTAAGGAAAAGTGTGGCTTGTGTGGCTAGAGTTAGTGGGGCTTGTGTGGCTAGAGTTAGTGGGGCTTGTGTGGCTAAGGAAAAGTGTGGCTTGTGTAGCTAGAGTTAGTGGGGCTTGTGTGGCTAGAGTTAGTGGGGCTTGTGTGGCTAGAGTTAGTGGGGCTTGTGTGGCTAGAGTTAGTGGGGCTTGTGTGGCTAAGGAAAAGTGTGGCTTGTGTGGCTAGAGTTAGTGGGGCTTGTGTGGCTAGAGTTAATGGGGCTTGTGTGGCTAAGGAAAAGTGTGGCTTGTGTGGCTAGAGTTAGTGGGGCTTGCATGGCAAGGATAGTGTGTTAGTGGAAAAAGTATGACAAGGGTGAGCGTGACAAAGATTACCGAGGCAGCCGAGACATTTAGACCCAGCTTTCCAATGGAAATTCAATGGAAAAAATAAGAAAACTACACCACTATGTAAAGTAAATCGGCCCCTGATCGAGAATATAAAAACTAAAATTTCACCAAAGCTCATGTCACTATAGTAATTAGAAACAAAATGTTCACTTAATAATACCGAACTATCTAGTTAACTTGTCAGCATTACATTTGTGTAGGCGGGGAGGCACCCGAGGTGAGAGAACAGCTTGACCTACCTGTCAAACAAAATATGAGCTCAATGATAAATAACAGAACACGGGGAGCTAGCGGAGTACTGTGCAACGGCTCGTAGAGTATAAACACGCTTTACATAATTGCTAACAATTTGTTTCTACAAGGATGAAAGAGATACGATTCTCATAGGGGGGGGGGACACAAAATACCAATGTAATATATTATATAGGGCAATAGGGTGGGTTCAGTTTAAACAGTAGTACAAAAACATCTGTATGGGACCCGTCCATCAATAGGGTGGGTTCAGTTTAAACAGTAGTACAAAAATATCTGTATGGGACCCGTCCATCAATAGGGTGGGTTCAGTTTAAATAATAGTACAAAAACATCTGTATGGGACCCGTCCATCAATAGGGTGGGTTCAGTTTAAACAATAGTACAAAAACATCTGTATGGGGTGGGTTCAGTTTAAACAATAGTACAAAAACATCTGTATGGGACCCGTCCATCAATAGGGTGGGTTCAGTTTAAACAATAGTACAAAAACATCTGTATGGGGTGGGTTCAGTTTAAACAATAGTACAAAAATATCTGTATGGGACCCGTCCATCAAAGGAAACATAAACTTGACATTCTCAAAAAGGTCACCAGATTTATTACTGGAGAATATTCAAAATTGACAAAAGTAACACCATTAGTTGAATCATTTTCACAGAAACACTAGAGGATAGAAGATAAATCACCAAATATAATCTATTACATCCGTTAGATATACATAGGGATAAAAACACCTTTCTTATTCCGCATGCAAGAGAAAACATACCGATTCTAATTCCTCCCGTCTGGAATTAATGGTGTTGAATGTGCTGCCTGGTCAAACCAGGAAAACAAAAAACACTTTCAACATTTAAAACTGTAATAAAAATGCAGCACTGGGAAAGGAGCGTATGTAACAGATAAGATCAGATGAGAAACATATTGAAAGTCTCCGTGCATAAACTCCACAAACAAAAGTGTTCTCAAAAGGTCTAAATAAATGACGCAATCGACCCCACAAAAGTGAATCCCTAGAACTCCACCAAACGATATAAAGAAACCTGGTTTCATCTTAATTTTTTTGTTTGGCCACCTTTATAATTGCAACTATGCCACTTTCTTAGAACACTGACAGTAATTTGAGCTCATTTTAACATCATTCGAAAAAATTAATTTTCATAAAGTTCGCTTCTTAACTGATGCCTTTAGTTTTTGTTTAGTAACTTTAGCAGCGAAGTTTTTTCACAGGTATATTTCTCGTTTGTCCTTAAGCCCCCCTCCAAACAATTTTTTTTTAAACAGCGAACATGCAATATTCCAACTACCAAGTCCGTCAAAACTGCAATTAAGACACATCTTTTCAAAATTTATTTTCAAAATGAATTAAACAACATTTCTTATAATGATATAATGATTAACGTAGCTTATGGCAAAACCGAACATCCAGACATAAAGTCTTATGAATTTTAACACAACCCAATCATCATCATCATTGATGACCTGCACTAGAATATGCATCTTCTGTATGGGACCCATCCACCAAAGAAAACATTGATAAACTAGAACAAATTCAAAAAAGAGCTGCCAGATTCATTACTGGAGAATATTCGAAACTGACAAGAATAACACCATTAGTTAAATCATTAAACCTTGAAACACTAGAGGATAGAAGAACCAAGAGCAAAGTAGTAATCATACATAAAGCAATTAACTCTAATTTAGAAATACAACACAAATATAACTTAATACAACCCTCAGATAGACATAAGGATAAAAACACCTTTCTTATTCCGTATGCGAGAACAAACTCATACACATTTTCCTTCTTCCCGTCCGGAATTCGGGCGTGGAATGGGTTGCCTGAAGAATCCAGGAAAACCAACACTTTATCAACATTTAAATCTCTAATAAAAATGCAGGACTAAACACAAACCATAGATAAGCGTAGGACGCAATAATCTTCTGTATAGAAGGAGCGTCTGTAAACAGATAAGATAAGATAAGATTGTGAATAAAATGATCGCAAACACGAATACGAATTAAGAAATTGGTTGATATAAAGCAATGCACTCCACATTTATCAAGAACGGTGAAATTATTTTTAAAATTTACCAGCACTTTCAAAGTGTACCATGTACAGGAAAATTTCTTCTTTAATAACTTTAGCCTCCATAAATCGAAGTTGAGGCTGAGAAAGCTTCCGAAATACTTCATAGGGTAAAACAGATCCAGTATCGAAACTCTTCAAAACGTAAATGGCTCTAAAGATTAACAAACTGCGCCATTGTCTTCTGCGTTAACTCACCCTCCAGGTAAACAATGGAACAAACTCAGACGGTTATCGTTAGCACGTGTTTTATTATTACCACGTTTAAAAAAAAACTTTCCTCCTGTCTGCCTGTCTGAAATCTTGCAATTTAACTTTTACCAAAAGTTTTCTAAAATAGCTAATAATAATTATTGACTTTGGAACCCTTAAATTTTCAAGGCGATCCATGAGGTGTCATTAAAAAGCTCCGAATTCTAAAAAAAATGAAGTCAAACAAAGACACTTTTTAACAAAATTACAGTGCAGTGTTCTTGCTATCCACGTTATGGTCCCGTTTACCCCAATTTCCTTGTAATACTTTATTCTCTTGTGTATACTGAATCTAATTATTTCAATGTCTGAAGTGCCAGTGGTCATCTCGGTATATTCCACATCCCTTCGTCATCATACCATAATCTCACAATGGCTCTGCATAATCCACTCAAAATGTCAGAAATGTCAGACTAGATCCAGTAAATGTAGTGCTTGGCTCTCTAACTTGCTGCCAGTGAGCTACACACACACACACACACACACACCACACACACATATATATATATAAATATATATATATAAATATATATATATATATTAGGGCTGGTACTGATTATTTTTTGTTCGATTAATCTGGAAAAAATGTAATCGATTAATCGATTAATTTCGATTAATTATATTTTATATAACGCATATGGCATATATAGATCCCGTTAAGTCGCGATTGATTATTTAGCAAAATTGGTTAAGTCGCGGTAATTTCATGGCTCCCGAATTTTGTGACGTAACAAAGCAAATTCGTTCTGCTATGCAAGATATAAGGAAGAAAAACCTTTTTATTTAGGTATGCACGTCTAAATAAATAATAATAATACGAGGGAAAAGTAGTTAAGTAACAAAAATTAAAAATAATTAATAAATTGGAAACAGAAAAATAATAATTAGAAATATTATCTTAAATCGATTAAATTTTTAAAAAGATTATTCGATTAATTTATCGTTAATTTCCGCAGCCCTAAATTATAGATATATACATATACAGTGATACCTCAAGATACGAGTTTAATTCGTTCCGGAACCTTGCTCGTATGTCGAATTGCTCGTATCACAAAGCAATTTTCCCCAATTGGAATTAATTGAAATTCCATTAATCCGTTCCAGCCCAAAAACTTGCTAACCCTAATTGTTTTTACGCGTTTTTGAATTAGAAAAATGTATTTATAAATTACAAATATGGTATAAAAACATAATAAAAGAGAATGTAAAGCAAAAACAAATCTGGTTTTATAAAGTGTAGATATATATTTGTATTGCGGTCACTTAAATGTAACTTACACACAACTTAAATGCTGCTGTCTGCTTAATTTTAGTCACTGCTTTTCTCTTCACTGGTCTTTGCTTTTTTCGCCGGTTTAAAAAAATGTTAGGCAAGTGTCATTAAATAGCTCCGATGCACAACCAGTTGCAACTTTTTCGGGGTGTTTCTTTTCCACGAACTGTGAAACTCTCTCCCACATCCCCAAGATCTTATTTATCTCACTTGTAGAGATAACCTCCTCCCCCCCTGGCTCTTCCTCAAAACGAATTTCTAGCAGAACCCCCGTATGCTTATGCGACAGTAACTCTTGTAATTCTTCGATCGCCAGTTCCCGAGAGTGCTCGTATCTCAAATTTCGCTCGCATTTCAAAACGAAACTTCGCTCGCTCGACAGCTCGTATCTCAAATAACTGGTATGTCGGGATACTCGTATCTCAAGGTACCACTGTATTTTGCAGCCTTCTAATTAGCAAAGAAAAAATTAGTTTTAATGTGCTCCTGCATTCAAAAGCTCTTATATTCTTATAAGTAGGCTACCACTTCAACATTTAAAAAAAAATATCGAGCTATACATATTTCTTAATTTAGAAATGACTTTAAAATTTGTGAAATACCCTCTCGGATTGCTGCAGCATCAATCGTAATTTAGGTTCATAAAAATTCCCTGCTAGAAAAGTCATGTGTTACGTGAATTCGTAAAGTCACTTTGTTGAGGGAAATGATATCATGTCAAACAGTGCAAATCTTACTTTAAGGTGTTCACGTTATCTCTGTTATGTCTTTCTCAGAACATGTTGTGATGAGACAGTTTATAAAATGGAACCTAGATTTTTAGAAGACGTCTTAACAAAATATTGTTTTGTAGATAACAGGGTTATTCTGACAATTTTAAATATTTCTTTGTGTGTCCCATAACCTCGTGGTCGTAGGGGGTTGTAATGTTTCCATTATAACTTTCTCGGGGTTTGGTAGACCTTGGTGGCGCCCATCTCCTTTCCAGGTCAGCGGAGGAATTTTTAGCGATAGTCATTCATCAACATTTTTATTATGGCTTTAACGTGGGACTGCTTCGAGGGTGTAAACATCCATACCAGGACGGATGGAAATCTATACATCAGCCGGCTCCGTGCGAAGAGAAAAGCGGAAACTGTTTTAATTAGAGAGTTGCTCTTCGCGGATGACGCAGCCCTTACCTCACATTCAGAGATAGGTCTCCAACTTTTGGTCAATAAGTTCTCAGAGGCATGCAAGGATTTTGGTCTAGCGATAAGCCTAAAAAAGACCAACATTATGAGACAAGGAACAGACTGCTTCCCAGCAATCTCCATTGAGGGAAACACCTTGGATGTCGTCAAGGATTTTACCTACCTTGGCAGTAACATCACAAGCACATTCTCCATGAAAAAGTAAATTGAAACCAGAATCGGCAAGGCTGATGGCTAGGCTGAATCAAAGAGTGTGGAACAATGCACAGCTCACTGATAGGACGAAAATCACTGAGTACCAGGCCTGCGGGCTCAGCACACTCCTCTATGGCAGCGAGTGCTGGACGACCTATGCCAAACAAACAAAGCAACTCAACAGCTTCCACTTACGATGCTTGCGCAGGATTCTGCACATCACGTGGCAGTACATCGAGGTACTCAGAAGGATTCATATGCTGAGCATGCACTCAATCCTAATTGAGAGGCGCCTGCGGTGGTTGGGTCATGTCCGCAGGATTAGCTCGGAGCACATCCCAAGAGCCTTGCTTGACGGCGAGCTGGCAACTGGTATGCGGAAAAGAGGGCACCCTTGCTTGCGCTTCAAGGATGTCTGCAAGAAAGAGATGACTCTGGCGCAGATTGGCCATAAAACGTGGGAGACCATTGCTGAGGAGCGCACCTCCTGGCGGGCAAAAGTACGCGATGGCATTCAAGTCGCGGAAGCTTCCCTCACAGCCAGGAGCGAGGAAAAAATGGGCCAGGAGAAAGGGGAAGGGGGGAAGAGGAGCAGGAGGAAACGCCATCATCCCATAAGGATGGACGGATGCCGTAGAACGTGGGCTAGATTCAACGCAACTCAGCTTGTGAGACGAGCGCACTATTTACTTCGCTATTCTGCCATAATTTAATACAAATTGTGATGAACAAGGCGGGTGAAATAAGACAATATGAGGATACTGTGAGTCTGAGCGAGAGAGTTTCAGGTAGCCGAACTTAAATCCTCTCTAATGAGGCAACATGTTATATCAAATGAAAGCAGCCAAAGCCATTTTCTTTCTGGTTCAGGGAGAAAAACAGTCAAGCTAAGACAAATTACGAGAGCACAGTTATCCAACTAACTTGAGTTTCCCCGGATGTCCAATGGGGAAAATTTGAATTTTTTAGAGCACCCATTGGTGCGAAAGATATTTGCTACCACCTTAACAAGTCAAAAGTTCAAGGCATCTTCAAGCCTCACCATAGATCTCAGTTGCTTTCTGACTTAAGCCAAATGTAGCTCAGCTGCGCAGGAAGATGCGCTGCCAGGTTGTTTTATGATTAGGCGAAGACTTAAGTCTTTAAAAATAGGTTAATGATAGGTTATTTACAACGTGTTAGCAGATGGTAACAGATTTTTTAGCTTTTTAAATCTTTAAATACAATTTATTTTATTGAATATTTGTTGAGGTCCACCTGACTTACCTTCTACTTATATGTGCCACATATAATTTTAGTTTGAGACCCCTGATTTAGATTAACATCAATTTCTGTTGCACGTTATATGAATTTAGACCACAAAAAGTTTTTATACAAAAAAATGAATTAACTGTTTTAGTAAACTTCATGTCCTTAAGAAAGGAAAGGGGGAACTAAAAATGTGTTTTTTATATGGTTGGGGATAGCTGTTGTAAGGATTGGATAGCAATATGTAATCCCCCCTCCCCACATGCCTTGAACTTCTCAATAGTTCTCCTTCATAACTAAATATATTTTCCTGGCCTGTTAGCTTTAGGCCAGGGGTGCGCAACCTGCGGCCGTGGGCACAAAAATGTGCGGCCGTGGAAATCTGTTTATTTATAATAACCTGGGGCCGTGGAAATCTGTTTAATTTATAATAACCTGCGGCCGTCAAATATTTGCCATTTGGCAATATATTATTTAAAGTTTTAAACGAAATATCGAATATTCATTAACACTCTTAAACACTTGTTATTGCGAAACAATTACGACTCCGGCAGCTGTAGCATTAGCTGCAGTGTTAAGCGTTCATAGACATTTGAATAGCGCAGCTACTCGTATTCATTCGCTCCCTATCCCCAACATTTGAATTGTGCGAAGATCTGCTACCATGGAGACACTCATTACTTGAACTCGAGGAGAAGACATATTTTGGCAGTTTAAAATGCTTGCATCGACTCACACTTTGATCTGAAGAACCTGCGAGGCATCTGTAAATGGTTGGTAAGCAAAATGGCATCGTGGCTAGATTTTCCGAATTATTTGTTGAAGGAACACGGTAATGACGAGCTCAAAAAATCTGCACTACATTATTCGCCAGGAGGCGCTGTGTTATAAATCTGTTTATTTCGATAAAATTCTGAAGGATGTGAATCGCATTATCATTCGCGCGAATGCTCTTCAACGCCGCCAATTCATACAAATTCTTCACACAAATGATTTGTCGGCTGAAGGTATTCCGTACCACACCAGCGTTCGTTGGTTGTGTCAGGGAGAAACATATCGCCGTGTTCTGCTGCTACGAAAAGAAATACTGGAATTTTATGCCACGAAAAACAAGAACTGCCCACTGAAGAATCAGGCCTTCTTAACATCTCTATAGCCGTCCTTGTAGATTTGTTAATTTATATCAACTGCCTCAACGAGTCTCTGCTAGGCAAAGGAACATCAGCTTACCTCATGCACAGAAGAGTACAAGATGTCTGCGACAAATGTCGTCTGTTACAAAGTCATATCCAACAGCTCAATCTCTAGCATTTCCCGCAACTCACCGCTCTAATCGAGAGCCATGAAATAAGAAAAATTAAAATTCTGGCTACATCCTTTTCAGGCATCCTCGAAGCGCTGTTGTTGGTATTCGCAGAACGTTTTCAGGATTTCGACAAGATTTCCGAAAATATGAGACTCGTTGCTTTTCCACATTTGGTTGAGACAGAGAGAGTGCCGTTGGATGTCCAAATGGATTTGATCGAACTAAAAAATAACGCGCAGCTTTTGAAGAAATTCGAGCACAAAAACGATCTACTGGAGACATGGAAAGGAGCTGTGGAGTATCCCAAGCTCCACGAAATAGCAAGAAACACTCTGGTGTTATTTGGAAGCACTTACATGTGCGAAACGTCATTTTCACGAATGAAATATCTCAAGAACAAATATCGCACCCGACTGGTGGACACCAATCTGGCGTCAGGAATACGGCTGATGATCTCAAGCGAGGGCCCGGACTTTGCGCGACTCTCTGCAAACATCCAAGAGCCAGGCAGCCTTTAATTTCTAGAACTCTGGACTGCTGAGTAACATGGAGTGTTAATGAAGCAGCTTATCACTTGTTCAATTATTGTGTTCTCAGTGTACTAATGCCACCTAACAATATACTCATGCTGTACTTGGTGTGACATAATGATAGGTTTACATGATAATGTTCAATAAAGTAAAAATATAAGAGAATATCAATGAAAATGTTCTTGTTTGTAGTTAAGCACTGTGTTTGCCTACAATACATTATGATTATGTCATTATTATCTCGCGTTGACTATTACCAGAGGTAAATTTTTGATAGTGACCGTTTCGTTTTTCAGTGAAAATTTTTTGGCGGCCGTCGCAAAAGTATTTCTTTTAAAATGCGGCCGGGAATAGCCCAAAGGTTGCGCACCCCTGCTCTAGGCTAATGTTTCTCTAACGCAGGAACTTCGGCCCGCGACTCCATTTTATCCGGTCCGCCAAATGGTATACTTGAATGTTGAATGAGCTTGACAGAAAAAAATGGCAAATTTAAAATGCTAGAACGTCATCACACGAGCTGAGAAATCGTGGCTGCTTTTTGATAATATTTCCTATTTGTTATTTTATTTAGATTTTTATTGTATATAGCAATGCTTGCGTTCCTCCCACCACTCCTAGTCATTCCCCGGCTGTTTGGTAGCTTACGTGTTCATTTTATCGAAAGAACACACAAACGGGCATTTTTGTTTACCTCGTAGATGGACACAGCTTTCAGCACGGGTTTGAATCTACAGAAATATTTACATCTTGTTGTCTGTCATCTATTTTAAAGGTAAGTAACAAGGAATTCTTTTTTTGACTGTGTTATGTAGTTAATTACACACGTGAATAGAGGCATAAATATACCACAGGTGCCTCATCTTATTGCGAAAACAGTATCTCAACCCCAATCTCAGAAATGAAGGTACTGTTTGTGCTACTATGGTTTATTTTTAAATCCCTTATATTAACTTCACTGCCGTCTCTCTCAGTCGTTCGTCGCCGGGCGGAAAAACAAAAGTAAATAATGACCCAATTCCCGTGATGCCATCGAGCTGTAATTTGGCACATAGACTTGTGCACCGTATCAAAATTTCAGATCGAGCGAACGTACCGTAATTTAATTAATGCATTTTTAGTTTATCTATATAAAACTATATGTAGCAGTAGCTATTGTTTACATTTATCGGGTCATTTGACTTTACGCCAGCCATCGATGACCACATCTAGTGTTTCTAATTCACTCAGTTTCAGGCTGTAAATGTTTGTCGCGTTGGAACATAATCAATACTTTAAGTTCTGTCTCATATATAAGGGATTTATAGTCAAAACTTTGTTTTTACATTTAAAAAAAAATTAAATCCCTTATATTAACTTCAAAATCTTGACGTGATCTCTTCGTACGTCGGTCGGGCGGAAAACAAAAGTAAAAAAATGACACACTTCCCGTGATGCCATCGAGTTGAAATTTTGCACATAGACTTGTGTCACCTAATAATGCATTGTATCAAACTTTCAGATCGATTGAACGTACCGTAATTAAATTAATGCATTTTTAGTTTATCTCTATATAACATGTGTAATTCAACTTCACAGTTTGTTATTGTTTTTCTTCCACGTGCCAGTTGAGTTCACGCGTTGACGCCCCCCATCGATGTACCGGCGTGCTTTTGTTTACATTTTACGTGTCACGCTGAGCTCGGTCCAGCGATCAGTGACCAGACCTTTCCCCTCCCCCCTCCTACCACCCCCACCCCCCTTATACAGCAACGGGGAGTTAAGGCAGATTCAGTCTGTAAATATTTGTCGCGTTTGAACATGATTAATACTTTTAAGTATGTCTCATATATCAGGAATTTATAGTCAAAAACTTTGTTTTTACGGGTTTTTTAATTAGCTTCTTCTCTTTTTTAATATTTTGTATTGCTCGTTACTCTCTTTTCATACTACGCATCTTACATCAGCCAGAACTCTTGCCGGAAAGACTTGGATATTTCTTGTATTCAGAAACAAGTCGTTTCTGGCGTGTACTTCTTTCAGGGGCATGCACTCCATCACTGTCAGTTCCAGGCATTAAAAATAAATAAATCTGAATTCTGTGGCTTGCCCCATCGCAAACCAGTGGCTCAGCTCCGGTAAAGTCTTGCTTCTTTTTACAAGCCACGAAAATAAATGCATGGGTTTCTCAAAGTAAAAAAGAGTGCGCTGGTCGACAGCCGTCGGATCCTACCTGTCTATCGAAGCTGTTATTTGTGGTCAAAATCACATTACGCATGATTGAATTTAAGTTTTAAACATCAGTTAAAGTATAACCTCGTCTGCTAACTCTATAGAATCATCAAATGATAACCTCGTCTGCAAACTCTATAGAATCATCAAATGATAACCTCGTCTGCAAACTCTATAGAATCATCAAATGATAACCTCGTCTGCAAACTCTATAGAATCATCAAATGATAACCTCGTCTGCAAACTCTATAGAATCATCAAATGATAACCTCGTCTGCTAACTCTATAGGATCATCAAATGATAACCTCGTCTTCTAACTCTATAGAATCATCAAATGATAACCTCGTCTGCAAACTCTATAGAATCATCAAATGATAACCTCGTCTGCTAACTCTATAGAATCATCAAATGATAACCTCGTCTGCTAACTTTATAGAATAATCAACGGATTTCAAGGTACGCTTTCATTAATTTGATGCTCAACTCATTTTGATTGCTTCCAAAGGTCTTGATTAACTTTTTACTGAAAGGCAAACATTTTTACAAATGGAGTACGGGATGTAAACATATAAAACGAGATTGACTGGTGAACATTTGCAAACAATTCATTTAATTAAAGCAGCGATCCCTACCAAACGTTAATGATATATTGAAAGCCAAATATTAGTATCACAAATCTCACTAACCATTTTTGAGGCCCCTATCCTATTAACTCGTGAAGGAATCCGGATTCAACGCATCCGGTTCTGTCGTCAACTTTTTCAAAACGCTCGTTAACACGTTTTCTGACTAGCTAGAGAGCTGAAATTTTCACAGTAGGTTTGCCTTGTGGGAAGGATAAAGCTATTAAATTTTCAGATCGATCGAATTTACCGTAATTAAATTAATGCATTTTTATTTTATCTCTATATGTAGCGGCAAGCTTTTGTTGACATTTTACGCGTCACGCTGAGTTAAGTTCAACCATCCATGACCCAAACGTTTTCCGTTTTACAACAAAGGGTATTTACGGCAATCTCAGTCTGTAGTGTTTGTTGCGTTTAAGCATGATAAATACTTTTTAGTTATGTCTCATATAAAAGGGATTTATAGTTAAAAACGTTGGTTTTACGTGGTTGTATAATTTAATCCCTTATATTAACTTTCTTTGTTTTTACGGGGTTGTCTAATTCAATCCCTTATATTAACTTTCTTTGTTTTTACGGGGTTGTCTAATTCAATCCCTTATATTAACTTCACCGTCGTCTCTTGGGTTCGCAGGCGTTCGGTCGGGCGGAAAAACAAAAGTAAAAAATGACACACTAAGAAAGTGTGACAGTTTGTGACAGGGGGAAGGGAGGGGGTCCAGCCATGTGTGACGTCACGGTGTTTTATATAAAATTTCAACTATTTTGTTAATAAAAACAAAAAAATTTGTTCGAAAGTGTGACGTACTTTAGGGGGGGGGGTCAGAGATTTGTGACAGTTTGTGACAGGGGGGTGGGGGGAATTAAAAATGGTCAAAAATAGCGTGACTTACTTTATGGATTATGAGGATTGCCCCTCCGTAAACTGATTTTAAAAAAATAATATTTTTTTAAAAAGAGAACATGACAAAACCACTCAGTGGCATAGCGAGGGTTGGTGTCAACCGGTGCAGTCAACTCACGGTTCCAACACATTCCACTTGGAATGACTCAGAACATGGATTTTTTTTTAATGAGAGCAGAGTAAAACAAGGATAAGAATTTAAAAAAATAATTTTGAAGGTCGGCGGGTAAAAATATTTTAAAATATTTAAGAATACTATAGTTACCATGAACAGCTAGTAGTTTTTATAATAATAATAATAAAAATTATAATAATAATTATTATTATTCGTAGTAGTATTATTGTTATGTCATCATCATAGTAAATGTATTTTATTCTAAATTTTACTTTCCTGGTATTTAAATCGTATAAATATAAATATAAATTACTATGACAAAATGAAATTTCATAGCTAATAGAGCCTGACCAGATGACAGGGCTGCTTTAACTCTATTTTAGCCTAGGCATTTTAAAGGATTCGGGTTAAAGGAAATTCTAGTATTCTAGAATTTTCTAGTATTGGTGGCTGGATAGCGAAGTCAACAGTGCGCTCGCCTCACAAGCTGAGGGGCGTGGGATCTAGCCCACGTTAAAGCCACTTTAAAAAATGTTGATGAATGACTAACGCTAAGAAAGTCCTCCGCTGACCTGGAGAGGGATGGGCGTCGCCAAGGTCTACTAAGCCTGAGAATGTTCTAATGGAAACATTAGAACTCCCTACGACCTTGAAAGAAGCTTAAGGGACACAACAAAAAAAAGTATTTTAAAGACCCGTTATATTCTTCAAACAAACCTTATTGAGCCAAAGGTTTCTCATGCTTTTTAAACAGTCCTTGTGAAGCAAGATATCTCTCACGTTCTTCACACAGTCCTTATGGAGCCAAATGTATCATACGTTCTTCACACAGTTCTTATGGAGCCAAATGTATCATACGTTCTTCACACAGTCCTTATGGAGCCAAATGTATCATACGTTCTTCACACAGTCAATATGGAGCCAAATGTATCATACGTTCTTCACACAGTCCTTATGGAGCCAAATGTATCATACGTTCTTCACACAGTCCTTATGGAGCCAAATGTATCATACGTTCTTCACACAGTCCTTATGGAGCCAAATGTATCATACGTTCTTCACAGTTTTCATGGAGCCAAATGTATAATACGTTCTTCACACAGTCCTTATGGAGCCAAATGTCTCTCATGTTCTTCAAATGGCCCACATGGATCTAAAAGTATTTTACGTTTTTTTTTAAAAACTGCCCTCGAGCCATGGGCATCTCTTGCTCTTAAAATTTTTCCATTGGGACCAAGGCCTTCTAGTTTTTTTTAAAAAAATGATGTTAGAAAGACTTGTTGATTTATGGTGGCTTCCAAGTTGTTCTTGATAAGCTTTTGGTAACACTTACTTAAAGCCACACACAAATATCACGAGGAATGATTGTTTACTTAGAGATTTTCTAATAAAGCTCATGCAGCTGTGAATATCCAAACATCAGATGCTGAGCTGTTCATGATTTTGAGAAAATTAAATATCAGCTGTCTTCAGGTGTCCCTTAGGCATTGGATACTGTTTATATTCATTTCATGTTCAGGTAACTCAACTCGTCATTGAATAGGATTCAACTTGGAAAGGGCACAAATAATAAATATCTTCGCTCTCGTGTAGGCGAGTTAACAAAACTTATCCGTGACTCCCTATTTGCTCGTTGTTGTGATCATCGTTCACAACTGAATCGATCTCTTCAGCATTGCCCCGCTGTTTTCTACTGACGGGAGTTCAACATTTCTTAACTGGGCATCTGGTATTCTCATCTTAAATCTTGTTCTCCTCTTTACATGCTTGTTTTCATCCAGCATTTTAAAAGTGACAGAACTTTGCGTCCAAAACTGTTTTCGAATGCCTCTGGCATATCATACACAAAGTGCGTATATTTTTAACGTGCACGCACTCTTTTCTAGCACCGCAGCCATCTAACAAATGTGGCCAGATTTTTATCTTCCGTGGTTTTATGATTTATACTGTATGGTCTTGATTACTTTTGATTGCCTCCAGCAAAAAAAACTAAGTAAAACATTTATATTTTGTTTCTTTAAAATTAATCTCCACCAAACAGTTTGGCACAAAAAAACTCTATTAATTCTGAGTGACGAGTGAAAACAAACATCAAAATGTGCGTCTGCAGTATTTTCTCGTCATTTGGCCTCATCAAGTGTCTCTACGTCGAATTTTCCATCCTTGATCGGAATCGAAGGAAACATTGTTTTGGTAACCCCAAACCTAAAATGATCTTGAAATGTTGTCATACAGAAAGAAACATTTACTACAAACGTTTTTCTCTGTCTAACCACGCAAGTTCCGCGTGGCTTCGCCGTTGTCTAGGAATAAAACTTTACCCCTGATTTTTACACAATAAAATAGTAACACATCTCCAAGTTGCGAATAATAAATAACACTAGTGTTCATTTGCGGGACACTGCACATAAAAGACTAAAAGAATAGCAAGAATCAGGTAAATCTGCCATTAGTCAATTTGGCGTCATGCAATTGAGATTGTGTCACCCAGTGCCGATCGCATCCGCTTTTCAACTGTAGCCCCTGGATATTAATCTATACACCCCCACTTTTGTACAACATAATTTTAAAATATATATTCAAGAGATTATTTGAAATTTAAAAAGTGTGTGATTAGTCTGATCTCATTCATTACAGAAGTTTATTGCGCCCTATGCTTATCTATGATTTTTCTTATCTAACACGTCACAGATGCTTAGTTTATGGAGGAGATTATTGCATTCTGATACAAGTTATTTTTGAAAATACATGAATGCGTGTAGTGTACGCTGAGCTAATGCATCCACACCCAAACTACAAAATGACAAATCAAAGTGGAAACAAATTATAAATTCGATTTCTAAAAGTTACACTGAAAAGTAGTGTGTGAATTAAAAATAAAGGTGAAATTTTACCAAGCTACCTGAAAATAAACACTTACCAAAATGAGCTAGACTACATCAAACGTTATTCCTGTTGTTTCTGATTAGCAAGAACTGCAGATGACGGTAATTAAACCATCTTAGCGTTGTTATTTTGTTTTGGTACAAGTTCTGAGAGAATGGACACACGGCAGCCGAGACCTGCTACAACTGAACTAAAACGCGCACGCAAGGAGCCGAATCTGCCAGGAACAACCAGAAGACTTGTTTTTGTACCCGGAGCCGTCCCGATTTAAAAAAAAATGATGACAGGCGCTGAACCGGGTAGACAGTGGTAATCAAATGTCTAGGGAGTGGATTAAAAATAGACATGAGGGAGGTGTTACAATCGAGGGTCCTGGGTCAAGACGAACGATCGGCGTATGACGATTGGATGTTTGTAACATAACATAAAAGAAGGAGGGTCTGTCTCTATTCTTAGAAGATAAAATAATAATTTTAAAAAAAAACAACAACATTTAACAAGAACGCTGAACGTTAAATTCGAAGTAAAACGCTTGACTTAAGTAAATCCCTATTAAAATTATACATTTTCAGAGTTGTACTGCAACTTCATAAAGACCCGTTAGGATATATAGAAAAAATATTTTTTAAAAGAAAAATAATTGTTTCTTACAACAGCAAAAAATAGTCTCTTTCAACTCCAGCAGGACTAGGAATCCACCCACAAATTTATCGATAGACTTTATATGAATGTTCATGTTGCCAGTCAAGGATGAGAAACATAAATTACGGGAAAAAATTACATTCCAAGGCTTGCGTGTCGACAAATCACTGTTAAATATATTTGAAAAAAAAATAATTTATCGATTAGTAGCATCTCATTAGAGGTTACGATGACAAGATAAATTGATAAAAATAAATAACAATATTTTTTTTAAAAAAATCTATTAAAGGGAAGATAATATTCCAATTTCATTAGTTTTTTTACTACCCTTATTTGTCTGCGTAAACAAGGATTGGGTGAAAATGCTATGATAGTAAAGGAATCTTTTAGACCGAAAGATATTTATTATTATTATTAATATTAGATTATATAAATATCACGTCTTTAATTAGCCTCTAACATCTGAGTAGAACTGAGTTTAGACAAATAAAAATGCATTAGGAAAACCACTGAAGTAAAACATGTCAGGTGGCTGGTGATCAAGGTTTCCTTTGTCCCCAATAAAGTGATGAAGTAGTTACAATGCGGGTCCAAAGAAAAATGGGTTTGAAATTTTGCTTTGCTTCGCTTCGTGTCGTGTTTCTTTGTTTGTTTGTTTGTTTGTTTGTTTGTTTTGGTTAAATTGGGGGTGGGGGGGAAGGGGGTTGCATTAGATAACCTGACTTGAGCGCCAACTTTTACCAATCGGTCTATTATTGTTACGTTTAAAAGCAACATAATTAGTTTTTGTTTTTTTAAAAATTGTATGACATTTTCTTTGCTTTGTTTCATGGTAAGGCATAGATTATCGTCGAAAACAACAGAATAGTTAAGAATTCTTTGTACCCTTTGATCATGAGATAAACGTCCTCTTGTTGCAACTAACTTTGACAAATTGATCATTACTAAAACTTATCAGGTTAGCATGGTCTTAACAGAAATTCGTCTCCTATAAAAAAATAAAAATAAGTTCTAACTTACCCGCTTGCTTTTCCAATGATGACAAGTAGGTGATATAATTATTGTTTCATCAAGTGTGTGCCTAAATTTCCTACTGGTATTTCTAGATTTCAATGTCCCCCGAAATTTTAAAATAATTATTGGGAAAATATTTATTTTTAATCATTCACATGATGTTATAAGTGCTTTTAATTTTTAAATCCTTTATATTAACTTGTGGTGTCTGTTTGAGCCCTTGATTGCTTGCTTGCCGAAAAAATTTTGGATCGTTTTTTAACCCACTTCCTTGTAAGCTAGTGAGCTGAAATTTTGCAGGCAGATTCGTATGTATCAAAATTTCAGATCGATCGCATGTACTGCAATTAAATTATTGAATTTTAGATTATTTTATTTATTTCCATGTATCATGTTAATTTTTGAGATAGAGTGTCGCGGTGCGTATTATATTGAACCACCTTTCCTTATCTTATCTTATCTTATCTGTTTACAGACGCCCCTTCTATACAGAAGATTATTGCGTCCTACGCTTATCTATGGTTTGTGTTTAGTCCTGCATTTTTATTAGAGATTTAAATGTTGATAAAGTGTTGGTTTTCCTGGATTCTTCAGGCAACCCATTCCACGCCCGAATTCCGGACGGGAAGAAGGAAAACTTGTATGTGTTTGTTCTTGCATACGGAATAAGAAAGGTGTTTTTATCCTTATGTCTATCTGAGGGTTGTATTAAGTTATCTTTGTGTTGTATTTCTAAATTAGAATTAATTGCTTTATGTATGATTACTACTTTGCTCTTGGTTCTTCTATCCTCTAGTGTTTCAAGGTTTAATGATTTAACTAATGGTGTTATTCTTGTCAGTTTCGAATATTCTCCTGTTATGAATCTGGCAGCTCTTTTTTGAATTTGTTCTAGTTTATCAATGTTTTCTTTGGTGGACGGGTCCCATACAGAAGATGCATATTCTAGTACAGGTCTCCTGTCGCGCAATAAGGGGCTTAATGTATTGGCAATACTTTTTATAAACATATACCTGATCGATGCGCATTAAATTTAACATGTTTTACAAGACATAACTAAACTTTTGTCTAGCGCTGCATATTATAATGAACATTCTTTTAGTTATGTCTCCCATATAAAAGATTTATAGTCAAAAACATGTTTTTTTTACGTTTTTTATTTATTCTTTGTTGTAAACCAGATTTTCCCAAGCTTTAACCAGTAACACGCAGTCTATTCCGGAGGGATGTACATAAATTATTCCACGTCTGTACCATTACGTGCGAAGCAAGGAGCCAGAAGTCAGACTGCCTCAGACGGTACTCTTTTAAATAAAAAATTAATCTGTAGCAAATAGTTCTAACCCCTGTGCTCAAAGTAGTTTATGTATCGTGAGTATTTTGTATGTGTGTGCGCGCGTGTGTGTGTGTGGGTGTATGTGTGGGTGTGGGTGTGGATGTGTGTGTGGGTGGGCGTGTGGATGTGTGTGTGGGTGGGTGTGTGTGTGTGTGGGTGTGTGTGTGGGTTTGTGGGTGAATGTGTGTGTGGGTGGGCGTGTGGATGTGTGTGTGGGTTTGTGTGTGAAGGGTGGGTGGGTGTGTGGATGTGGGTGTGTGTGGGTGTGTGTGTGTGTGGACGTGTGTGTGTGGATGTGTGTTGTGGATGTGTGTGTGTGTGGGTGGGTGTCGATGTGTGTGTGTGGGTGGGTGTGTGTGGGTTGGGGTGGTTTCGTGTGGGTATGTGGGTGGGTTTGTGAGGGGTGGGGGTGGGTGGGGGTGTGTGGGTGAAGATGCCGACAAAGTAGCGCTGTTAAATGAATGCATGTAAAAAATTAAGTGATGTCAAAATGTGTAGAGTCCCCAAAAGCAATGAACGCTGTGCTAACAACGTGTCAGATATTATATATAACTAGGGGCAAGTACCCGGCTTCTCCCGGGTTTAACAACAACAGCAACAACAACAAAAACAACAACAGCAACAAAACAACAAAAACAAACAACAAAAACAAAAAAACAACAACTACAACAACAACAGCAACAACAACAAAACAACAACTACAACAACAACAGCAACAACAACAGCAACAACGACAAAACCAACAACAGAAACAGCAACAGCAACAAAACAACAAAAACAAAACAACAAAAAAAAACAACAAAATCAACAACAAAAAAACAATAAAACAACTACAACAATAACAGCAACTACAACAAAGCAACAACAACAAAACAACAACTACAACAGCAACAACAACAAAGCAACAACAACATGAAGGACATTGTCGTTGCAGGGCAAGGGATGTGGACAACAACAACAGCAAAAACAACACAAAAGCAACAACAGCAACAGCAACAAAAACAACAACAGCAACAAAACAACAAAAACAAACAACAAAAACAAAACAACAATAACTACAACAACAACAGCAACAACAACAAAGCAACAACAACAAAACAACAACTACAACAACAACAGCAACAACAACAGCAACAACGACAAAACCAAAAACAGAAACAGCAACAGCAACAAAACAACAAAAACAAAACAACAACAAAAAACAACAAAATCAACAACAAAACAACAATAAAACAACTACAACAACAACAGCAACAACAACAAAGCAACAACAACAAAACAACAACTACAACAGCAACAACAACGAAGCAACAACAACATGAAGGACATGGTCGTTGCAGGGCAATGGTTGTGGACAACAACAACAACAGCAAAAACAACACAAAAGCAACAACAGCAACAGCAACAACAACAACAACAGCAACAACAACAGTAACAACAACAAAAACAACAACAGCAACAAAACAACAAAAAACAAAAACAAAACAACAACAACTACAACAACAACAAAGCAACAACAACAAAACAACAACTACAAAACAACAACAGCAACAACAACAGCAACAACGACAAAACCAACAACAGAAACAGCAACAAAACAACAAAAACAAAACAACAACAAAAACAACAAATTTAACAACAAAACAACAACAACAGCAACAACAACTACAACAACAACAGCAACAACAACAAAGCAACAACAACAAAGCAACAACAACAGCAACAACAACAGCAACAACAACAGCAACAACGACAAAAACAACAACAGAAACAAAACAACAAAATCAAACAACAAAAACAAAACAACAACAAACAACAACTACAACAACAACAGCAACAACAACAGCAACAACAACAAAGCAACAACAACAAAACAACAACTACAACAACAACAGCAACAACAACAGCAACAACGACAAAACCAACAACAGAAACAGCAACAGCAACAAAACAACAAAAACAAAACAACAACAAAAAAACAACAAAATCAACAACAAAACAACAATAAAACAACTACAACAACAACAGCAACAACAACAAAGCAACAACAACAGCAACAACAACAGCAACAACAACAGCAACAACAACAGCAACAACAACAGCAACAACAACAAAAACAACAACAGCAACAACTACAAAAACAAAACATCAACAAAAAAATCAACAACAAAACAACAACAAAACAACAACAAAACAACAACTACAACAACAACAACAACAAAGCAACAACAACAAAACAACAACTACAACAACAAAAGCAACAACAAAAGCAACAACAACAAATCAACAACAATAGCAAAACAATTATTTTATGGCGATAGTTGCCTTCTTGTTAATCTTGACACCAAAATGTTTATTATTTTGCGTCATTATTTTACGTCTTAATTTTCAATAATTTTTATTTTATATAGCTCATATAAGGAAAAACTACATTTTGGGCCCCCGGCCCCCAGTATCTTATATATATGGAACGAAACCTGTTTAATAACCCTTCCGGTATAATTTTGTGTACGTGTACCAAATTTCACGTTATTTGGTTGTCTGGATCTTGAGTTATTAGGGAACAGACAGACAGACAGACAACAAATGCGTCTTATATATATAGAGATATCTAAGCTGGATAAAAATATTTACACTCAACAGTAATAAATCAAACGTTAATTTCCGAGTAACACTTTGTATAAAGACATGGAATTGATTTTGTACCAAGCATCACTTCATCGTTAGTGCACTGTGATGGATACCCTGCAACGTTTGTGTTGGCTCTGTGTAGAAATATTTAATGTCTTGATTTTATTAAATAGTTTATCTTCGTATGTTTTTTTCTATTGTGTTCAGCTTCAGTCGGTGATTCTGGTGTTTTTCTTCGTTTTAATATAAAAGCTTTTTATTTTTATTGAAAATCTTGTTTTGAGACGAGGAAGATAAAAAAGCAATTTTGTTCACTTTGTGTTTATTTAAGTGTGGAGTTATCTGTACCTGGCGGATATCAGTGCAGGGGTAGGGTATTGAAAACTGCGATGAATTAGAAACCATAGTATTTTTGTCTTTTGATTACTTGTATCGGAAAGCTGTGCATTGGGAAACTTGATTTAACAGGGTGGTATGTATACAAACAGCTCTGTTCAGTGCATGGTACTACGAATGGAAAGAAAGTTAGTTAACACGCAAGAGTGTACTTCCAGTTGTGACCCCTGAAGATGTTTGCCCACACATTACCAATGCTACCAAATACAAATTTAATGAGGCTGAGAGAGACAGAGAGAGAGGGAGAGATAGAGAGAGAGAGACATAAATAGAGAGAGAGAGAAAGAAAGAGAGAGAACAATTGAGATATAAAGAAAATGGAATAGTTGGCATTGAGATAGAAAAATCACTAGGAACTAAAGCAAGGGATATCAATTTACCCGATAATTTAAAGTTACTAAAACTTTGAACTGTTCGTCTTGCCAGAAACTCGGCTAAATGACACAGCAGATGGAGTGGTTCACATTGAACGTATTCCTGTTGTTGGTTCTCTGTAACATGATAGCAGAAGTGACGGGAATGATGTGGATGTTGCCATCCTGTGTGGGGAAACACATTTTACAGTATTGGGGGGAAGTATGATAGTGTAGTACAATACATATCTTTTCAACCAATGAGACCTTTTCAAGACGGCAAGACGCCAAACTATAAAAAGCAAAGATGCTGATCGGTTTATAAAGGATCTGGTTGATTCGAACGACATAACGATGGAACCATCTAACATGGACGAACTCAAACTGCCGGCATTGCCCAGTAACCTCTGAAACAGTGACGCACATGTTGAAGTCGTGCCTCTCGTTTTACATAGGCGGGGGAGTATAGGGGTGGGAAGAGAGTCCCACGTTAAGACAATGTTGTGTGGGACTTCTCAGCAGATGGAGCAGGTTGCCCAAGGTGTTAGACAAAGCTTTAAGAGAGTAATCTCAAGCTTTCAGAATATGATATAAGATTAGATTAGACGTGGATGAAGTGGCTGCGATTTATAACAGAACGCTACCTCCGTAAATTGATTAACATGCCACTTATCCATTATATGGCCATATAAAGTTTGCGTGCATGGTTAATTGATGAATGAGAGAGACAACAACAAAAAAATACGAACAATAGCTGAATACAAGTGACCAAAAATAAATTTAATGACGGACAGATACTTCTCAAAGATTGGTATAAACCTGCATGAAATTAAAACTCAAAACCCCAAAAAACCCAACATTTTTTTTCTTTTAACAGCTGTCATGTGCGTGAAAAAGTTTTTTTTACGTTTCCAATGTATCTTCTCTCCCTTTAGTTTGTTTCCAGTTGAGAACATTTTCACACATCTCTATTTTTTAGATGTGGCGTACAGGTTACCAGCGGGAACCAACTCGCTTAATGTCTGTTACACGATGTCTCGGAATAATAAGCAACATTAAAAACACTTTTTAAAAACTAGTCTTATATTAAAAATGCACTAATTTTCTACTTTTTAGTCTACGCATTTTACAGTAAGTGCAAAGCCAGCTTACATTTGATCAATTTAGAAGTAGATATAAACCAAGAATGTCCTGGGATTAGTTCCGTTCTAAACGATTCGAATATTTTTAGCGAACTGATCCCAATTATCCGGCGACATTTACAGACTGAAACAGAATTATCTCCCCTGGTTTTAAAACTGGGCGCAGGGACGGTAGGGGGTGTGAACAGTGACGGTCGGAGTCAACGGGTGTACTGGGCACGTGAAAACAATTATAAACAAATAGTGGGACGGTTCCGATTAAACTTACAAAGCAAGTTAATATAAGACTGGTAATAAAACAAACCCGTAAAAGCAAAGTTTTTGACTATAAATCCCTTATATATGAGACATAACTAACAGTATTGATTACTTTCAAACGCTACAAACATTTACAGACTGAATCTGTCTAACTCAACTTTGCTTCATAACCCTGAGATGGGAAAAAGTCTGGTCACCGATTCGCTTGACCGAGCTCAGAGTGACACGTAAAATGTAAACAAAAGCACGCGGTACTTCGATGGGTCGCGTCAACGCATCAACTCAAACTTTCACGTGGAAAAAAAACACAATAACAAACAGTGAATTTGAATTACATACCTCATATAAGGATAAACTAAAAATGCATTAATTTAATTACGGTACGATCGATTGATCTGAAATTTTGATACGATGCATTGTTAGGTCAGACGGGCCCGTGTACCAAATTTCAGCTCGATCGGATCACGGTAAGTGGGTCATTTTCTACTTTTGTTTTTCCGCCCGACCCGCCCAAGATCAGAGACGGCCGCGAAGTTAATATAAGGGATTTAATAAAACAAACCCGTAAAAACAAAGTTTTTGACTATAAATCCCTTATATATGAGACATAACTAACAGTATTGATTATTTTCAAACATTTACAGACTGAATCTGTCTTAACTCAAGTTTGCTTCATAACCCTGGGGAGGGGGGGGGAGGTGAGAGGGGAAAAGTCTGGTCACCGATTCGCTTGACCGAGCTCAGCGTGACACGTAAAATGTAAACAAAAGTGCCCCGGCGCTTCGACGGGTCGCCTCAACGCGTCAACTCAAACTTTCACGTGGGAAAAAAAACAATAACAAACCGTGAATTTGAATTACATACCTCATATAAGGATAAACTAAAAATGCATTAATTTAATTACGGTACGTTCGATCGATCTGAAATTTTGATACGATGCATTGTTAGGTCAGACGGGTCCCGTGTGCCAAATTTCAGCTCGATCGGATCACGGTAAGTGGGTCATTTTCTACTTTTGTTTTTCCGCCCGCCCGCCCCCGAGCCCAAGACAGAGACGGCCGCGAAGTTAATATAAGGGATTTAATAAAACAAACCCGTAAAAACAAAGTTTTTGACTATAAATCCCTTATATATGAGACATAACTAACAGTATTGATTATTTTCAAACATTTACAGACTGAATCTGTCTTAACTCAAGTTTGCTTCATAACCCTAGGGGGGGAGGGGTGGGGGGGAGGGGTGAGAGGGGAAAAGTCTGGTCACCGATTCGCTTGACCGAGCTCAGCGTGACACGTAAAATGTAAACAAAAGCGCCCCGTCGCTTCGATGGGTCGCCTCAATGCGTCAACTCAAACTTTCACGTGGGGAAAAAAACAATAACAAACCGTGAATTTGAATTACATACCTCATATAAGGATAAACTAAAAATGCATTAATTTAATTACGGTACGTTCGATCGATCTGAAATTTTGATACGATGCATTGTTAGGTCAGACGGGTCCGTGTGCCAAATTTCAGCTCGATCGGATCACGGGAAGTGGGTCATTTTCGACTTTTGTTTTTCCGCCCGCCCGCCCATGAGATGACGAGAGACGAGAGACGGCGCGAAGTTAATATAAGGGATTTAATAAAACAAACCCGTAAAAACAAAGTTTTTGACTATAAATCCCTTATATATGAGACATAACTAACAGTATTGATTATTTTCAAACATTTACAGACTGAATCTGTCTTAACTCAAGTTTGCTTCATAACCCTGGGGAGGGGGGGGGGAGGTGAGAGGGGAAAAGTCTGGTCACCGATTCGCTTGACCGAGCTCAGCGTGACACGTAAAATGTAAACAAAAGTGCCCCGGCGCTTCGACGGGTCGCCTCAAGCGTCAACTCAAACTTCACGTGGGAAAAAAACAATAACAAACCGTGAATTTGAATTACATACATCATATAAGGATAAACTAAAAATGCATTAATTTAATTACGGTACGATCGATCGATCTGAAATTTTGATACGATGCATTGGTAGGTCAGACGGGCCCGTGTGCCAAATTTCAGCTCGATCGGATCACGGTAAGTGGGTCATTTTCTACTTTTGTTTTTCCGCCCGCCCGCCCAAGACAGAGACGGCGCCGCGAAGTTAATATAAGGGATTTAATAAAACAAACCCGTAAAAACAAAGTTTTTGACTATAAATCCCTTATATATGAGACATAACTAACAGTATTGATTATTTTCAAACATTTACAGACTGAATCTGTCTTAACTCAAGTTTGCTTCATAACCCTGGGGGGGGAGGTGAGAGGGGAAAAGTCTGGTCACCGATTCGCTTGACCGAGCTCAGCGTGACACGTAAAATGTAAACAAAAGTGCCCCGGCGCTTCGACGGGTCGCCTCAACGCGTCAACTCAAACTTTCACGTGGGAAAAAAACAATAACAAACCGTGAATTTGAATTACATACCTCATATAAGGATAAACTAAAAATGCATTAATTTAATTTAATTACGGTAGTTCGATCGATCTGAAATTTTGATACGATGCATTGTTAGGTCAGACGGGTCCGTGTGCCAAATTTCAGCTCGATCGGATCACGGGAAGTGGGTTATTTTCGACTTTTGTTTTTTCCGCCCGCCCGCCCATGAGATGATGAGATGACGACAGAGACGGCCGCGAAGTTAATATAAGGGATTTAAATACAACTCTAAACTTTGAAACGGGATACAAACAAACCCGTAAAAACAAAGTTTTTGACTTTAAATCCCTTATACATGAGACATAACTCACAGTATTGATTATTTTCAAACATTTACAGACTGAATCTGTCTTAACTCAAGTTTGCTTCATAACCCTAGGGGGGGAGGGGTGGGTGGGAGGGGGAGAGGGGAAAAGTCTGGTCACCGATTCGCTTGACCGTGCTGAGCGTGACACGTAAAATGTAAACAAAAGCACCCCGTCGCTTCGATGGGTCGCCTCAATGCGTCAACTCAAACTTTCACGTGGGGAAAAAAACAATAACAAACCGTGAATTTGAATTACATACCTCATATAAGGATAAACTAAAAATGCATTAATTTAATTACGATACGTTCGATCGATCTGAAATTTTGATACGATGCATTGTTAGGTCAGACGGGTCAGTGTGCCAAATTTCAGCTCGATAGAATTACGGGAAGTGGGTCATTTTCGACTTTTGTTTTTCCGCCCGCCCGCCCATGAGATGATGAGATGACGACAGACAGAGAGACAGAGAGAGACGGCGGTGAAGTTAATATAAGGGATTTAATAAAACAAACCCGTAATAACAAAGTTTTCTACTATAAATCCCTTATATTTTAGTCATAATTAAAAGTAGTGATTATGTTTCAACGCCACAAATATTTACGGACTGACACCAAGTGATGTCCCCTGTCTTTTAACGGGGGATGGGTCGTGAGGGGGTGTCGGCACGACGGTCGACGTCTAAGCGTCAACTCAAACTCACGTGGAAAAAAACAATAACAAACAGTGAATTTGAATTACATACATCATATAAGGATAAACTAAAAATGCATTAATTTAATTACGGTACGTTTGATCCATCTGAAATTTTGATACGATGCATTGTTAGGTCAGACGGGTCCGTGTGCCAAATTTCAGCTCGATCGGATCACTCGAAGTGGGTCATTTGTGACTTTTGTTTTTCCGCCCGCCCAGCCCATGAGATGATGAGATGATGAGGCGGCCGCGAAGTTAATATAAGGGATTTAATAAAACAAACCCGTAAAAACAAAGTTTTTGACTATAAATCCCTTATATATGAGACATAACTAACAGTATTGATTATTTTCAAACATTTACAGATTGACACCGAGTGATGTCCCTTGTCTTTAATAAATGGGGGTGGGATGTGAGGGGGTGTCGGCACGACGGTCGGCGTCAACACGACGGTCGGCGTCAACTCAAACTCACGTGAAACTGGCAGAAAAAAAAACAATAACAAACAGTGAATTTTGAATTACATACCTCATATAAGGATAAACTAAAAATGCATTAATTTAATTACGGTACGTTCGATCGATCTGAAATTTTGATACGATGCATTGTTAGGTCAGACGGGTCCGTGTGCCAAATTTCAGTTCGATCGGATCATGGGAAGTGGGTCATTTTTGACTTCTGTTTTTCCGCCCGCCCGCCCGCCGAGCCCAAGACAGAGACGGCCGCGAAGTTAATATAAGGGATTTAATAAAACAAACCCGTAAAAACAAAGTTTTTGACTATAAATCCCTTATATATGAGACATAACTAACAGTAGTGATTATTTTCAAACATTTACAGACTGACACCGAGTGATGTCCCTTGTCTTTAATAAATGGGGGTGGGATGCGAGGGGGTGTCGGCACGACGGTCGGCGTCAACACGACGGTCGGCGTCAACTCAAACTCACGTGGAAGTGGGCAGAAAAAAAACAATAACAAACAGTGAATTTTGAATTACATACCTCATATAAGGATAAACTAAAAATGCTCTAATTTAATTACGGTACGTTCGATCGATCTGAAATTTTGATACAATGCATTGTTAGGTTAGACGGGTCCGTGTTCCAAATTTCAGTTCGATCGGATCATGGGAAGTGGGTCATTTTTGACTTCTGTTTTTCCGCCCGCCGCCCGCCGAGCCCAAGACAGAGAGAGAGAGAGAGAGAGAGAGAGACGCCGGTGAAGTTAATATAAGGGATTTAAAAATACAAAAACCGTCAGCATGTAATTTTTTTAAAATTCACCCGTTTCTTATTACTTGTATGAGAAATTCGCCTCTTCGTTAATATATTATATCTTAGAAAAGTATAGTTATATTACAGACAGTAAATGACATTTTCACATTAGGCATTTTGCAGTTGTGATTTAATGCTATAATCAAATATAAACGTGGTCCAATAGTAAAATATTTCATTAGCCTAGTGATAATTAAAGTGTTCTAACACTATGGTTGGCCTATAAGAAAACCCAATTGATACCAATGAATTGAGGTTTTCATGCACACAGTGTGAGAGAGGAGACAGGGGAGATTATGACAATGAGGAGTGTATGTAAGTCTTTGTATGTGGTGCGCACGTATAAAAAATATTTACAGTTTACCTGGGAAAAGGGAGAATCTCTTAATAGCGAATGCTGACGTCATCAATGTAGGAGATAAAAAAAACAATTGTCAAAAGACACACACACACACACACACAAACACAAACACACACATACAAACACAAACACAAAGTTAGTGTTTTCTCAAAAGGTACGGTAACATCAACAAATAGACATAAAATTTAATCTATATATATATATATACTAGTTTGTGCTGCGGCGCCGTGGCGCCTGCGGCGCCCCCTTTTTTCTAAGGGCGCCTACGGCGCCCACCTTTTTCAAAAGCCCAACTAACTCGTCCTTGTATGATAAATACGTAATATTAAAATTTCTTAAATGTACAAAAAGTATTTTATAATGGTTTTTTATTTTATTTTTTATTATTTTATTTTTTATGTCAAAAGCCCAAGTAACTTATCCTTGTATGAAATATTCCTAAAAATTAAACAAAGCATTTATATAATAATTTTTACAGTGCTAATCACCACACGATTTTTAAACTAATTTTCGAAAGCAGCGCACCAAATTACTGCACCAAAAAATAACTATTTGCGTCAATCAGCACTGCCTACAACGCAAAATTTTAAAAAAGCAGAGTTATTTCCCTCAACGTAAGGCGGCAGTGAAAAATGAGCGTAAAGATATCTTTATCTATCTATACTAATAAAAGGCAAAGCCCTCACTCACTCACTCACTCACTCACTCACTCACTCACTCACTCACTCACTCACTCACTCACTCACTCACTCACTCACTCACTCACTCACTCACTCACTCACTCACTCACTCACTCACTCACTCACTCACTCACTCACTCACTCACTCACTCACTCACTCACTCACTCACTCACTCACTCACTCACTCACTCACTCACTCACTCACTCACTCATTCATCACTAATTCTCCAACTTCCCGTGTAGGTAGAAGCATGAAACTTTGGGAAGTTGTCGAGTAGCCTCTCGCGACGATAATTGGCGAATAACAATTTTAAAGCTAACACTGTTGGGGGCCCGGGCCCAAAAACGCTTTTTTTCCTTATATGGACTATATAAAATATGAAATCTCTAATTTTCTCATTTCTCGAGTAGGCAAAAGCATGAAACTTTGGGAAGTTGTTGAGTACAAACCAGCGATAGCAACGGGATAAAAAAAAATTATCACTTCCTGCGGGCCGGGGGCCCAAATGAAGTTTTTTCCTTATATGAGCTATATAAAATCTAAAAATCACAAAGTCTCCTATTTCCCGTGTAGGTAGATGCATGAAACTTGGGGTAGTCGTTAAGTACACTTCCACGATGGTAACAGGTAAAAACAATATTTAAATTATCACTTAATGGGGGCCGGGGGCCCAAATGTAGTTTTTTTCTTATATAAAAAAAACTGACTCATCACTAATTGTCCAACTTCCCGTGTAGGTATTAGTATGAAACTTTGGGAACTTGCTGAGTACACTCTCTCAACGATAATTGGCGAATAAGAATTTTAAAATTCACACTGTTGGGGGCCCGGGGACCAAAAACGCTTTTTTTCCTTATATGGACTATATAGAATATGAAATCACTAATTTTCTCATTTCTCGAGTAGGCAAAAGCATGAAACTTTGGGAAGTTGTTGAGTAAAAACCAGCGATAGCGACGGGAGGAAAAAAAAATTAAATTATCACTTCCTGGGGGCCGGGGGCCCAAATGAAGTTTTTTCCTTATATGAGCTATATAAAAACTAAAAATCACAAATTCTCCTATTTCCCGTGTAGGTAGAAGCATGAAACTTGGGGTAGTTGTTAAGTACACTTCCACGATGGTAACAAGTAAAAACAATATTTAAATTATCACTTAATGGGGGCCGGGGCCCAATGTAGTTTCTTCTTTTATTAAAACAGACTCATCCCTAATCTCGGATTTACCGCGTAGGTAGAAGCATGAAACTTTGGGAAGTTGTTGAGTAGCCTCTCGCGACGAAAATTGGCGTAAAAGAATTTTTAAATTAACACTCATGGGGGCCGGGGGCCCAAAAAAGTTTTTTTCCTTATATGGCCTATATAGAAAATGTTAATCAACTATTCTCCTGTTTCCCGAGTAGTTTTAAGTACACTTTCACGATGATAACAGGTAAAAACAATATTTAAATTATCACTTACTGGGGGCCGGGCGCCAAAATGTAGTCTTTTCTTATATTAAAACTGACTCATCACTAATTCTCGGATTTCCCGTGTATGTAGAAGCATGAAACCTTGGGAAGTTGTCAAGTAGCCTCTCTCGACGACAAAATGGCGAAAAAGAATTTATAAATTCAGCTTCATGGGGGCCGGGGGCCCACAATCGTTTTCCCCCCTTCCATTGGCTATATAAACATTTGAAAATCACTAATCCTTCTATTTCCCGAGTAGGTAGAAGCATGAAACTTTGGGAAGTTGTTGAGTACACTTCCGCGATGGTAGCAGGCGAAAAAATATTCAAAATTTCACTTACTGGGGCCCAGGGGCCAAAATGTAGTTTTTTCCTTATATGAGTTATATAAAAACTGAAAATCACTAATTCTCCTGATTCCTGTGTAGGAAGTAGCATGAAACTTTGAGTAGTTGTTAAGTAACATTCTGCGATGGTAACAGGTTAAAAATTATATAAATCATCACTTACTGGGGGCCGGGGGCCAAAATGTAGTTTTCTTCTTATATAAAAAACTGACTCATTACTAATTCTCCAATTTCTCGTGTTGGTAGCAGCATGAAACTTTGGAGAGTTGTTAAGTACACTTCCGCAATGGTAACAGGTGAAAAAGAATTTTGAAATTCACACTCATGGGGGCCGGGGGCCCAAAAACGTTTTTTTTCCTTATTCTGGCTTTATAAAAATAAAAAATCCCTTATTCTCCTATTTCCCGAGAAGGTAGAAGCATGAAACTTTGGGTAGTTGTTGGATAACATTCCGCGATGGTAACAGGTGGAACAACTATATAAATTATCACATAACGGGGGCCGGGGGCCGAAATGTAATTTTTTTTCTTATATGAGCTATATAAAAACTGAAAATCACTAATTCTTCTATTTCCCGTGTAGGTGGAAGCATGAAACTTTGGGCGGTTGTTGAGTACCCTCCCGCAATGGTAGCAGACGGAAAAAAATTAAATTATCAGCTAGATAGGATCACGCGAAGTGTGTCATTTTTTTACTTTTCGTTTTTGTTTTTCTGCGGGACTACAACAGACAAACAGACAAGACGGTGAAGTTAATATATGTATTATATCCATCATGATCCATTTTGAAATCAATTTTTGTTTTGAATTTGTGTTACGCGGGTTCTCAATGCTTACTGAAATCCTAATTTACCGCAGCAAAGCGCGGGTATTTTGCTAGTTATACATACATATAAGACGCATTTGTTGTCTGTCTGGTTGTCTGTCTGTTCCCTAATAACTCAAGATCCAGACAACCAAATAACGTGAAATTTGGTACACGTACACAAAATTATACCGGACAGGTTATTAAACAGGTTTCGTTCCATATATATAAGATACTGGGGGCCGGGGGCCCAAAATGTAATTTTTCCTTAAATGAGCTATATTAAATAAAAATTATTGAAAATTAAGACGTAAAATAATGACGCAAAATAATAAACATTTTGGTGTCGAGATTAACAAGAAGGCGATTATCGCCATAAAATATTTTTTGTTGTTGTTGCTTTGTTGTTGTTGCTTTTGTTGTTGCTTTTGTTGTTGTAGTTGTTGTTTTGTTGTTTTTGCTTTGTTGTTGTTGCTGTTGTTGTAGTTGTTGTTTTGTTGTTGTTTTGTTGTTGTTTTGTTGTTGTTTTGTTGTTGATGTTTTTCTTGTTGTTTTGTTTTTGTTGTTGTTGCTGTTGTTGTTTTGTTGTTGTTGCTGTTGTTGTTGATGTTGTTGTTGTTGTTGCTGTTGCTGTTGTTGCTTTTGTGTTGTTTCTGCTGTTGTTGTTGTTGTCCACATCCCTTGCCCTGCGACGACAATGTCCTTCATGTTGTTGTTGCTTTGTTGTTGTTGCTGTTGTAGTTGTTGTTTTGTTGTTGTTGCTTTGTTGTTGTTGCTGTTGTTGTTGTAGTTGTTTTGTTGTTGTTTTGTTGTTGATTTTGTTGTTTTTGTTGTTGTTTTGTTTTTGTTGCTTTGTTGTTGTTGCTGTTGTTGTAGTTGTTGTTTGTTGTTTTGTTTTTTTTTGTTGTTTGTTTTTGTTGTTTTGTTGCTGTTGTTGTTTTTGTTGTTTTTGCTGTTGTTGTTAAACCCGGGTAAAAGCCGGGTACTTGCCCCTAGTAATATATAATTCTCTTCTTGGTCGGACCCTGCGAGGCAACAAGAAGCTGCATGTGCAACAGATACTAATTTTAGAAAGTAGCGCACCAAATTACTGCACCAATGCATCAAAAGGTGTGCAAACTAAATATGCCCTGTTAAAAAAAAATATATGACGTCATTGTTTTCGGTGATATTTTAATTTTGTAAAAAGGGAACAATGTAATTTAAAAAAAGTTTTTTTTACTATAAATCTTTTATGTACGAGAAGTAACTAAAAGAATGTTCATTATAATACGCAGCGCAAGACCATCCAAAAATAAAAAATTGTAGTTGTGTCGTAAAACATGTTTAATATAATGCGCACCGATCAGGAATATGTTTATAAAAAGTGTTGTCAATAAAATGCGCACCTTATTGCACGACAGAAAGGTTGTTAAATATAATACGCACCGCGACGCTCTATCTCAAAAAATAACATGATACAAAGGAATAAATAAAATAATCTAAAATTCAATAATTTAATGACGGTACATGCGATCGATCTGAAATTTTGATACATAGTTTTTATCATTGGCACGAAACTGCCTGCTAAATTTCAGCTCGCTAGCTTACCAGAAAGTGGGTTAAAATCGATCCAAAGTTTTGGCGACAAGGGCGCAACCAGACACCACGAGTTAATATAACGGATTTAAAAAGAGGATTTGATTATGGTTAATTATAACATCAAAAAACAAAGGGGGCGCCATTGGCGCCCTAGAACCCCTATTAAAAAATACTTTGTGTGCATTTCAGAAAGTTTAATATTTCTTATTGATCAATCAAGGACAAGTTAGTTGGGCTTTTGAAAAAGGTCGGCGCCGTAGGCGCCCTAAAAAAGTGCATTAAAGGGGTAAAAGAACTCTCCATGAGCAAGTCTGCGGCGTATGCTACGCCGCGGGGCGTCTAGTTAGCAATAATTATAATTGCCGTTAAATAAAACCGTTATGTACAAAGATCAAATATAAATATAAATTACCAAAACTAAAAATATGTCTCAGCGCATTGGGTGATCTAATGGTCCGGTTGTAACGTTACTCGGCTAAATAAAGTGTAATCTAATGGTCCGGTTGTAACGTTACTCGGCTAAATAAAGTGTAATCTAATGGTCCGGTTGTAACGTTACTCGGCTAAATAAAGTGTAATCTAATGGTCCGGTTGTAACGTTACTCGGCTAAATAAAGTGAACCTGATAAATAAATGCCTATAACTCATCTTGTAAGTCCTTTATACATGAAAACAGTGTGCATCAAATATCTCTGTTGTCCCAGCAGTTTCTATTTTCGATTTTATGCTACAATTTCCCCCCGCCTTTACAAAAGCCACCAGCTTTTTTCAACAATAGCAATGATTCGGATTTTCCTAATATTGGGACAGAGGGTAGTTTTGAAATGGTTAGGGTTATGGTGATCGTTTTAAAATCGTTCAAGAATATAGAGCTGCAACAATCTGGAATGAACTTCTTACAAGCCTAGTTTAAAACAAATGTGAAAATATATTATTTAACAAGAGCGTGTGTTTTAGAAAAAATTAAAATTAAAAATCTATTAACTATGGTAGTCAAAGCTACCAAAAAAAAAGTCTAAAAATTCCTAGCATATTAAAAAAAGCAAATATTAATAAAAATGCTAATGCTTAAAATATTCTTACGTTAGTCCTGTAGTCCTATAACAATGAACTTTTGTAGTATTTAGTGCTGTTTTCATTCGATAATTTTTTATTATTATACTATATTCAATACATCATTGTATGTGCCATTTTAAATTACGCTGCATTAAAATTGAACAAAAGTTTAGAGAGCTTCATTTTGTTTTGTAAGGTAACCGACCCGATGTTGGGGGTACGATCCTCGGAGACGATATTTTTTCTTCATTTTTTTATTGGCCGATATTTTATTTTTACTTATTTCAAAAAATTTGCTTCTTTTCATTGCACGTTGAAACTACGTGTCCTTTATGATTCTCCAGTGCACTCAAGCATGAATGACATTTTCATTTCCTCTTACATTTTATCTGCTCGTAGGCTATGCTTTTTGCTCTTGCCTTCTTACGTGGAAATTGAATAGGCCTATACGAATTCATAAAGTACTCTTATGATTTTCACTAACCTTTTCCATGTTCAAATTTATTAGAGATCTAAACAAATTTCAGATATAGCTCATATGAGTTGCATGTTTTCTCACTAACTATTTACATAGCAGGGGTCGGCTAACAGGGATACATTACCCCATTTGGGGTAAAAAGGGAATTCTGGGAGGTAATGGAGACTCTTTGGGGACAAAAAATCCGCTAGAATCTGCTAGATATATTCAAAATCTGTCATTTGTTCGTGTACTCTTGGAAGATAAGCCAACTGTTGAACAGGTTCCTTTCAGAAAACACATTTTATATATGTGAGTAAATTCTTTGCGATTTAGCTTGATGAGACCACTGATGCCATTAGTAATGTGCAGCTTATGGTATATGTTCCCTATAAAGGTTTCCAAATAATTAAAAAAGGAAATGTTGTTTTGTGCTCCTCTCGAATTGCGATGTCAAAAAATGTTAATGATTACTTTGATAAGGTTTTTTTAAAATTGAAAGACTGTATTGCTGTGTCTTTTGATGGATTTACAATTATGTTGGGTCGCGTAACTCGTTTTTCGGCTTTTGCAAGAGAGAAGAGTACCAAAATCATCGTAAAGCTCTGCTTGTGAAACATTTGGAAACAAAACGCGGAACGAAACAAGTTAGCGGTCTTTTTAAATTTGGCCTTGTACTTGGAAGATTGTGGAAATATAACTTTTGACCACATCAAGGATATTGTTATCAGACATCTTAACAAGCTCAAAGAGAGGCCCACTTGTTTATTTTCCAGTTATCGATGTGCATAATGTCCATTGGATTGAAGATGCCTTTCGATGTGACATTGCGGATGTACCAGATGAACCTCAAGGGTTGGCAGAGGCACTTCTTGAACTTCAATTCAATAATAAGGCACGTATTGAATTTGAAAACAAAGCAGATATGACACATTTTTAATGTCAAATGCTGCAAAGTCTTTCAGCATTGCACAATATAATCCCGTCATAGTGTTGTTACCTTTTGCAACAGCGTACCTTTGTCATCAAGGATTCTTCACTCTAGTGAACATAAAAACAAAAGCTTCAAAATAGACACCGAAAAAAGCATCCAACTAGCCAAGAGATCAAAGATCCCAATTTCGATGTAATTGTGTTTAAAATTTAAAATGAAGCAACATCTTTTCTCACAGAACTTGAAAGTACAGAGATTTAAAGAAGAAATCTCTGTATTTATAATAAAAATTGATGATATTAATTTACAGTGTATATTAAAATTATAATTTCATTTAGTTTTTTAAGTAACTATGTGTTTATCGACTTTATCACATTATATCAAAATTATCAATATAATAGAACGGCTAGTGCCGTTAGGGTATTAATCGTTATAACCTTTATATATCTACAACTTTAGACTTGTATAATTGTATCAAGTAAATTTCCAATGAAATCTGGATCCTCCGTTTCGTTTTTAGTTAACATATCTACGCATAATCCTTTTCTGATTTATTTTCAGACACTTGTCAGGTTTCTAAAACTCACCAGATTTATTTCCGCTCTCAAACCCCGAGTCGTGTGGGCAGGACCTCGCAATTTCGGAGGTGACGTCAACATAAACTTTAATATTTTGGGGCAATAGGCAAAAAAGTTCGCCGACCCATGATTTACAAATTTGTCATTTTAGAATAGCACAGGTTTAAACGTGCACACCAAAGGGGTCAATTAATTGCATGTGTACTCACTAACCATGACATATTGAAATTGAATACATCTAAACTCTAAACATATTCATGTAGGGCTTTAATTAGATGGATGTGTAACTAATAACCCTGACATTTTAGAATTGAATAGGTCTAAACTTCAATTAGCTGCATGCGTACACTATCCATGAAATATTAGAACTGAATAAATATATGGCATCCGTCCGATCTCGAGGGATGGTGGCATTGACTCCTGCTCCTCTTCCTCCCCCCACCTTTCTCCTGGCTCTTCTCTCTTCACTCCTAGCTGTGAGGGTGGCCTCCGCAGCTTGAGTGCCCTCGCGTAGAATTGAATTGGTGTAAACATATTCATAGAGGGCTTCAATTAGCTGCATGTGTGCTTACTAACACCAGTGTTCCAGCAATATCACGTACAATTTATGCAAAAAATATTTGTGGATTTTTTGTTGTTGTTGGCTTAGTGCAGTGGTTCCCAAATTGGTCCCTACGGACCCCCAGGGGTCCGCGGAACATTTCAGGGGGTCCGTGGAAAATTAAAATTGATTTGGGGGTCCTTGAACAACGTCAGGGGGTCCGCGGGAGGTTTAGTATAAAAATAATAAAATTATGTGTTTTTTAAAAAATTATTACGGAAATAAAGTACAATGAATACTGTAGTAGCGATTTTTTGGTCCTGGGTAAAATAAAGTTGTTTGACCTAGAAAAGGAAAAAAAACTATGATATTTCCAAAGCTGTAACCAAGCAAAATGATTGTTTAATTGAAAGGTATGTCAAGTTTGATGCTTGAGAAAGGCTGAGACCCTATATGTAGGTCATAAAAATACAATCTTTTAACGGAAATGACGATGATAACATGGTTGGGTAAATTTTGACTTGTCGGGAGTCATATTTATCTTAATATGACTTACCTACAGCTTTCCATTGATACCACATTTGATAGGATTGGACGATTAAAAATACATGAATCGAGTCAGCAAAAAGAATTTTTTAATTCAAAATTTGACCCCACACGTAGAGAGTTAGCAAAATAATATTTAAAAATATTTTCTAATGTAGTATGATAATTTTAAAATTTTTTAAAATTAACATTAAAAAGTTGCTTTAGAAACCTAAAATATTGAAGCATAGAAATCTCCACCTCACCCCCCCCCCAAACTTTCTTTTCCTTCAAGTTTAAGATGGCGCAGTGTGAGACAGACTACTGAAAATAGTTTTATACAGCAACGCAACTATGCTGCTACATATAAAGTCTAAAAGAGTCGTACATATAATCGACAATTTATCTTTATGTAATGCTGATACGAAGTGCATAAACAAATTTTCCCAATCTTAGGCTAAAAGAAGTTTAGTATTGTTAGTTGGAAGTTTTGATATTGTTGAATTTTGTGTTGTTAGCAGATAGTTCACTTTTGAACGTAAGTAGATTTAATATTTGAATACATTTTATATCTTTTGAAAACAATATGTTTCATATTTTCAATATAGTAATACCTTAAGGTTAATTTTTTTAAAATAAAATTAAAACTCACAAAGTATCGTAGCCTACGTTTTTTTTGAAAAACAATTAAATAGAATTGTATCCTTCCATCTCACGTCAAATAATTCTAAAGGGGTTTACTGCAGCATTCCATTGAAAAAGTTAATAATTAATAGTTAAGTAACCGTTTCAAATAAAACATTTCTACAATACATTACACTTTTTGTGTCCTTTTTAACAGATGAGTGTTCCGAAGAAAAAATGTAGACAGTACAGTGTTGAATATTTGAAGTATGGCTTTATTTCATTACCAGGAAATAGTATTTTACCAATGTGTCTTCTGTGAAATAAAACTTTGTCGAATGATTCTATGAAACCTCCCACGCTTTAAGGAACATTTAATGAAAATCCATAGTGATAAAAAAGATAAAGATTTAACGATTTTTTGAAGCAGTCCAAGAAACATATTTGAAAACGCCATCACTTCAACAACTCATAGGGACAACATCTAAGTGAGATGACGATGGACTGCGTGCGTCTTACAATATTTCTTTATTGATTGCAAAGTCTGGAAAGCCACACACGATTAGTGAAGGACTTATTTTACCAGCTGTAAGTGAGGTGATAAGCACTGTGTTGAACAAACCAGCTTTCGACATCTCAAAAAGAAATAAACTGAGCAATAATTCAGTCCAAAGAAGGATTAACGAAATGCTCAGTGTGTTGAAAATTCTTTATGTGATTACTTAAAAACATCTGATTTTTCCTTACAGCTTGACGACTCCACTTTACCAGGAAACGAGGCTTTACTTTTAGCTTATGTAAAATTTGTAAAAGAAGAACAATTTTGCCAAGAACTGTTGTTTGCTAAATGTTTCGAAACAGATACAAAAGGTGAAACGTTATTTACTGAATTAAAAAGATTTTTCGATAAAAAAGCTATGCTCTTGACTAATATCATTTCTGTTGCTACTGACGGTGCTCCGGCAATGGTAGGAAGATACCGAGGCTTTCTGGCATACCTAAAACATGCTGTACCATATGTATGTTCAGTGCAATTGTGTCATTCATCGACATCATTTTGTTTCAAAAATCTTAGTGAACGTTTGCATGGATCACTAGATCATGTCATTAGAGCAGTTAATAAAATCAAAAGGAATGCCTTCAGTGAGATATTATTTGCTAAACTTTGTTTGGAAAATGATGAAGACTATAATTGTTTACTACTTCTCATAGAAGTACGAAGGTTATCTAAAAGTGCTTGTTTAAATCGATGTTATGCTCTCTTTTATTTAGTGCTGGAATTCCTGGAAGGCAAAGACAATGATTTGAGACACATTTAATTAACTTTTTAAAAATGACATGACTACATGACAGATTTGTTTTGCCAAATTTAACAATACTAATTTGAAACTACAAGGTGACCAATTAAATGTAATCAAAACTAAAAGTGTGAAATCTGCGTTTGTTGCAAAACGTTTTTCTGTATAAACAAAACTTGGGGAGAGGAGAATGTTCTCAGATTCAAAATCTCTCGAAATTTGCAAAATAGAGATGAAGACTTGTTTACCTACTGTCAACACTTAACGGCTCTTCATGCAGACCTGAACCAAAGATTTGAAGACATTCTTCACTTGCATATTCCCGACTGGGTGTTGAACCCCTTTGCTCGGGGACAAACTCAGATCCCAGACATAGATGAATCCATACTAATACAGGAGCAACTTATTGAATTATCCACAAATGAGGGAACTTAAACCAATGTTTGAACATAGATACCACAAATTCTGGTTACAAAAAGAGATCCCAATTTTAGGTTCTGCATTATGGGTTATTGTACAAAAGTTTTTGACTGCTGTCACGTTTTCCTATTTGGTAGAACAAGGAATCAGTGCCATTATGAACCTCATCACACACACAAAAAAGAAACCGACTCTACATTTGTGCTCGTGTGGATTTGCATTTACTACTCACAAACATTGAGCCGGACATTAATATACTCATAAAATTATTAAAATCTCATTAAGTTCATCCAAGTCATTATTTTTTTTAAATTTAACAAAAGTTTAATTTAAATAAATAATAATTCTTCAATGTTGTTGTTAATTTAAATAGTAAATTTATATACTATACATTTATGTAGCTTTTTCACGTGGGGGTCCGTGGGCAAGTTTTGACGATAAAAGGGGTCAACGGGTAAAAAAAAGTTTGCGAACCACTGGCTTAGTGATTATGCCAGTGATTCAAAACGTAGAGAGCATGGTTTATATTTATATCAATGGTTCCTCTACAAGCAAAATCAAGACATCAACTGTTTACACATCTCTGACTGCTACTAACACATCTCTGACTGCTACTAACACATCTCTGACTGCTACCAACACATCTCTGACTGCTACTAACACATCTCTGACTGCTCCCAACACATCTCTGACTGCTACTAACACATCTCTGACTGCTCCCAACACATCTCTGACTGCTACCAACACATCTCTGACTGCTACCAACACATCTCTGACTGCTACTAACACATCTCTGACTGCTACTAACACATCTCTGACTGCTACCAACACATCTCTGACTGCTACTAACACATCTCTGACTGCTCCCAACACATCTCTGACTGCTACTAACACATCTCTGACTGCTCCCAACACATCTCTGACTGCTACCAACACATCTCTGACTGCTACAAACACATCTCTGACTGCTACTAACACATCTCTGACTGCTACTAACACATCTCTGACTGCTACCAACACATATCTGACTGCTGCCAACTCTTGACGCAACACGTTTCAGTTTTCAAATTTGTTAAACTCCAATTTTAAACTGAATTTTTTCGCTAAAACGTCCATTTTAATTTTGTGATTCCAAATTTAACTGTAATTTTCTCGCGCCGAAGTTAATTTCAAACGTCAGGTTCCAACTATGTGAATAAAACTCCGTGTGTCTGACACGAGCTAAGTGTTTTCATCTGTCTAAGGCCAACACTTTGTTTCAAACTTAATGATTCCTAATTTGTATTGCTAACCTTATGATTCGATTTGTGAATCAAGCCCTTTAACTTTGAACTCCACGATTTTAACGAACCTTTTGAATTCAACTCCCGTTTTGAAATAGTTTATTCCAAGCCCATGATCTGAACTGTTAGCTTACACTCATTGATATCAAAATTTTAGCTCTCACAAAAATTCATCAGCACTAGAGATATCTGAGTTTGCAGAGGGTGAAATCTGCTTGAAATCTGAACCTCGCCATTAGAAAAAAAAGCAATGGAAAGTTTATGGTTATCGCCGAGCCCCACTGCAATTGCTTTAACTTAAAGGGAAGCATGAAACGAATAGAAACCCTTTGATGTCTAAATATTTCAGGCTAATGGCCCTGTGTATTACAACGATAACTTCACAATGAGCTGAAAAAGTTCTTAATGTGAAGCCATTGTTGATATAAATAGATGCAACTTTTTGATGGCCAAGAGGTGGAGTGGGGGTGGGGGGTCATTTCATTAGGATTTTACGGTATAAGTATAACGAAAATGGGTGTTTACCATAGGGGCAAACCAGGTTCAACGCAGAGGGGAATCTACTTGTAGGATTTTGTACAAACGTTAAACAGATGTAAAGGTAAATATTTCTCTACTGTTCACGCTTGGATTTACGACTGTCCTCTCAAGACGATACGAAAAGATGCCATAGCCTAGCAAAGGGTGCACACTAAAATAGATTACAGAATATTCACTTAAGACAAACGTGTCATGGGAGTGGGGAATAACATTAATGGGTCATGTAAATGTTGAGCAAATGTTGAGCATGATGTTTAAAATAGGAAGGTTATTATTTTTTCATTTTGTTGTGAAATCATTTTCCGGGAGGTTGACTAAAGATGAACCGTTATAACTGTCACGGGTGAATCACGAGTGTTTGGCGTGATTGGATGACGGAGAGGTCACGTGAGTAAAAGCGCGGGAAGAAAGAGTCGTTCCCATTGGCTAATGAGGTAAGGTGATAAGAAAGTTCGTACTCAAGCAGAACTAACAAATGCATTACGCACATTCAAAGACTCTCATCCAAATGGGGAAATGGATAAGAGACAAGATATCTTTACAGCAATACAAATTAAAAACCAAGAAAAAAGACAAGGAATGAGAAACCAGAGTCTGCCAAACCAAGGCAACAGACAAACTATTTGCTGGTACTGTAACAAGCCAGGTCATATGGCGAAGCAGTGTTACCTCAAAAAAGGACAACCAAATAGGGTGTCACCTAATGGCAGTCCTATAAGAAAGAAAACAGAAGAAAAATCAAGACAAGATCACTTTGAAAACAAAGGTAGACAAGCATGGAAAGAAAAATATCATCATAATTCCAGACATAGAGATTATGATCAAAGTAGACAATCATGGAGAGAAAAATATAATCATAATTCAATATATAGAGATTATAATCAAGGTAGAAGATCATGGAGAGGCAGATATAGTTTTGATTCCAGAATAAGAGATTTTGATCAACCATGGAGAAAGAATGAAAACCAAGACAAGAATGATAGAAATAGAATAACGATGAATCGAGAAGAAACAACAACTTGTGACACTGTAGCCACTATTGACATTCACGTATATGACAAAAGGGATGAAGGCCATAGTAGCAGTGATAGAGATGGTACTGGTGAGTCTGAGACCATTTATGTGCAATCATCTGAAGTAGGAAGAACAATGGGTTGTGTATTAAGCAGAATGAAAGACATAGATAAAAACAATGATTTTCAGATAAAGCTTTCTACCGACAGTGACTCATCTGGTCGAAATTCTATTGAATTATCTGGAAGCAAAAATGAAATCTCAAAAGCTAAGCAACTTATTCAAGGTGCTGGAATTGATATTGTGAATGGACATAATAGTGGTGGTTGTTGGTGAATTATTGAACATTTAACAGTCTGAAGAAACATTCAAAGCCCATCTGTTTGAATTCATACTCGTCAGCTTAAGAATAACTATCTTTGAACTAGGCTATGCTATTAGCCGACTACAAATTTGACATTAAACCTGTGAAGGGAAAAGACAATGTGGTTGCAGACATATTAAGTAGAATGACAATAAATAAAGACATTATGTGAATTTCTAAGTCATAAATACAGAGACTGTATTAATATTAGTCTGTGAATTCCTCAATGATAAAGCCAGAGACTGTATTAAAAAGACATTCTGTGAATTCCTAAATGATAAAACCAGAGACTGTATTAATATTAGTCTGTGAATTCCTAAATGATACAACCAGAGACTGTAATAATATTAATATTTTTATTCGCTGAACAATAGACAATGAACTGTTGTTGAATTCCACTGGATTATTATTTAATTTTAATAATATTGATTGTTAAAAGTATTTTAATTAAACAAAATTACAGATGTGTTTAAAATTTCAGTTTCATTTTTTCAGTACAGGTAGACTGTTGAAGCCCTACAGATCTTTTTTTCTCTTGATTTGTATGTCTAGATGTTGTGTGTAAGGCAATGAATGTCCATTGATGATAAATATTTGAAATTTGAATATATATATATATATATATATATATATATATATATATATATATATATATATATATATATATATATAGATTGATTTGATTTTTATTAAGACCAAAAATGTTGTATTTCATAAACATTTTTTTGAAGGATGGGGGTGAATGTCACGGGTGAATCACGAGTGTTTTGCGTGATTGGATGACGGAGAGGTCACGTGAGTAAAAGCGCGGGAAGAAAGAGTCATTCCTATTGGCTAATGAGGTGGGGGGAATCAGTGTTAGAGTTGGGTGGTGTCATGGCAGATGTATGCCAGTGTGTTCCACGTTGTTTAACCTCAAATTATATTTCTTGCACAAAGTATAAATATTAAAGTTGTTTTATTAAAACCAATTCTTCAGAGGATTATTGTGTACAAGGTTTTGTAATGAGAGAACGCCTACAAGTTACATATAAAAGTAAAAACCATTGACAATAACATGTTTGATAGTCAATTCTCAAACGTTAATTCTCACCCATATCCACGAGGCCAAATCAAACGAAAGCGAAACAAAGTTTTCTCGTCAAACTTCGGGGAGGGGGGAACAACTCTCCAACTGTTCTTCATGCTCCAAATTTTATTTTTTTAAAAATCGTTGTCACTTGTAGAGAAGAAAGTTATCATTTGAGTAGATGAATCATTTAAACAATCATATAAAATAATGTTTAGGATAACTTTCTTCTGAAGGATAATGTGAGAAACATTATTTTTGCGATTGTTTAAATGATTCATCTCCTAACTGTGAAGGTGACATAGGAGACGAGAAACACAGATAATGAATTTTACATTTGTTTTGTTTTGTAGTCATGCATTATGGTCTCTTTAAAAAAATATTAATTTAAATAAAAATGAAATACTATATTATAAACTTATAAGATCATGTCCAAAAAATAGTTTCCTTTGTGGTCGCAGGTAAGATTTTGTGTCACCTCATATGGTCAAAACAAATTTTCAACACATCTTCCCACGAGTGATTATCAGCATTTAACTTAAAATGACACACGCCAAACCTTAAAGAAACATATTTCTATTATACCATCTATAGTGCTTCTCCTAGGAGCCACTGGGAGCTATTCACGCTTTACACGAGGCTTCTTCTGAGAACACAGGAAACTTGTGTAGTTTTTAACGGCACTTATCATGGGTGTCAATACAAGCTATTCTAGCGTTCATTGTGCCTCACCATGGTGCCACTCAAAGCTATTGTAGGCGGCCAATCTCCTCTCTCATTTTCTTTAGTTGCGGATTAATTAATTAATTAACCATCTTTCTTCGGTCATCTCTTTGTTGTGACTAATACATAACGTGATGTCAATCTCTGCGATAGCCGATAGCCGTAAATTATGACGCGTTTTAGAACCACATATTACGTGTTTAACTATGTACCAAGCAAATATTGTCAGCAGCTCATTTAGACTGTAGGCGAAGTTTTATTATATTGAGAAGGGGAAAAAAACGAATAATATCTTCTTTTTTTAAAAATTTTATTTCACCAAGTTTAATTTTTATATATTAGTTTGTATCATAGACACAACACTGAATGACAATGATAACAAACTTAAGTTCAGCTGATACTATTCATGTTAAGAAAACTGCACCAGATCTGCTCAGCGGGGTTTCCTTGAATTTTTATTCAATCTTCATTTACAGGTCTCCTGGTGCGCTCTTATCACAGCTCGAGGATGATAACGTAGGAGGCTGCGAGCTTTGCATCTAATCTACGGAGCTGTGGTGGTTACTTGCAAGATTGCATTGCTGAGGCACCACGGCATAAGAAAATTTATTTTTTTTGGAGTTTTTTTGGGGGGTAAATATCTTTTATCAGAAGGATCAACCTAAAGGAATAATTTGTCCCGAAAATCGACTAAACATTTATGCAATAAACTGCAATAAAGACATTTTCTATTTTAAAAAATAGACATTGGAATAAACCTAGTTAATAAAATTACTTTCCGGGCTCGACGTTCTGTTTCATCTGCTGACTGTCGAAAAAAAACTTAAAACCTGTTGCAGCATGGTTTCAAGACAAAATTCAATATACTCCACACAGTCGCTGATCAAAGTATCTGACATCTACTTTGTGCAGTATGCAGACACGCCAAGTGCTGTTTACAGAAGTACTTTGTTAGATACCGCAATGAGTCCAACTAGCACAGAATCAATAATGCAAAGGGATGGAGATAAATTGGCAAGATTAGTTTTTTTATATCAGTTTTGTAGATGGAAACCCGAAAAAGCACTCGCAGAAAGACTTGCTCGATTTAATCCCTCACATAAACCCACCAAGTCTTTAAAAGTGATTGGATCTTCGCATCTAGTTTTACGTCTTAGCTTCATGGTATTTAATGATTATGATTTTACTTGCGACTGTGTTGTGGTGCTATAGGGAATTATAATGTCCAGCCGTCTCGGCCACACCTTCTTTCTGGTTTTGTAATGGCTCTTTCGGCAGTGCATAGTAGCTTCATTTCACCATTTTATCCTGGAAGGGTACACAGAAATTAAGGCACATCAATATGGCAATAACTCTAGCAACGCCAATAAACATAGAAACATAGAAAAGGTATAATATGTGTTACATAAAAAGCTGTGTGATAAAGAAGGGGTGATATAATTCAATCCGCTAACCAACATGTCGTCCACTAATTGTGTTCCTTCTGATTTCTGATAATTATTTGAGACTTGGAATCTAAGTTAAATCATCTATGCATCATCTGTTTCGATTGTCTGGAAGTATTGAACTCTGCTTCCTGCTTTTCCTGCTGTATTTCTGTATTCTGTATTTCCTGCTGTATTTCTGTATTCTGTATTTCCTGCTGTATTTCTGTATTCTGTATTTCCTGCTGTATTTCTGTATTCTGTATTTCCTGCTGTATTTCTGTATTCTGTATTTCCTGTTGTATTTCTGTATTCTGTATTTCTTGCTGTATTTCTGTATTCTGTATTTCCTGCTGTATTTCTGTATTCTGTATTTCCTGCTGTATTTCTGTATTCTGTATTTCCTGCTGTATTTCTGTATTCTTTATTTCCTGCTGTATTTCTGTATTCTGTATTTCCTGTTGTATTTCTGTATTCTGTATTTCCTGCTGTATTTCTGTATTCTGTATTTCCTGCTGTATTTCTGTATTCTGTATTTCCTGCTGTATTTCTGTATTCTGTATTTCCTGTTGTATTTCTGTATTCTGTATTTCCTGCTGTATTTCTGTATTCTGTATTTCCTGCTGTATTTCTGTATTCTGTATTTCCTGCTGTATTTCTGTATTCTGTATTTCCTGCTGTATTTCTGTATTCTGTATTTCCTGCTGTATTTCTGTATTCTGTATTTCCTGCTGTATTTCTGTATTCTGCATTTCCTGCTGTATTTCTGTATTCTGAATTTCCTGCTGTATTTCTGTATTCTGTATTTCCTGCTGTATTTCTGTATTCTTTATTTCCTGCTGTATTTCTTTATTTCCTGCAGTATTTCTGTATTCTGTATTTCCTGCTGTATTTCTGTATTCTGTATTTCCTGCTTCGTTGAACTTTTACTTCCTGCACTGAATAAGATTTTGGACAGTAGCCTCCTGTCTACCACAGCATCGACGTTTCTTCTAGGCTGCGGTTGTTAATTCGCTTCTAAAGAAAAGCACCAAAGAGACTACAAACATTTTCAGGCCGTCTCCGACATGTCGTTTAAAACTAAACATTTTGAAAACGGTTTGTCAAATCTGCTGGTGGGGCATCTGAAAAAGAAAATGACTTGGTTGATGAGTTTCATGCTGACTAATGTTCTGGTCAAAACTGTGGGACAGCAATATTCCCAGTAAAAAAACCAAATTGCACTTTGTAGTGTTGACCATGTTGATCTAATTACAATTCTTGTCGGTTTAGTATTCAGCGTTGTTTTTGGTATGTTTAAAATTGTCTTATTTTAACTCTTCTGAAAGAGAAGGTAATATCTGGAAATGCACTTCACTGGATTTTATCTCATCTGACCTGGGAAAATTACAGCACATAAGAAACACTAAAACATTTTTCTTTTCTTTCAACAAAGTCGTTAACACCAAAACATGTTGAGCGTGCTAGACTAGCAAGAACAAGTATGCCATAAAACAAATATCATCAGCTGACATTAACAAACTTTAAGAAGTCGGAAGAAGACAGTTGGCTTGTCAAAAGTTATTTAATACTTTGTGTTAAACACAGATATAGGCATTATGTGCGTGTGTGTGTGTTATTTTCTTATATTTATTTCTCCAATGTAACAATACCGATACTTGTTTACCCAGGGCAAAAATTTGTTGTAAGAAACTCTAAGTGGGACCGATCATTTGTTGACAATTTTACGACTATTGTTTTAAATGTTCAGATTTGGTAATGATCATTCCGAAGATCCCGAAGCGTCCTTGTGGAATAAAATCTGAAGAATTTTCTCTTGTTGTACCTTTAAATAGCACTTAAACTATTCGAGCTACTACTATATGCATGACTACATTAACGTTAACTAAATGTGAACATAATTTCAAGGAAACATATTTTTATTGTCTTTTATATATTGTCGGGTTGAATGAAATAGCTAAATGCCCCCCAATCCCAGATCGCGCTCATTGACATACTGCATCATACATCTCTTGCCGTCAAAGAGTTTCATTAGTAATGTGTTATGTCCGTTAGAAATAAAAAATAAATTAAGCCCTTTTTGCTTCACTGCATTACTAAATAATGAACAGATTGGCTTGTATCTTATTCATGAAATGGTCGGTACCGAGCCGTTATAAATGTATATTTTTGTGAACGTGACACATTTATTGAGTACGTGGGAAAGGCTTGAGAAGTGGGGTCTAATCTATATGCACTGGCATGTTTAACGTGAGAAGCCGGTTAGTCTAAATGCCAGAGGTAAGGGAAAAAAATGCTTTTAGACATACTGACTCTCTGAACAAATGTCAATAGATTAAGGCGTGTTAAAGATGATTTTTCGATTATACGAAACAAGCGCTCTTTAATTCTCTGTCAGAAATATACGCATGCAAAATTCATTATGGTTGTTGTGGTTTGTTGTTTTTATTTAGTTAGAGACTTTCTAGCATTATCAGAATATGTTGTTGTCAGCTATATCCTCACTTCATCATGAAAGACAAGCGTTATTCCTGATGATCTTTCTTTTACCCGTGGGCTCTGTTTGGCGATAAAATGCCTGTATCGTAACTTCCATTTGTTTATTGGCCTGTTCTATCTGACAATAAAAATTCTGACTTTAAAAAAAACGACTCAATAATTCGCACATCCTTTTTATATATTAAAAAAACCCAATAACAACTCGGTTTCAAATACATAGTTTAAAAATGCGTTTTCCTTGCACTGTTATTGCTACACGGATCTTTAAATTTATTCACTTTCTATTTGAACTTCAATTTATTACGTTTTCGAAAGATTCATGTCTTCTTTGTTTAAAATAAATCATTTAATGCCCCATTTGCTGAAATCGAAGAAGAAGAAAAAACAGGTTTAATCCCAGAGCTTAGTGCTGTTCACATGAATCACAATATACATTTACTGTCAAACCTTTGCCGATGTTACACACATCCTAAAGAATTAATATCTTGGCTATTTAAGAGTCCATCTAAAAGATTGATACCCATTTCTATATTTATACCTGCTAAAGGTCATTCTGTACTTCCATAAAAATAAATGCTTTGATTTTATTCCCAACCCAATCCCCAGTTTTTGCCCGACAAATTCAAATATATTTTAAAAACCATAAGATATCATTGCAATGGCTTATTGCCAGCATTCAGGCAGTACAAATAAATCTTTGAGTAAATTTCGTCCGGGGCGAAGATCCTACTCTAAATCCATTAGGATCATTCCCATATGTTACATATTATCTATTTCGTTTGAACATGTTCTTTTTCAAAATTATTTTTTAGAACGCATTGACACTTTTACTAATAATTTTTTTTTACACAATCCCTTTCACAACCATTGAGTTTTTATCCTTGCACAATTTATTTTTGTTATTACATTAGATGTTCACATAGTTTTTGTTTAATTCCAATAATGTAACACAGGCCAAGAATTGTGGGGGACTCGGTATTGTTTGTTATCAGATAAACATTGGTCATACATACTTAGTTTTGTTGAGGTATAGATAAACATTGGTCATACATACTTAGTTTTGTTGAAGTATAGATAAACATTGGTCATACATACTTAGTTTTAGTGAAGTATAGATAAACATTGATCATACATACTTAGTTTTGTTGAGGTATAAATAAACATTGGTCATACATACTTAATTGTATTGAGGTATAGATAAACATTGGTCATACATACTTAGTTTTGTTGAGGTATAAATAAACATTGGTCATACATACTTAATTGTATTGAGGTATAGATAAACATTGGTCATACATACTTAGTTTTGTTGAGGTATAAATAAACATTGGTCATACATACTTAATTGTATTGAGGTATAGATAAACATTGGTCATACATACTTAGTTTTGTTGAGGTATAGATAAACATTGGTCATACATACTTAGTTTTGTTGAGGTATAGATAAACATTGGTCATACATACTTAATTGTATTGAGGTATAGATAAACATTGGTCATACATACTTAGTTTTGTTGAGGTATAGATAAACATTGGTCATACATACTTAATTGTATTGAGGTATAGATAAACATTGGACATACATACTTAGTTTTGTTGAGGTATAAATAAACATTGGTCATACATACTTAATTGTATTGAGGTATAGATAAAAATTGGTCATACATACTTAGTTTTAGTGAAGCATAGATAAACATTGGTCATACATACTTAGTTTTGTTGAAGTATAGATAAACATTGGTCATACATACTTAGTTTTGTTGAGGTATAGATAAACATTAGTCATACATACTTAATTTTATTGAGGTATAGATAAACATTGGTCATACATAGTTAGTTTTGTTGAGGTATAGATAAACATTGGTCATACATACTTAGTTTTGTTGAGGTATAGATAAATATTGGTCATACATACTTAGTTTTAGTGAAGTATAGATAAAAATTGGTCATACATAGTTAGTTTTGTTGAAGTGTAGATAAAAATTGGTCATACATACTTAGTTTTAGTGAAGTATAGATAAACATTGGTCATACATACTTAGTTTTAGTGAAGAAATAGATAAAAATTGGTCATACATAGTTAGTTTTGTTGAAGTGTAGATAAACATTGGTCATACATACTTAGTTTTGTTGAAGTATAGATAAACATTGGTCATACATACTTAGTTTTAGTGAAGTATAGATAAACATTCGTCATACATACTTAGTTTTGTTGAAGTATAGATAAACATTGGTCATACACACTTAGTTTTGTAGAAGTATAGATAAACATTCGTCATACATACTTAGTTTTGTTGAAGTATAGATAAACATTGGTCATACATACTTAGTTTTGTTGAAGTATAGATAAACACCAATCATGAGGAGTTAGTCTTGTCGGTTCATGAATAGACTTTTTATGTTTTCTAATTTTAAAATAATTTTATTCTAATGTAGAAATGGTACGTGTTATAACCGTATAGAAAATATATAAAATATTTTTTTAAAATTATTGACCACAATTTTAACTCTTTTGAAGTTATGTGTAATAAGATAAAATTCTATTTTAGCTTTATTTTTTTAAAATAAAATAATTTCTTTTATGCATACACAGACAGACATACACAGAGACACAGACAAAAACACACACAGACACATACACAGACACAGACAGGCACACACACACACACAGACAGACACATACACACACACACACATGAATAGCAAAACGGCTAAATATTTTTTGTCCTGAAACTTTTTCAATAGCAAATATTCAGATGTCAATTTAAGCTAAATTTTCATAGGTTAATGGTCGTATAGTTCATTATGCCAACAGTCTTTCACTGATGACATTACAGCGTTTATTGTAAATTGAAATTGATTGAACTTAACACAGAAACAAAACATATTTTACATGTAACATGGTTTAAGTGATTAATCCTGAAACATCAACTATGATCCAGTACTCAACCCTACGGGGACTTTCTGAATTGTCATTTATTTTTGTTTAATCCTTTATATTAGCTCGTGGCGTCTGCTTGATTGATGCCTTGAATGCCGAAAAAACTTTGGATCGATTCTAACCCACTTCCTCGTATGCTAGCGAGCTGAAATTTTGCAGGCAGACTCGTGACGATGATAAAAACAAGGTATCATAATGTCAGATCGATCGAATGTACTGTAATTAAATTAATGAATCTTTAGATTATCTCTATTTATCTCTATGAATCATGTTAATTTTTGTGCTAGAGTTAGAGTGTCGCGGTGCGTGATATATTGAACATCCTTTTTAATATTTTCCTCTCGCGTGGTGCGGTGCGTATTATATTGACGATACTTTTAAAAATATATTCCCGATCGGTGCGCATTATATTAAACATGTTTTACGAGACATACCTAAAATTTTGGATTTTTTGGATTGTCTTGCACTGCGTATTATAATGGAACATTCTTTTAGTTATGTCTCGTATATAAAGGATTTATAGTAAAAAAAAAGATTGTTTTGAAATCACCGCCGTCTCTGTCTCTCTATCTCTCTGTCGTTCGTCGTCGGGCGGAAAAACAAAAGTTAAAAATGACCCACTTCCCGTAATGCAATCGAGCTGAAATTTGGCACATAGACTTGTGTCACCTAACAATGCATCGTCTCAAACTTTCAGATCGATCGAATTTTACCGTAAGTAAATTAATGCACTTTTAGTTTATCACTATACAACGTATGTAATTCAATTTCACGGTTTGTTTTTTTTAATTTCACGTGATAGTTCAGTTCGCGCGTTTACGCCACATCGTCGATGTACCGGCGAGCTTTTCTTTACATTTTACGTGTCATGCTGAGCTCGGTCCAGCGATCGGTGACCAGACCTTTTACCTCTACCACCCCCCCTGGGTTATAGAGCAAAGGGGAGTTAAGGAAGATTCAGTCTGTAAATGTTTGTCGCGTTTGAACTATATAAGGGATGTATAGTCAAAAACTTTGTTTTTACGGGTTTGTTTTATTAAATACCTTATATTAACATCACAGCCGTCTCTCTCTCTCTCTCTCTCTCTCTCTCTCTCTCTCTCTCTCTCTCTCTCTCTCTCTCTCTCTCTCTCTCTCTCTCTCTCTCTCTCTCTCCTGTCTGTCGTTCGTCGTCGGGCGGAAAAACAAAAGTAAAAAATGACCCACTTTCCGTGATGCCATCGAGCTGAATTTTGGCACCTAGACTCGTGTCACCTAACAATGCATCGTGTGAAAATTTCAGATCGATCAAACATACCGTAATTAAATAAATGCATTTTTAGTTTATCTCTATACAACGTATGTAATTCAATTTCACTGTTTGTTATGGGTTTTTTTCACGCGACAGTTCATTCACGCGTTCACGCCACCCGTCCATGCCCACACTCCCTCCCATCCCTTCCCCCATTTTTAAAACCAGGAGATATCACTCTGTGTCAGTCTGTAAATGTTTGTCGCGTTTGAACATAATCAATACTTTTAGTTATGTCTCATACTCATATATAAGGGATTTATAGTTAAAAACTTTGTTTTTACTGGTCTTTTTTAATTAAATCCCTTATATTAACTTCGAAATCTTGTCGTCATCTCTCTCTATTGTTCGCGGGCGGGCGGAAAAATAAAAGTAAAAAATTACCCACTTCCCGTAATGCCATCGAGCTGAAATTTGGCACATGGACTCATGTCACCTAACAATTCATTGTATAAAAATTTCAGATCGATCGAACGTAATTAGATCAATGCATTTTTAGTTTATCTCTATGTATGGCGCTGCGAGCAGGGTTTCACTTGAGGTAGGGATAGCAGTTTAAAACAGTGTTTTCCATTTTTTTAAAAATGGAACAAGTGGAGCAGCTCCAGATAAACCGGCCTCCCAAGCTACCACGGTTTACGGGTGAGAGCGGAGCAGAACCGTTTGTCAGAAAGGCACAGCTGTTCTTACAATTACAGCCCGTGCCCCCTGCCTACGCAGTTATCTGGATCCTGGACGCATTGGAGGGGCGTACCCGCCAGGAAGTGTTCGATCGGGCACCTGGCGAGATAAATACCCCTGAGAAACTGCTACGTTTCATAATACAAAGATGGGGTGAGCAGAGAGACGCCAGCACCCTTACTCAACGCTCGATGAGAGAAGACCTCTCTGACTTCGCCGACCCTGCCCAGCCTCTATCAGTACCGCCTCCAGGTATCACATTCACACACCTTACGCCACACCTACTGGCCTACATCAACCAGCAGGTCGCGGCTGTGGAAGATAGGCTCCACCTCTCCATACAACAGCACCGAATGGACATGGACGCTAACCGTGTCCACTTTCCACCAGCACACATATATACAAAGTCAAACAAGCGGAGATCCCGTCACCGACAAAAGGTATGTCTGTGGTGTGATAGAAAGGGCCATGTTGAGGTTGAGTGCCGTGCTAAGAGGAAATACCTCGCTCACCACCACGACTCACCTCAATTCCTGACAACCCCAGGTCTACCTAGTTACCAGGAAGCTGTGGCACAGACAGCGTCACCTTGTGCACCACGCCAAGATAGCAGGGACCTGGCGACCAGTCACAACACAAATAGCTGTCAGCACCCAACACGGAAGCCACATCGTGTGAGGCGCAACAGGTCACCTCATACACTGAGGTGCAGTGAGGACACGCACTGTGATACGGCCTGCCACGTCGAGATCAAAGAACGGCCAACCAAGCACCGTAACCCTTTGTCTCGGTGGGGATTTAACAGTGGACCTCAAACTCAAGAGATCCCACTACGCAACAAGAAAACCCAGCGGACAGATTGCATTCAGCGACGATTCCCTACAGGGAAGGGGTGCAAGGCAAAGCAGGTGCCTGAGCCGCCAGCTGTCCATTGTAAAGAAATCACAAGGGATTCTCACAAAGGCCCTATTCGACCCAGGAGACAGGGATACCGGCCTAGGAAGAATCCATCGACTGCAGATAAAAACACCAACAGCTCTACACCAGCTGGCACGGTGTTGAGAGAGCTTGTCACGGCCAAACGGGGTCAAGACAGTGATGACCTGGGTCGCGGATACAAAGGTCAAACGGGTGTGACCACAACACACCACGACCTCGCGCCTAGGTTCACGCTCACTTATCAAGTCGGCAACAAGCCAGAGGACACGGCGCCACCAGAAGACCTTGGCTATGACACTGACCACGCAAGAAATGGACTGGTCACAGGCGGGATAAGGCAACCTCCGCAAGCCAAGCCACGAAGATCCATTATGCTGCGGTCTTTCATCAACGATGTCACGACAACCTAGCGAGATTAAGTCATTAAAGTTTAGATGTTTTAGTTTTCAATATCATATTTATGTACTGGTATTTTAGATATACATATTTGCAATAACATATATTGTTAATCACAGAAAATTACTTAGGTACGTTACTAAGAGAAACGTATCCCCTATGAATGTATATATGTATTACATACTATATAATAGTATATATAATATTTTACCAGCGAGGTCGCTGGCATTCAGGGGCCTGGGGAAACTGTAGCCGTCTGCTAGAGTTAAACCCCAGCAGTCCGTCACTGCAGGTTCATCCAGCCCTCGATGTGACTGGAGTTCACCACGCCAGCGGGCCTGTAACATACTGCCCCTGGTCTGTGAAAGATATCTAATATATAATCGCCCTAAGTATGCGTGTGTCTCCCCGTTCAAAGGCGCGCGAAAAGGTGCTCGAAAGGCGCGCAAAAAAGGTGCGCAAAAAAGCGCGCAAAAAAAGGCGCGCAAAATTATTATAAATAAATTAAAAATGTTCGCCGTAAAAAAAATATTATATGACGGCATTGCTTTAGCTAGAACGTCAATTACCGAAACAACGCACGAACCTGTGACGTCAGCATTTGTGTACACACAAACACACATTTGTGTTGAGTCTAACATCGGCCACCAGCCTATGCGTGTGTGTGTCTCCGTTATAAATCATGATGTTAGTCACCACCAACCGGTTGATGTCGGTGTGTCGGTCTTCGGTTCTTGACCCACTGCCAACTGCATTGCTGCGCCGCATTCAAGGTACGACACCGTTCTCCTACGCCTGTACCCATCGTCAATGTCACGTTCGCATTGCTTTATTATTTCTTCTTCAACTCCACAAATTTACAAACCTTCGCGTGTTGCCACGAGACAAATATGCCTCGAAAAAAGAACATTCGATGAAGCCGAAATTGCCGATAGAAAACGTCGCAGAAACGAACATAACAGGAATCGAAGAAGAACAGAAACACACGAGGAGGCATCCCGGCGACGAGTAACGCGAAACCAACGCGAAAGCCTTTTTGGGTTCCACATGCACAAGCAGTCTCATGCAATTATCAGACTCCAAGTTCATCTCCTTGGCGAGCAATCAGTAGTTTTTATTACTGATAACGTTGAGGCTGCAGCACAGAACGCAGCTTCGAGAGACACTACTTTAACGGCATGGTTCAAACTAAATCAACAATACCAGATGGCTACAGGTATACTATACTATACACACTGACATACCTGAACATTATGTTTTTCACGAGAGGACAAGAACATGGCAGAGAAGGCAAAGGGATGCTGACAGAATAATTGGTCGTATGTACTCTGTCAGTTTAGTGTCAGACATTCAGCGCTTCTGCTTGCGCTTACTTCTCCTTCATGTGCCAGGTGCAACTTCCTTTGAGGACCTTCGGACCGTCCATGGTATTACATATCCAACATTCAAGGAAGCTACACAACACCGATGCCTCTTCAATGACATGCAGGTCTGGGATATGACGTTACATGATGCAGTTGCCGAAAAGAGACCCGCTCTCCTACGGGAATTATTTGCACATATGTGCCTGCTCGCATCTCCTTCAAATATTCCACAATTGTTCCAGAAATATAAAGAATACTTTTATGAAGATTTTACGTTGCAGTTTCATCACGAAGTGAATTGCAAACACTGCCTCAATTTGGCCCTTACTGATATTCAATTGATCTTTATTGCTAATAGGAAAACCTGCGAGAATTTAGGTTTACCAGTTCCACCAAGTCACGTGGAAGACATACATGACAGCGTTTTTGATCCGGTCCAACAGCTCAGCAAAGCAACAGACATGGTACGGAGTCTCAAGGAACAGCAGAGACACGCATTTGATGAAATTATCACAGCCGCAGCCAATGATCATCTTCCTCATAGGTGTTACTTTATTGACGGACCTGGTGGCAGTGGTAAAACATATTTGTACACAACCTTGCTTGCATCCTTTAGAGTGGAACAGAAGATTGCTTTAGCTACTGCATCAACTGGAATCGCGGCCAATTTACTGTAAAGTGGTCGAACGTATCATTCCCAATTTCAACTTCCCGTCCCAATTATCGACACCTCAACCTCCAGAATGAGAATGACCTCCTCCGATGCTGACATTCTCCGAAGAGCCACAATAATCATTTGGGATGAATCCACGATGGCCTCTAAGGATGCATTGAAATGCGTGAATAAACTCTTACAAGATATCATGCAAAATGACAAACCTTTCGGAGGAAAAACCATTCTCTTGGGTGGGGACTTCAGACAAACCTTGCCCGTTGTTGCTCATGGAACCAGGTCCGCCATTGTCGAAGCGAGTATTAAGTTTACCGATCTTTGGTCTAAATTTACAATTCTCACATTGACAAGTAATGTGCGATCTATTGATCCAGAATTTACGTCTTGGTTAATTGAGCTAGGCAATGGAACATTAACCAATGAACATGGATTGAACGAGAATATGTTTGAAGTTCCAGCCCATATGGTCTGCACAGGATCTATTGTTTCTGAAATATTCGGTGAACGACTTCTAGCCAGAGATGCGGAAGAATTTGCAAATAAGGCTATTCTCTGCCCTACAAATGCCGATGTGGACCTTATCAATAGTCAGGTTCTGCATTTACTTGAAGGAGAACCCAGGACATACTTAAGTTCCGACTCCATCGACGACTGCACGCCAGATGATGAAAACAATTATCCCGTGGAATTTCTACATCAATTGGCACCTTCGGTAATGCCGCTTCATCAATTAACAATAAAAGTCGGAGCAATTATAATTCTTCTTCGCAATTTGAACACTAAACGAGGTCTATGCAACGGCACCAGATTGGTGTTTAGGGACCTCAAACCCAACCTCATCATAGCTGAACTTCTGTCCGGAAGTGACAAAGGTCGCACTCTATTCATTCCACGCGTGGACATTGCCCCGACAACCACATACTTGCCTTTCATTCTACGGAGAAGGCAATTCCCTGTGAAGTTAGCTTTCGCAATGACCATAAACAAATCGCAGGGCCAGACACTGGATAAGGTCGGTATCTACCTACCACAACCTGTGTTTAGCCATAGACAATTATACGTTGCTTTCTCCCGTGTACGCAGATCAGCAGATGTCAAGGTCCATGTGGCAGATGGTCCTAAACAAGGGAAACTGCTCCACGACAGCTCCACCTGCTACACTAAAAATGTGGTGTACAAGGAGATCTTTCATATTTAGCTGTTCATATCGTATTGTGTTCATGGCAATAAAAGATACAAGTTCTTTTCTATTTGAGTATTTCGTACATCTCTTTGTTATTTATTTTCATATCGTATTGTGTTCATGGCAATATAGGCCAAATGTTATTTTCTATTACAGTAATTCATACATTTCTTTGTTATTTCTGTTCATATATCGTATTCTGTTCATGGCGATAAAGGCCACGTGGTTTTTTCTATTGCAGTATTTGGTATAGTTCTTTGTTATCCCTTCTGTGGGATTTCGTTCTGCCAGCTTCAGCAGGCTTTTGAACTAGTTATTAATAATGTGGTAGTGTGCACACCCACACAGCGCCGCACCATGTGCACCGCACCGAGATGCACTAGGTGGTATGTTAGCAGAAAGGAAGTAGAAGAGAGAATGACAGTTTGATGCGCTAGTACAAAAGGAGTGGACGTGGTAATGAAGGACAGCTGTTCCATTGTTGTGTAAATAAAAAACTGTTAGAAACAACTGCTTTAGTCCCACATTTGTGAACCTGTATTAACTTTAAGCCACCACACGGCTACATCTATATAACATATTTATTTCAAATTCACGGTTTGTTATTGTTTTTCTTTCACGTGCCAGTTGAGTTCACGTGTTGACGCCACCCGTCGATGTCCACACCCCCTCTTGTCCCTTCCCCCGGTTTTAAATCCAGGGGATATCACTCGGTGTCAGTCTGTAAATTGTAAATATTTGTCGCGTTTGAACATAATCAATACTTTTAGTTATGTCTCATATATAAGGGATTTATAGTCAAAAACGTTGTTTTTACGGGGTTGTTATATTTACGTTTTTAAAAAATAATTTACTCATATTGAGTGACGCGACAGAACTTTCCATCGGAGGGGAAACTAAAGTTTTTTTGCTTCTGCTTGTTCCCGCACGCGTTTAAATGTATTTTGTGTTTGTGTGTGTTAATGTTTTAGTGATCAAGTGTGTTTTCGGGTCTGTGTGGGTTTTTTAAATTGGTAAATTTGTGTGTGTGTCATTGTGTTTATTATTGTGTGGCTTTTATCTGTGAGGTAATTTTTGTGTTTTACAAAATTAAATTGATGAGTTGAATGTTGCCTTACTATCTAGACTCTAGACTGTGGCTATTCACGAACTTATGGGAGAGTCGGCATTCACAGTATATAGGGCAAATAATCATTTTTGGCGATTATTTATAGCAGGTTGGGAAACACTACATTATTTACTTTTCAATCCTTAGTTTTTAACACATTGACACGCACCTGCTGCTTCCGGTTCTATTTTAGGTTGTCGGGTTGGGTAAATAAACAAAAAACAAAAAATTGCTACATATATAAGAAATCTTACTTTGAGCTACATTGCACGAATATGCTTTTCTACCACATCATTTCAAGCGTTATTAAATATCGTAATAAACTGTCTTCAAAGAAAAGCTGTGCACTAAATATAACAATCTTGAAAGAGGGTTGTGACTATGGACACCCGATGTTTCGACAACGCCCTGAGTGGTGGTGGGGGTGGGGGGAGGCTGAGATGCCAGGTTGGGGCGCCCGCTTTTGTCTAGCAGCGGGAGTTCCAACAATTTTCGTAGAATTTTGCATTTTTAGATAATAAACTTTTATGGATTTTTTTTACAGCCACGAAGTTCTTTATGTTATGTTCATACTCTTAGTGGTTATAATTGTTATTGTTATAATTGTTATTGTTATAATTGTTATTGTTATAATTGTTATTGTTATAATTGTTATTGTTATAATTGTTATTGTTATAATTGTTATTGTTATAATTGTTATTGTTATAATTGTTATTGTTATAATTGTTATTGTTATAATTGTTATTGTTATAATTGTTATTGTTATAATTGTTATTGTTATAATTGTTATTGTTATAATTGTTATTGTTATAATTGTTATTGTTATAATTGCTATTGTTATAATTGTAATTGTTATAATTGTTATTGTTATAATTGTTATTGTTATAATTGTTATTGTTATAATTGTTATTGTTATAATTGTTATTGTTATAATTGTTATTGTTATAATTTTTATTGTTATAATTGTTATTGTTATAATTGTTATTGTTATAATTGTTATTGTTATAATTGTTATTGTTATAATTGTTATTGTTATAATTGTTATTGTTATAATTGTTATTGTTATAATTGTTATTGTTATAATTGTTATTGTTATAATTGCTATTGTTATAATTGTAATTGTTATAATTGTTATTGTTATAATTGTTATTGTTATAATTGTTATTGTTATAATTGTTATTGTTATAATTGTTATTGTTATAATTGTTATTGTTATAATTTGTATTTTAAAAAAATTATTTTAATATCCCCCGCATCGTTATTGCTAGACGAATGATTATAACAGGATCGGGCAAACTACGGCTCGCGGGCCACATGGCGCCCGTTACGGATTTCTTTGCGGCCTGCGGAAGCCTGCGGTAACATCTTAAAAAAAAATAATACATTTATGTTATAGATGCATTTTTGTACTTGAATCGAGGCTAAATTTTGGTGAGGTGTGGCCCCTTGATGTTTCATTTCTTATTAATGTGGCCCTCGCCCTAAACAAGTTTGCCCACCCCTGGATTATAAGGTTTCTGGTATTATGATTTGCACGTTAAACTACGGCGCACAACCGCGGCGAAGATAATGCTGGAATTTCCGAACTAGTTAAGTTAATTAAAAATCCCTCACTTTTTTAACCTGCTGTTTTGTTATTTTGTAATTGTAACTTGTGACATTTTGGCGTATGCCTAATGAACACACTGTTACGGACGAAATACGCAACTGCGTCTGGCCATGTAGAAACAAAAGTTGATTTTTAATGTTAGGCTTTATGTGGGAAAAGAAAGATTTTCTTTTGGGGGGGGGGAGTCAGCTATATGGTTTTTTTTAAAATTATCGAGTTAAAAATAAGGGGCCGTCCATAAATGACGTCACGCACCTAGGGGGGGGGAAGGGGGTCACACTTTTGTGACGATGCGTGACGAGGGGGAGGGAGGGGGGTTGAAGAAATGTGACGTCACATCAAAAGGGTAACTTTAAATAAAACTTACACTGAAATATTTGGTCCCTTACAATTTATTTAATGACTTTTTTAAAAATTAATTTTTTTTTAAAATCAGTGCCTCTCAATGTGCCAGTCGGTAGGCCATCAGACGCTGGTTGGCGTAATCTATCAAGACACGAAAATTAAATCTAATTATAATCCTTAAGTTTGAGAACCCACAAGATAACGTATGAAATTGCGTCGTTTGATGTTGACATCAAAATCAAAGCATTTGTGATGTAACCGCAGCTCCGTTTGGTTGTTTCTATTACGGCCGGAGTCTGCGAACGTTTTTGCCCGTTACCCCAAAATATACAAGTTTATGTGTGCGTTACACCCCCCCATCCCCAGACTCTAGGTCCTGCTCACATGACTCGTGGATTTAGGGGAGCGTCGTTAGCCCCCCCTCCCCCGAAAATGTTACTGGTGAGTTTTACAAGCATGACAAGTGTCTAAAAATGATCTGAATAGGGTTATGTGTATGTATTTTAAGTCAAAACAACACGGAATATCCTTTTTCCTTAAAAGGGGGAGGGGGGAATCTATTGATAGAATTATAAACGTTTTTTATTATAATTGTTCAATTTGGTTTTTGGTCAAATGCCCCTGTCCATTCTAGATATAATGATAAATGAGCCCATTTAAAATTAGTCAAGTATTCATTAACTTTATTGAATGCATCAAATTCTTGACATCGCAATTCGAGAGGAGCACAAAACAACTTTTCTTCTTAGCTCAGTTTTTAAGGCATTAATTTTAAATATCACAGAAGGATACTTGATACAGTCATGTGGATTAAGATTATTGTCACTCGTGTCAATATACACAACATAAATGAAATTAGGATGGATTTACGTGTATTCGTATAGTAAGAAATCTACATAGTTGTCAAATTTTAAAATATGCATTTTCTGAAAGGAACCGGTTCAATAATGGGCATATGTTCCAAGCGTTCACGTACATATGACGTTTTTTAATATATCTAGTGGATTGTAGTGGATGTTATGTGTCCCAAATGAGTCTGCATTACCCCCATGAATTCCCCTTTGACCCCAGATGAGGTTATTTACCTCTGTTCGCCGACCTCTTTCTTTCGGGATGCCCGTCAGTCAATTGAGGGATTTTTTAAAAATACATTTTATAAATATTATTTTTACATATTTTTTTTTCTAAACAAAGACGTTAACCGTGATTATTATTAGTCAATGGTTAATTTGTATGTATTAAAATAAAATATAATCTAAGGATGTTAACACAGTTCGTTTTCTGAAGGCCGGTTAACGTTTTTAAAAAATGCTTCATGCGGGTTACGATATTACAATTTAGACCTTCACTAAATAAATTATAAATACTTAAATGACAATAAAAATTATTTGAAACATACTTATTTTTAAATAGAAAATAAGTTGTTTTTTTAGGGGGGGGGGTCAAAGCTTTGTGACGTATTTTTAGAGGGGGGATCTAACTTTTTGTGACGACGCGTGACGAGGGGGAGGGAGGGGTAAAAAATCGGCCAAAATCGTGTGACGTCATTTATGGACGGCCCCTAAGATGTATTTAAAAACTAAAACATTGCAGTTATTAAACATTGTTATTGCACTTATACATAATTGAAAAAAAGAGTTTTAACAAATGTATTCTAGTTCTCAGGCTTTAAGCAGAATACATAACTTGAATCTTAAAGTCTGAAAACACACGAGCTTTGAAGTAGGAGCCAAATCGTTGTCTCGGTCATCAAATTTTCAAAATAATAAAATCCTTTAAAACAATTTTTTAAAACAAATTGTTGACTAATGTACATCTGCGTGAGTTGTAGAAAGGTCACGTTGTTGGGTTTGAAAAAAGTTTGTTTTTCATAGTGTGAATCAGCCTGTGAATTTCTGCTGGCAAGGGAAGAGAGGTTGGATTCTGTTATATTACAGTACCAAAGTTGTTCGTTGCCAGAACATGATGAACACTTATCCCAATTCCTATAATATTATTTACTTTTAATAGATTACATTGAAGTGGTGTCGTGAGAATATACATCAATATGGAAATGTATTTAATGCGAATAATGTAATTTACTGTTTCTTACTAAGGATCCCCTGGATTATCTGTTTAGTGTAGGTAGAATAGCAGTTGAAATCAATTTTTTTTAAATATAAAAACTGTGCTTGATTTTATAATATCCGACGCAGAGTGCTTTCATTGATCCTACATGTGGAAGAAAATCAGAAGCCCCGAGCCTAGTGCTCTTCATGGGTCTTCCAGCTATCTGCCCCCCTCCCCCAGAAAAGGACGTGACAGCTGGGAACCGGAGCGGTCGCTTCTGAAGCGGCCACCTGGGCATCCAGGACAGAAAGTCGAAAATGCCTCCCACTAAGTTGACCTCACAACGAGGGGTGGAATTGCCTTACTACGACCCGCTACCACTTCGGCGCCACCCCGGCAAAGCATACGAGTCTCAATGGTTAGGATCGCCGCTATGCGGGGGATCATCAATGACCTACCTAGGGTGCAACCCCCATTGGAAGGTTTCCTCAGAGCTGGCGTCCGCTGCGTTCTTCGCGGTTCCTTTTGCTAATCCGTACTGGTGCTCCTGGCCCTAAACGGGCACCGTGCTTTCATTAACATTTTCCTTTTGTTCACACCGTTATTCCATTTCGGCTTAATGCGTGTTTATGTTTGTTTGTTAGTTTTCCTTTCTTTTCAATCTTGTTTTTAATGTTGTTTCTTCCCTGAATAATTTTAATAATTTTTCTTGCCAACATTTATTTTTTTTATCGGGTTATCCCAAATTTTTATATTAATAATTTATTTCTACCAACCTGACAGAAGACTTTTACATTGTATTACTACCTGACTATCACTTCATTGTAAAATATCCTTTAAAACAAATGCGGGAGGATTTACTCTGCATGAAAAAATTTGACGATTACCAGTTGGATTTAGGGTTACCAACTCACACAACCTCGAACCCGGGAGATTATAGAATTGCAAACATTATAACACTTAACAGATATAACAGTTGTTTGTCCGCACTTTTTTGGTTTATATTGTACTTACACATGTTGATGATTTTAACTAAGTTGTAAAATTATATGATTAATAATAACATAAAGATTTAAACAAAAAAAATATTTTAACATATGACAATTTATATCTCCCGGGTCATAGTTAACCGGGAGACGGGACATGAAAGCAGATTCCGGGAGATTCCCGGCAAAAACGGGAGATTTGGCAACCATAGTTGGATTATCTTGAACGATCATCAAGCAACAACAAAAAAATCACACATATTCTGTTGTGCATCTTTTCAACCTCTATGTCTACTGGGAACGCTTACAGAAGGTGTCATTTGATCTACACCTGAGAAAAGACGCAGCACAGGGTTATAGTGTTCAACATGGCAAGATAAAATATTGGATTGATATATCATGCATCAAGTGCTTCGCGTTTTAACGTGTTGATTTTACTATCTTAGAGTCAAGGCGGATAAGGTGCCAACTTTGCTATGCTAATTGAGTAGAGTATTAATGTATCCGGCATCAAAAGGTAGGTGAAGTTACGACTATATGTCAGTGAAGTTGATTGAATTTTTTAAAGGTTTTGTCTTAGTTTCCATTTGATAATGGGTCAATCTGTGAAATTAGCAATCATGTAACTGTCTGAAGAAATAACATACATACAATAAAGTGTATTACAGGTTACGTTGCATCGATTTAATTTGGCTAGAATAATTAGTTTCTACGATTATTTCCTGACGCTAATCAAATCTACGTCAGAAACATTAAGTTGTCAAAGGCACAAAAAGTGTATTCAGAAAACAGGGGACAATGAAACAGAAGGGAAAACAACTGTTAACTCGTTTTTCCGTAGATTTTGAATAAGGAGAGCACAGTTAACCGAATAGCCTGTATGTTGAATCGTGATTAAATAGTGTTTGTGAAAATGAATGAATATTACATTAACATGATTTGCCGAGGAATGTAAACATGTTGGCGGAAAACATTAAGGGGAGGGTTGAGCCGTTTAACGACCACCGAGGCATGTAACCAGTTTATAAAGGCTAAGGTCACCAAGTTTCGTGCTATTACGTTGATGAAAAATGTGCACTGGTCACAACAGGTGGCTGAAATGTTTTCAGACAGCGATGATGTTAACATGCGTCACGTATTAAGAAATGTTTAATGTCCGTTTTGGCACTTGGCTTCTCGTCTCTCCGAAAGTGAGTTTTTTTGCAATGGAAAATATTTCAGATGTCGGAGTTGAATTGCGGGCCAAAAATAACTTGAAGCACTTTGTTTCAGTTATGCGACATTCTTTAAAAGTTACTTTGACATTATTTGAAAGCTGTAATAGGATTCTTGGAGAGCTATGATGACATTCTGCCGAAACCTTTGGATCAAGATGGTCACCTACAGTTTTTGCTTGCCGAAGTAGAATATAACGTCTGTTGATTCAAACTTTCGACGAGATCGTACGATGTGTTAGGAATCGGAGACACTGTCACTCTGTTTGTTTGTTATTGCTACATAGTACTCATTAATTGCCAACTGTGAACTGATATTCAGCCTTATGAACAATATAAATAGTTAAATCTAGAAATAGATTTGGATTTGCTTATTCAGATTAAATCTAATCAGAACGATACGATGTGTAGACACATGTCGAACTCTTTTAAAGTAAGAAGCAAGAATGCAGCTAGAAAAAGTGGCAAAAGTTGGCATTTTGGGTGATTGATTTGATAAATAGAAATAAACGACTTTATTGAAATATTATAACATTTCTAATTATAAATATATTAATATTTTTCATTGATATTATTTTATACAATTTTATTTTGGGTACTTGTCGATTTATTCGCCGGAATAAACATTTTCATTTAACCATGTCAGTTAATTCACCAGAATAAAATGTTTCTTAATTTGGAAAATATTGCGTTCAATAATTCATACAAAATATTTCATATAAACAACAATAATTCCGTACATCATAGATCGGAATAATTAAGGAACATAACACGCATCATAACGGTACTCATCGACACATGATGGGTTTCATTTAATCATATTCCACCCGAACCAAACAAGTTTAGAGAGTTAGAGTACTGCTAGAACTCCCAGGGGACACAGGCTGTTTACTGCGTTCTGGCTAGAAATATCTTTGTTTTTCCCGATACTTAAAGGAGATTTCGAATAAAACAGATATTAACTCGTGTTTTGTTCCCATGACATTGGGTTCCAATGTTTCCATTAGAACTTTCTCGGGGCTTGGTAGACTTGGCGTCGCCCATCTCCTCTCCAAGTCCGCGTTGGAATTTGATCAACATATGAGACTTGTGAGGCGAGCGCACTATTGACTTCGCTATCCAGCCGCTACTAACTATTTATATCCAATTAAATGTTTAAAAAATGTATTAAGTTTTTATATTTTCCCCCTGGCTTTAAAAGTAATGATTTAATTATAGAACGTTCAAGTAACTTAAAATAAGAAAAACAAAATCCTCCGACTCTGGTTAGTTTCGTTTTACCTTTCTTAGCCAAACATGAAACGAGATTTACAACGTCAAACAGAGAAAACGAACTAGATAAAACTGCAAGATATTAGTAACATGCTCTCATATTCAGCTGCTTTAACATGATGTGTGTGTATCTGTTTGGGTGAGTGAATGTGTGTGTGTGTGGGGGGGGGGTAAAGGCCACAAAACTGACGTTAGTGATTGTGTATGATTTTTTTTTCAAAACCAAATTTTCATTGGTCCTTAGCAGTAATCATGGGTGCAAATTTACCACCTGTGCTGCTTACTTCATATATTTATATCGTCCAGATACAGGTAACAATGTAAAAGCACATTTCAACGAACTTGAACGACCTTCAAATGTTGGAAAGAAGACGTGAAAGAAGTACAATATGTTTATTTGAATATCTAGGCGCGTAACTAAGATTACGGATCTCTTGTTCAATGGAGCGGAAGAAATCAAACTCTGCGGTTCTTATGTAGTGTAATTATATGGAAAATAATAGTTTTTTTAAAAGTGACACGAATTTTAAGGCTTAAAAGCAGTGTGTGTGATTAAGAGAATAAATGTAGAGCTTTATTGAAGGACAAGTAAATATCTAATCGTTTCGGAAAATGTCTTCATTATACAACTTAATAAACACAAGTATAAATAATACATATTTTTAAATATACAAAAGTATTTAAATTAAATTTACATTATTGGTCACTTACTTTAGCAAGAGTGTCAAATACGCGGCCCGCGCCGCATACAGCCCACCAAGTGGATATTTGTGGCCCGCCATTTAGTTTATTTAAAAAAATGTAATTTTCGTGAAAAAATTCAGACAGCTGAGTACAAGGGTGGGTTGTTGGGGAGAGGGGATTACGGCCCCTATACAAATCTCTTTAGTGATAAAATGGCACATGCCCTCATCCGAATTGGAAACTCATGTACCATGTCATAGAGATCTAATTAAGAGAGGAAAGAAAAGAGAGAAAAAAAGTATGTGCGCACAGAATAGAAGAACCGGAAGAAGTTTTAGAAGCTAAAGCTACAAATGAAAATTGGAAGGAAGATGATTCAATTATGTAAAATTTTGAAAACCATATGAAATCAACGAATTAAATCTTTTTATTAATTTATGTTTTTTAATATAGATTTTATGTGTTCAGATTCTCACATATAGAATGCCAGTAAAAACAATATCCTAAATACCGATAAGATTAGCATTGTTTGAAGTGTTTAAAGACAGTACGTAGGTTCTGCCATTTAAAAGTACAGGTGGTCTCTAAGCCGATACCTAACCGACAGACATAAATTACATGGCACATTGCATAAATAAATACATAAATTTTACATAAATTACATAAAATTTTATTACATACCATGGGAAGCTTGCATAAATCATGTTGCGACTCGTTTGAAGAAATGTAGCTAAATGTAAAAGCTATTGGACTTTTAATTAGTAACGCCAATGATGGCTGGATAGCGAAGTCAATAGTGCGCTCGCCTCACAAGCCGAGGGGCGTGGGATCGATTCCACTATAAAAATGTTGATGAATGACTAACGCTAAGAAAGTCCTCCACTGACCTGGAGAGGGATGGGCGCCACCAAGTCTATCAAGCCCGAGAATGTTCTAATGGAAACATTAGAACCCCCTACGACTACGGGGTTATAACGACCACGAGGTTATGGGACTAAAAAAAATGACATTAAATGTTATAATCAGCCTTTCCACCAAATGCTTGTTAACTAGAAATATTTTGTTTCGTATTAAATGCCTTAGTCATGGTCCAACCAGATGAACACCTAAAACTTTTTGTCAGATTAAAATTGAAAGCAGATTAAAAAAAATAAATTAAAACGTATTTTTTGGAGAGATCAAACATGTGGAGCGGTTTTAAAAATGCATTTAATATGAGAAATTTGTTAAAAATCAATTCAGCTGATCGCTGTAAACTGGTAAATTGGAAAAGATCAAAACAGCGCCACTTATCCTTTCTTCTGTGATAAAAAATTTCAAATAAGGCCTAAAAGGTATGGGGAAAAAAACTTGAACATTTTAAAGATGGATGTAGCAAAACATCAAAGAGTATGCACCTGGCTTCTTCTCCACTGGACTCGAAACTAATATTTGGTGAATTCTATATTTGTTATGGCTCTAAAACCTGAGCTTTTTGCTATATACATAAACGCCTGGGTCGTCCGGTTCAAATCTGTGTCTTAAAAAATTATCGACAGAACTCGTATCTATGTTTTGAACGTCTAAACATATTATTATCGTTTTTGAAGCTCCCTCCACGGTTCATCAGACTTTTTATAAGCAATCTCATGTGAGCATAAGTTAATTAAATGTAGCATGAGAGCAGGGTTCCATCAGAGCTGGGCGCCATGAGAGCAGCGTGCCTTTATAGCTGGGAGCCATGACACCAGTCTGCCATCAGAGGGGAGAGCCAAAAGAGCAGCGTGACATGGGACTCATGGGAGCAGTGTGCCATGAGAGCAGTGTGCCTTGAGAGCAGTGTGCCATGAGAGCAGTGTGCCATGAGAGCAGTGTGCCTTGAGAGAGCAGTGTGCCATGAGAGCAGTGTGCCATGAGAGCAGTGTGCCATGAGTGCAGTGTGCCATGAAAGCAGTGTGCCATGAGAGCAGTGTGCCATGAGAGCAGTGTGCCATGAGAGCAGTGTTCCATGAGAGCAGTGTGCCATGAGAGCAGTGTGCCATGAGAGCAGTGTGCCATGAGAGCAGTGTGCCATGAGAGCAGTGTGCCATGAGTGCAGTGTGCCATGAGAGCAGTGTGCCATGAGTGCAGTGTGCAATGAGAGCAGTGTGCCATGAGAGCAGTGTGCCATGAGAGCAGTGTGCCATGAGAGCAGTGTGCCATGAGTGCAGTGTGCCCTGAGAGCAGTGTGCCATGAGAGCAGTGTGCCATGAGTGCAGTGTGCCATGAGAGCAGTGTGCCATGAGAGCAGTGTGCCATGAGAGCAGTGTGCCATGAGAGCAGTGTGCCATGAGTGCAGTGTGCCATGAAAGCTGTGTGCAATGAGAGCAGTGTGCCATGAGAGCAGTGTGCCATGAGAGCAGTGTTCCATGAGAGCAGTGTGCCGTGAGAGCAGTGTGCCATGAGAGCAGTGTGCCATGAGAGCAGTGTGCCATGAGAGCAGTGTGCCATGAGAGCAGTGTGCCATGAGTGCAGTGTGCCATGAAAGCAGTGTGCCATGAGAGCAGTGTGCCATGAGAGCAGTGTGCCATGAGAGCAGTGTTCCATGAGAGCAGTGTGCCATGAGAGCAGTGTGCCATGAGAGCAGTGTGCCATGAGAGCAGTGTGCCATGAGAGCAGTGTGCCATGAGTGCAGTGTGCCATGAGAGCAGTGTGCCATGAGTGCAGTGTGCCATGAGAGCAGTGTGCCATGAGAGCAGTGTGCCATGAGAGCAGTGTGCCATGAGAGCAGTGTGCCATGAGTGCAGTGTGCCATGAGAGCAGTGTGCCATGAGAGCAGTGTGCCATGAGTGCAGTGTGCCATGAGAGCAGTGTGCCATGAGAGCAGTGTGCCATGAGAGCAGTGTGCCATGAGAGCAGTGTGCCATGAGAGCAGTGTGCCATGAGAGCAGTGTGCCATGAGTGCAGTGTGCCAAGAGAGCAGTGTGTCATGAGAGCAGTGTGCCATGAGTGCAGTGTGCCATGAGAGCAGTGTGCCATGAGTGCAGTATGCCATGAGAGCAGTGTGGCATGAGAGCAGTGTGCCATGAGAGCAGTGTGGCATGAGAGCAGTGTGCCATGAGAGCAGTGTGCCATGAGAGCAGTGTGCCATGACAGCAGTGTGCCATGAGTGCAGTGTGCCATGAGAGCAGTGTGCCATGAGTGCAGTATGCCATGAGAGCAGTGTGGAATGAGAGCAGTGTGCCATGAGAGCAGTGTGCCATGAAAGCAGTGTGCCATGAGTGCAGTGTGCCATGAGAGCAGTGTGCCGTGAGAGCAGTGTGCCATGAGAGCAGTGTGCCATGAGTGCAGTGTGCCATGAGTGCAGTGTGCCATGAGTGCAGTGTGCCATGAGAGCAGTGTGCCATGAGAGCAGTGTGCCATGAGAGCAGTGTGCCATGAGTGCAGTGTGCCATGAGTGCAGTGTGCCATGAGAGCAGTGTGCCATGAGAGCAGTGTGCCATGAGTGCAGTGTGCCATGAGAGCAGTGTGCCATGAGAGCAGTGTGCCATGAGAGCAGTGTGCCATGAGAGCAGTGTGCCATGAGAGCAGTGTGCCATGAGTGCAGTGTGCCAAGAGAGCAGTGTGCCATGAGAGCAGTGTGCCATGAGTGCAGTGTGCCATGAGAGCAGTGTGCCATGAGAGCAGTGTGCCATGAGAGCAGTGTGGCATGAGAGCAGTGTGACATGAGAGCAGTGTGCCATGAGAGCAGTGTGCCATGAGAGCAGTGTGCCATGAGTGCAGTGTGCCATGAGAGCAGTGTGCCATGAGAGCAGTGTGCCATGAGTGCAGTGCGCCAGGAGAGCAGTGTGGCATAAGAGCCGGGTCTCATGAGAGCTGGGTGCCTTTAAGGCTGGGAGGCATGAGTGCAAGATGCCATGAGAACAGGGTGCCACAAGAACAGAGTGCCACTAGACAGGGAGTCACCAAAGCAGGAGGGCACTACTGCATTTTGTCGATCCCAAGATAATTTCATAATCTTTGTCTTTATAAAAACGCTCCCCAAGAAAAGGATTCCATGGAACAGGATATTTTTTAGAGACTTTTTTTTTAGGTGTGAGTGAATCCATGAGCTATCAGCACATCACATATATGATGTTATTCTTAATCATATTTTTACTAAGCATGCCGTCTTCTCCGTGTCTTTTTTGTATTTTGTTTGAAGGGGAGAGCGGTAGCAATGTTTCAGGTTGGCCACGGGTGGTCTTTCCTGAAATAACGCCACTGTTATCTCCTGTAAGTTAAAGTAACGATGGCGTTAAATCATATTCAACGGTTCAGACAGAGCCGCTTATATTAAGTGAAGCGTTTGCCTGTATACCACCCATCAAGCCTGTATTCTTCATAATGTTGTAAATTGCACAGCGTATTGAAAGTGCACCTGTCTTTGATGTATTTGTGTAAAATGCATTATGTAATTTATGCTGGCATCCTGTCTAGTCTCCAAGACCTAAATTATTTTTCTCGTACATAATATCAATTTTGACAACGATATAATATGAAGAAGAATTATTACACGTAGTGTTTTCTTTTCTTTATTCTTTCTACGGTCCACTATAATGTCATCTTAATACGTTGAACAGGTAGTAAGTGAGTTGTAAGCAGGGGCGCCATGTGTTCTGTGATGTTTTGACAGTAGAATCACTTTTTGTTTGGGGTCAGAGGCCATAATGAAGAATTTTCTTACATTAGCAAAATGAATATAATTTGTCAACATTGGCGACCTTATGCTGGGATTTAAACAAAGTACTCAGATCTAAGATGAACCATATCAAAACCTTCTATAGAGTTTAACTATTGATATATTGGTGATTTTGTGGACTTCATCAAAATAACCAAGTGCCCAAGCAAGTAAATAAATAAAAAATAATAATTAAAAAAAATAAAAAAATAAATATATATATATATATATATATATATATATATATATATATATATATGTATATATATATATATATATATAAAATTTTAATTATAAATAATTATTTCACAGGTGGAAGTTTATTATCCATCTTAAAATACTGAAGCAATGGAACACATAGTATCCACTATGGTGGAGGTGTTGGAGAACGTTATCCTAAAGGAACATGACTCTACCGGGGAACGGGGTGGTTAAAATGTTATTTTGCATTTATTTTTTTTAAATTAAACTTTTTTAAAAATATTTTTTTATTTTTTTTTGTAACAGAGAAAAAACAATTTTAATTTTATTAATGAAGAGACTTAGTTTGTAATTTGTCTCAAATTAATGAAATTTGTTTGCAGGCTAGCTAAATATGGCCTGCTTTATGTGGTGTGCCGTAATTGTCCTGTTGTATGTGTCCTGCAGTATGTGGTCAGCTGTGTGAGGCTTGTTGTATGAGGCTTGTTGTATGAGGGCTTTTGTGTTAGGTGTCCTGTATGAGGCCTGTTGTATGTGGTCTCTCCACGCGTCATGATTTATGAATTCATGTACGGTAAATAAAAAAGTTTGTTTCTAAAAGATCTGAAAGAAACATCTTTTTTGAATTTTTAAAAAAAAGTAAGTTCTTTCTTGCGAAGACATGGTAATGCCCGTCAGGTTCAGTTACTTTAATAATTAAAACGTGACGTCTCTTACTTTCCGAGGGGAAAATTATCGAACTCCAAAAAGCGTTGCATTTTTCCTGGATTATTTAGACTTTTTTTTTAAAGGTTGTTTAAGATTAACAAAATTAAATTTTATGATCTACTAACAAATGACAAAGCATTACTATCAATTGACAATTTTAAACTATTAAATATTTTTAATTAATTTCCCAATTTGTTTTTAAAAAGAAAATTAAAAATTATTCACGTTAAAAATACATTTGAGCAAAGAAGTTCACCTTATCTTCTGGATAGAAGGAATGTCTTTAATATACAAGATATCAGTCATGACTGTATATGTAAACAGGGTGTGGTGCTGATGTCATGAGAGGACAACGAAAAAAATAATCTTTTTTTTCGTGTATACCATTATTACCATATTTCGTTTAATACAGGGCTCATACGATTTCTTCACTTCAAAGATATGTATTATTTATGTATGTATTATAAATATGTATTATGTATGTACATAAACGTCAAGGGATAACATCATAAATAAACCACAACTATAACTCTAACGTTTAGAGAATTAATATAAATATTGTTCAAAGTCTACTCTATATGGTGTCTAGATGACTAAATTCTTAGTCATTTTTTAACGGCTTCCAATGAGTTCAATAAAATTAAAGTCTTTTAGACCTTTGATAAACAAAACATTCTCTCTGAGTACAATATAATCTCTGAGACGCTCACTCATACCCTGTTTACATGTTATCCATCTATTAATCTATATATGCATGATTGCAGTCTCACCCACATTTTGTTAGCTATCAGAGCAGGACTCTTCTTTTCCGAACGCAGACTTTATAGCTCTACTGAAGTTACGAGGCATGCAACTATAAAAAGATATCGCTTTAGGCCATCATTGCGCCAGCCCCTGAAAATATAACACGATGAAACCATTTACGTGATTACATCTAGATATTTATCATTGGCGCCTGCCTGAGATAGGAATCGAATTTAAAGGTCTACAACCGTTCAAAGGGGTTCAAATGGGGTCATCCGAGGGATTCGATGGTGGAGTGGTTAATAAAATTTCACATAATTGATTTTTGATATTTATATATAGCTCAATTCTTTAAATACACCCCCGATATTAAACGAGTCACTACGTTTATCTGCGGCCCATTCATACTTTTCTTCATGCTGATGCTCAAAGTTTTTTTTAATGGTTATTTAGTGAGCTTGAAAAGACGTCGCAAAACAATGATAGTTTCAGCAAAAAGCCTTCGTCAGCGAAAAAACAAATATGATTACGAAAATAAAATAACAAATCTGCTTATTCCAAGAATACATCAACCAGATAGAGGCAGACTTAATAACCTACAGGGAGCCTGGCCTGAATTTGGGTAAAAACGTTTCGTACATTTCAATGCAGCTTATTGGTTAAGTTTAAAATGACGTTGAAATTTATATCATGTTTTTTTAGCGAAAACCGCAGACATCAAATATATGGAAACATGTTTAAATTAAGCTCTCAACATTAATTTCAGCGCTGCTACATTTGTGAATAATTTCTCGACAACAAGGGTACGTAACCATAAGTGTCTGCTTGCCTTGAGTTGCTTCAATGTTTGCAGCGGGAAACTCCCTCAAAAAAAAATAATAAAAAAATATGAGATCATACAGATTGATTTTTTTAAAAGCTTCTTGGGCCAAATCAGCTTCATTTTAATATGCATGTAAAAATATGTAAAAATAAAATGTGTAGAGTTTAAAGTAAAACATGCAGTAACACACACAGCCTGGCTTCTATGGCAACAAGACTGATGATAGTAAACGTGATTTTTGGTAAATTTGTCAATGTTAATATCTGGAGAATCCTAGGAAATTTCCATATGAAGCGTACCTTCCGGGATTTAGCCCCCACAACTAACAGTTGGTGATTGCTTTAAGTTGCCTGACTTTTAGTTCAATCTCAAAATATGCCTTCAGCTTTCAGCTTACAACAAATTTTTGTACAATTTCCCCAAAATCTATTTGATTAAATATTTTTTGAATGTAGCTAATTTAACATGTACAAATGTGATCAGTGACGGTTCGGTGGCCTTTGATTGTATGGTGTTTGACTTGACCAGGTTTCCTCCATGCGACCAGACCTCTAAGAGATCACCGAATTTTACGAGTGACCGAAGTAATTAAGTGTGGTGTGTGCTGGCAGACAGGCGGTTTCACTAACATTTCATGCCGCCGAAAGGTAAACAAACTTTACCCATCCCTGTGCTTTACCTCGCAAGTCAACTGGATTATCTGTAGGTAAAATTAAACTGCCACGTGCCACTGAGTTGAGCCAGGGCCTTTCATGCGGTTAGATTGTAGGTAAACATTAGACTTTGACACGTTTCAACGCCATTAATTTAACTTTTAATTGCATTTTGATGATTAGGGCACAACAATATGTGCTGAGTTCTCACATTGAATTTTGATTAATACATTGAAAAATTTACAAAATGACACAACGTCATATACCTGAATGGATTTAAAATGTTAAAACCCCGTAAAAAAAAACAAAGTTTTTGACTCTAAATCCTTTATTTACGAGACATAAGTAAGAGTATGTTCATTTTAAACGCATCCCAAAATCCCAAAATCTAAAATTGTTTTTATGTCTCATATATAAAGGTTTTATACTAAAACAAGTAATAAAAACGTGAATGAGTATTTAAACGCAATTTCCAACAAAGAATTTCCGATTTTTTTTTATTCAAGGGAAGTCATTCTAGATCATATTAAAAGTCATGTCAAATCAATAAATATGTTTTGGTATGGCATCCGTCCGTCCTCATGGGACGATGGCGTGTACTCCTACTCCTCTGTCCCCCCTGCCCTTTCTCCTGGCCCTTCTCTCTTAACTCAAAGCTATGAGGGATGCTTCGCGACATGAATGCCCTCACGCACTTTTGCCCTCCAGGTGATGCACACCTAGGCAATGGTCTCCCACGTTTTATGGTCTATCTGTGCCAATGACATATCTTTCTTGCAGACGTCCTTGAATCGCAAGCAGGGCGACCTCTTTTTCTCATACCGGTTGCCAGCTCACCGTAAAGCAAGGCTCTAGGAATGCGCCCCGAGCTCATCCAGCGGACATGACCTAACCACCGCAGGCGCGTCTCACTCAGAATTGAGTGCATACTCAGCATATGGCTTCTTCTGAGTACCTCGACATTGGTGATCTTGTCCTGCCACTTGATGCGTAGAATCCTACGCAAGCATCGTAAGTGGAATCTGTTGAGCTGCTTTGTTTGCTTGGCGTAGGTCGTCCAGCACTCAATGCCATAGAGGAGTGTGCTGAGCACGCAGGCCTGGTACACAGTGATTTTCGTCCTATTTTTGAGCTGCGCATTGTTCCATACTCTTTGATTCAGCCTAGCCATTAATGATGCGGCCTTGCCGATTCTGGTTCCTATTTCCTTATCCAGGGAGAGTGTGCTTGTGATGTTACTGCCAAGGAAGGTGAAATCATCGACGACGTTCAAGGTGTTTCCCTCAATGGAGATTGCTGGAAGGCGGTCAGTGCCTTGTCTCATAATGTTGGTCTTTTTTAGGCTAATCGTTAAACCAAAATCCTTGCATGCCTCTGAGAATTTATTGACCAACTGTTGGATTCCTGCATCTGTATGTAAGAGCAACTCTCTGATTAATACATTTTCCAATTTACTCTTCGCACGGAGCCGGCTGATATTATATAGGTTTCCATCCGTCCTGGTATGAATGTTCACACCCTCGGAGCAGACCTCGAAAGCATGTCGCAACAGCATCGAGAAAAAGATACCAAAGAGTGTTGGAGCCAGTATACAGCCCTGTTTGACTCCGCTACAAACTGGGAAGGGTTCTGAGGTGGTACCATCGAAGAGCACTGTGCTGTTCATATTGGTGTGGAAGGACTCGATGATGGAGAGAAGCCGCGGCGGACATCCTATTTTTTCCAGTATGCGTAGCAGACCCTTGCGAATTATGAAAGTAAACAAAACAATTGCTATCTACAAATTGCTGCTAAAATTACGGAAGTCGAACGAAAAGTAGTGTTTCAATAATTCCTTTTCCAACATTGTTCTAAATATTATTAGCCTCTAGTTTGGCGTTTGTTTCAATCTGACAGCTGTTATAGTTGGCGAGAAATTGGCAAAATACTATTTTTTCGTTTTTTTCCCCTTTTTTCTTTTTTTTTCTTGTTTTTTTTCAGGAATTCCAGTAAACCTTTTCGGTAATTTTCTTTTTGGCCCTTGCACATCATTGCGACCTCCTTAACATATTTGCAAAAGACCCGAACCCTCTTTCTGGTATGGTTCAGGAGGAGTTGCTGTATCAAGCGTTACAGACATCAATATACATAATTTGCATTGTACGTCACGTCTCTCTGTCCCGTCTGTCAGTCCGTGACGCTACTAATTTTAGAAAGCAGTGCACCAAATTACTGCACCAAAAATAACTCTTTTCAAACGTCCGTATAAAATTGTTTAATAGGGAAATAAATGAATAAAATAAAAGTAAATAAAATAAATGAAAGTTCTGTCTTACGTTATTTTTTAATCTGATGTGTATTTTGAAAATTTCCGTCATTTTTGACGGGTGATACACTAGTTTCAAATGTATAAACGCATTTTTTCCCATGGGAAATTGCGTTAAAAAACTACTACGGTCTGCCGGCTAAGTTTCACCTCGATTTGATCACGGGAAAAGTTTTATAAAAACGTGTTAAATATAATGCGCACCGTGCGACAGAATAGCATAAACATTTACAGATCGGAAATATATTTTTAAAAAGTATCGTCAATATAATACGCACTGCACGGCCAGACAGGAAAGTATTAAAAAGGTTGTTCAATATAATACGCACCACCACACTCTAGAACAAATATTTACATGCTACATAGATATACATAGAGATAATATAAAAATTCATTAATTTAATTACAGTACATTCGATCGATCTGAAATTTTGATATATCATTTTTATCGTCAGCACAACTCTGTCTGACTCCATTTCTGCCATAAGCTTAATACGCTTTTTCATTTGGTTTGATAAGTAGGTGAAGTGTTAGAACCATGGAAGGCAAACTTTATCAAAATTTTGAACATTCCCGTCAGTCAAAAGTTCAAAACCAAAATTTAGTGTAACCGTCAGGAAATTTATTATTTATCGGCCGTTATTTATTATTATTTTATTTTACATTTTGACTTCCAATAATTTGTAAGTGATGGGTTGATTAATCGTTAAAAAATTTTAATTGTTAATCGAGAAATTAATCGTCAATTTCCGCAGCCCTTATATATATATATATATATATATATATATATATATATATATATATATATATATATATATATATATATATATATATATATATATATACTAGAAAAATACCCGCACTTTGTAGCGGGCGTGTGCTGACCCTTTATCCAAGTATTAGTTGCTGGTTATTACAATTTTTATTTGCCAAGTTAAATTTCAGATTCTTCTATTTAGTTAAAATCTTATGAGAAACAGAGCTATGCCATTTTACAGCGTGAGTTGTTTTCACTTAATGGAGTGCCTTTTAACATAACCTTACTATTTAAAAGATATGATTTATTAAATAATGATTCTTGCCGACCATAATAACTAAATTTACAATTTCATTCCCACTTGTACAAAATTAACATAACTTATAGGTTTTCCGAAAGAGCTCTACCACCCTCGTCACTCAAAAATTTAATATATAATTACGAAACTGCATATAACACAATTGTAAGTTATAATATTTGTAAACACGTCTATGAGATAACGAACATGTGGCACTATCCCTTTAAAAGACAAAAGCTAAGTGACTCATAGCGCAAATAAACAAAATTATAAATGTACTTTCTAAAATACTTTTTTTTAATAAAAACGGTCGTATTAAAATGATATAAAAAATGTGCACACCATATTTAGACAGTATAGAAAGCTGGCCGCATAAAATAAAGTCTTGTTATAAAGTAAATGTACTGGACCAAAATAACTCCTCCTTTTGACGTATTCATAATTGTTTTAACAGGGAAATAATATTAACATTTTTATGTCTCTATATTTTACGATTTATATTTACGGTTTATAAGCAATGTGTATAATTTCAAAAAGGAATCTTTTTTTTTGTTCCCTATTTCGGATAAGGCATCATATTTTGTAAATTATATTCAATGCACACACGCACACCAGATTTTATATCTGAAAAATAAAATAGAAATGAAAAAAAAGTTTCAATCGTCTGTAAATAAGTGCATCTTAAAAATGATTAAAAGGCAATTTTAGAAATGGCCTATGCTATTCTGAATACAAAGGAATGAACATAAAAACATATTCAATTCGAAATTCATATTAATTAAACGTTTTCGGGATCACTTCATTAAATTTAGTCAAGTTTTGTTAATACGTTAGGTAGCGAAAGTTTATAATGTATAGTGTATATAAATCTTAAGTAAACTGTTTTAAAGTGTACGTTTATTTGACATAGGCCATCACTTTCAGCATAAAATAAAATCGCTACATCTATGGTTTTTAATTAAATGTCGAGTTATCAATTAAATTTTTAAAAATCCCAATCTTATTCATTGCATGTAAAATATGAATACAATGCATCGTGAAAATAATTGAAATAAAATAATTTAAACGCATATGTAATATATAAAGCTCAGTTGATATTTTTATGTTTGTTTGTTTGTATCCATTAAAAAAAGGCCACTGCTTTGTTGACATTTTTCCAAAAGATCTCTGCCACTGTCGTCACTAAAAAAAGCTCTTATATATTTACGACACTGCATCGTAACACAATTGTAATTAATACAATATTTGCAACAGCGTCTATGAGATAAAGATAAAAAAGATAAATAAAGAAATTAGGCTATATTCTTAATTTTTTAAAAACAAAGAAAAGAAATCAATTTTATGTTAAAAACGCATGTGAAACCATGACAATAATTGATTTTAAAAATGGTCTATGTTAATCCATCATCAAAGGAATGAACATAACATATTCAATTCGCAATACAAAATAATTAAGCGTTTTCAGGATCACTTTATTAAGTATAATCTACTTATGTTAATAGGTCCGGTAGCCTAAGTTTAAATAGTATAAGTGTATAGGTTATGTACAAAACAATAGTTTATGTAAAAGACAAACAAAATATAAATGTTATATTAATAGGACACAGCTAAACTTAAGATGCGTACACGAAAATGTGCGCACAGTAAGCAGGCGATAAAAGATTTTAGAACGCGCACCGCTAAAAATGAAGCCTAGAAAAAAATACTGACACAATTATTACATAAATAGGTTTTTATTAGATGTCGAGTTATGGAACAGAAAATAATTAAAACAAATTCGCAATTAAATTTAAACGTGTAAACAATTAAATCTAATGCATCGTGTGGCAGTTGTAATTAAATATGTTTACGTGTCTATCTAATATATAGAAAGTAACAGTAAAGAAAATGACAATTCTTTGTATTAAACAGTTCAAATTATGAAGCGTACACGAAAATGTGCGCACCGTAATTAGACATTATACTATTTTTTGAATCCACACCGCTGAAAATAAAGTGTTGGGGGAAAAAACGTCACCAAAAGTAACTCGCTTTGAACAGCATTTGAACGTCCGCGTAAATTTGTTCAATACAGAAATGAGGTTAAATTTTTTATTCTTTGTCTCTGCATTTTCTGATTATTTAATTTACGGCATTCGGGCAAAAGGGACAATTACAAAAACTAACTTAAAACCACCTTCAGGGTAAAAGGAAACGTCCTGCCAAATTTGGTCCCCGTCCGTCATTTGGTTTTTCCGTGGCTGTCTAACAGAAAGTCGAAAAAGTGAAACATACAAACATACAAACATACAAAGATACAAACACCAACTGAGCTTTATATATTATATATATATATATATATATATATATATATATATATATATATATATATATATATATATATATATATATATATATATAAGGGCTGCGGAAATTAACGATTAATTTCTCGATTAATTGTTAAAAATTTTATCGATTAAAATTATTTTAATCGATACACATTCGATTAAAATTATAGATAAATATTTTTATTAATAAATAATTAATAATAATTTATAAATTTTTTACGTACAAACTTCTCCCGCGTAATATTATAATTTATTTTATTACTTCATGTGGAACGGCAGACGTCAACTAAAAAATGGCTGACAGCACCAGCGCAGTTAAATTTAAAACATAAACTAGAACGTTGATAAAAAAAAATTTAAGCTAACTGCGGATGGCAAAGTCGAAGATGGTTGAAAAAGTTTACTGTGTTCACTGCCATTAACAATTCTCTTTTAACGGATCAAATATATCGCTGACGTCATGTCATAAAACGTAGTTCAAAATATTCTTAATTTTCAATGTCTTTGAGTTTTTAGTCTCGATGTTACGTGGGTTGTTACCTTGCTCTCAGCTACACACAACACTCAAGAGATGACACGGGTCTGTGTAACAAGTCAATTTTTATTCTATTATACACAATTGTACAAACTGGCTGCCCTGCATATACAGCAAATACACCTTTACACTACTGGTTGTACACACAGCCCGACATTATAGTTTCTTCACGAGCAGGCGCTCGGTCCGACCCGACCGCTTCTGGGCGACGTTAAAACTCAACTCTGTGTTGCTGCAACCCTGCAGCTACCAGGTCTGCCCCGACCGGTCTGACTCTCACACTGCGCCCTCGTCTCCACTCAACTCGTCCCTTTAAACCGAATAAAAATATATAAAAAACACTTTTTAAAAACTAGTCTTATATTAGAAATGCACTAAAAAGTAGAAAATAAATTCGAAATTTACAGTCAGAAGAGACCTTTATTATCTCGTTGTTCGCCTTGACTATAAGACTAGGGTGCTCAGTTTAAACTTAGTCTATCAATATCTATGCTAGCAAGCACCCTAGACCCTAGTCTTATAGCCAAGGCAAACAACGAGATAATCTATTTCAGCTACGATGTAACGTTCCTGTCTCATTTTAAACTTTTACATTTTCATAAATTTGAAAGTAAAGACTCCTGAAGAGTATAAATTTTTGAATTTATTTTGTACAATTTAGGGAATTTCTAATATAAGACTAGTTTTTAAAAAGTGTTTTTATATATTTTTATTTTCTACTTTTCAGTCTACACATTTTACAGTAAGTGCAAAGCCAGCTTACCTTTGATCAATTTAGAAGTAGATATAAACCAAGACTGTCCTGGGATTAGTTCCGTTCTAAACGATTCGAATATTTTGAGCGAACTGATCCCAATTATCCGACGACATTTACAGACTGAAACAGAATTATCTCCCCTGGTTTTAAAACTGGGCGCAGGGGCAATAGGGGTTGTGAACAGTGACGGCCGGCGTCAACGCGTGAACTAGGCACGTGAAAAAATTCTAAACAAATAGTGGGACGGTTCCGATTAAACTTACAAAGCAAGTTAACATAAGACTAGTAATAATAATCAACATTAAATACACTTTTTAAAAACTAGTCTTATATTTAAAATGCACTAATTTTCTACTTTTTAGTCTACGCATTTTACAGTAAGTGCAAAGCCAGCTTACCTTTTGACTATAAATCCCTTATATATGAGACATAACTAAAAGTAGTGATTATGTTTAAACGCGACATTTACAGACTGAAACACAATTATCTCCCCTGGTTTTAAAACTGGGCGCAGGGACGGTAGGGGGTGTGAACAGTGACGGTCGGCGTCAACGCGTGAACTTGGCACGTGAAAAAATTATACACAAATAGTGGGACGGTTCCGATTAAACTCACAAAGCAAGTTAATATAAGACTAGTAATAAAACAAACCCGTAAAAACAAAGTTTTTTACTATAAATCCCTTATATATGAGACATAACTAACAGTATTGATTATTTTCAAACACGACAAATATTTACTGACTGAATCTGTCTTAACCGAACCATACCTTACAAACCTAGGGGATGTAACGGGGAGGAGGAGATGGGAAAAGTCTGGTCACCGATTCGCTTGACCGAGCTCAGCGTGACACGTAAAATGTAAACAAAAGCACCCCGGTACTTCGATGGGGCGCCTCAACGTGTCAACTCAAACTTTCACGTGGAAAAAAAAACAATAACAAACAGTGAATTTGAATTACATACGTTATATAAGGATAAACTAAAAATTCATTAATTTAATTACGGTACGTTCGATCAATCTGAAATTTCGATACGATGCATTGTTAGGTGAGACGGGCCCGTGTGCCAAATTTCAGCTCGATCGGATCACAGGAAGTGGGTCATTTTTTACTTTTGTTTTTCCGCCCGCCCAAGACAGAGAGAGATGATGAGACGGCGGTGAAGTTAATATAAGGGATTTAAAAACTGGTCTCAACTGACCCTGGCGTGTCCTCTGGTCACACACCCGTGTGACCAGGAGCTCACTCAAAACATTATATTCATGAGAAGTGTTCACTGCGGTCAACAAGCATTCACTCCGTGATTCTCATACTCCTGACAGTGAGAAATTTTCAGTTTAATGACGTCATAAATTTCGATTTTTGGCTTTAATCGAAATTAGCGATTAATTAATCCATAATTTTTCAAAAGTTAACGATTAAATTTAAAATAATCGATAACAGCCATAATATATATATATATACGCGGTGGTCGAGTGGCAGCGCACTGGACTGTCGTACCGATGGTCACGGGTTCAAATCCGTGTGAAGGCAAGGGTTTGTTCCCGGGGCCCAGGGCGTCCCTGAGTCACCCCGCTCCGAATGGGTACCTAACTACTTGTAGTTAGGCGGCTGGGTATTGCGTGGAACCCACAAAGCCGTGGCCTGTGAGCTGCATCACTTGCCAAACAGATCATCTGTCATGGTCTGTGGACGCAACTATCTTCTGCATAGAAGGAGCGTCTGTATAGATAAGATAAGAGAAGATAAGATATTTATGTGTGTGTTAGTGTGAGTGTCTGCGTGTGTGTGACTGAATTGACTGATCATGCCACGTTCCTAAAAGTTTTTGAGAATCCCTGGTCTACATACTTGATCACCAATGCAAACTGTGTCGGATTGCGTGACGCTGGTGTCGAGAGCACAATGGACGAGGCGTTGTGAGGAAATGGGAATAGATCTCTAAGTGCCGATTCTGCCACTGAAATCCCATTTGGGTCGTCCATTGATCGTCTGTTGAGTTGGGTTCAAGAGCTGGCACACGGCTTGACTTGCATTTGTTTAGTTTGATTTAAAAAAGTGTTGTTTTTTTACTCAGGTCCATAACACCATTCGCTTAAAATCAAAGCATTTTATAAAGCGATAGCAACATATGTGGGTAAACTTTGAAATTCTTTTCGGTGATACTGACATCTTCATGTATTCTCAGCATAACTCGCGATTGTGTCGGTAATGTTAAGAATCTACTAGATCTCCTCCGAATTGGTTTGAAAATGGATAATGGAAAATTGGCATTTTTAATTTAAACATCAGATATATTTTTACTCATTTTTTATTATTTTTTTTTAAAAATCACTCCAATAGTTTCGCAAATTTTTAAAGAATGAGGTCCTATAAATAAAAATCTTGATTGTAACCCAGGTGGATCGTATTGTTCTTTGTTGGCTGGCCGTTGTAAGTATTCAGACGGCTACTAATTTTAAATTGGAGATCAACATAATTAAATCACAACACATTTTTACACTTTGATAGATATAAGTTTTAAAAAATCACTATTCTCTTTCCATTTACAAGAGCAAAGGCATGCAAATCCTTCTTCTTCTCTTCTAGAAATCTGGCATAAAATTGGTTGCATGAAAACGAACACATTAACAACTGATCAAGAATATTCAAAAACAATGAATGTGCATAGAATGCAGCAATCTTCTTTATATGAGGAGCATATTTAATATATAAGATAAGTAAGAAGCTGACTAAGTGATATCGTTCAAATGAATATTGGGGTTTGGAAATATTTTTACCATAATACGAAGGAAGCCTCCTAATCTAGTTTTGAATCCATCATTCTCTTTTCTGGAGTTCAATAGTCTCAAATGTTATTAGTTTGATTGATATTTTATAAAAACAAATTCTTTAATTTTAATGTCTTGTCAATTTTTGGAAAGGCCCAATTTTATAGTAAAGAAATTTGAGGAGTCTTTTGATTGTGTGCACGTTTCATCCCACCATATTTAAAACGTGGTTGCAATATTTTATGTCTTAAAAAAAACTTTGTTACACCACTGATTTCGAAATACGATTTAACATTACCAGACAAGGGTTCATTTCAAGTTATTCACGTCATTTACCCAAAACCATAAAGTTATGATTCGTGGTGTTGTTTTACTGGAATGTTTTCATGTATTGCAATAAGGTAGGAATGTTAAATCTAGTTAAGCGTTCTTTATTATTATTTGTGTTTCTTCAACACTTGGTATGTGTAGAGATTTGTGCACCATGGAGTTTTGTGAAAACCTATTGTAACTGCAAAATTAGAATGCATGTTGCGTGAATGCATAGCATGCATGTGGGTTTTCTGTAGTTTTATTTGTTTGTTTCTTAACTTCTAAGGTCGTTTTTTTAAAGGGTCCAAATCAAATTCTTTTCTAATTATCTTAGTGACATGTAGACAACATATAGTAGTAATAAATTAATTTCTTTTCTTTTAAAAGTTAACTCAAAATCTTTTTCTTGGGTTCCTTTGTTTTGAAACAATTATCTGAAATTAAAACAAGCTTCCTGCTATTCCTTTTAACTAAACCTGTTTGCACTCCCATTCCCTCAATAACTTTACAACTAGTCACGGATTTAGGTGACGACAGCTGATCTCCAAAATTCAAGAATAGCCTCTCGTTTAGTTGTAAGAAAGGGAAATCGTCTTTGGGTTATTCCCCAAGGAATGATCACTCGTTAAATATAAACGTCACTGGAGACAATAAAATTACCACGCAGAGGATCCCATTAACCTTTCAATTTAAACAGTTTCTATGTCCTATTGCTCTAAGTCTTTTATTCTTGCGTCTTCTCGTTCCCCATTAAAGCTAGCAAGAATAAAAATCCTTCATATCCATAGGGGCCGTCCATAAATGACGTCACGCACCTGGGGAGGGGGAGGGGGTCACACTTTTGTGACGTTGCGTGACGAGGGGGAGGGAGGGGGGTTGAAGAAATGTGACGTCACATAAAAAAGGGTAACTTTAAATAAAACTTCCACTGAAATATTTGGTCCCTTACAATTTATTTAATGACTTGTTTTTTCTTTATCAGTGCTTCTCAATGTGATGGTCGGTAGGCCATCAGACGCTGGTTGGCGTATGCTATCAAGACACGAAAATTAAATCTAATTATAATCCATAAGTTTGAGAATCCACAAGATAACATATGAAATTGTTACACTGCGTCGTTTGATGTTGACATCAAAGCATTTGTGATCTAACCGCAGCTCCGTTTGGTTCTCTCATGCCCGTTACCACAAAATATACAAGTTTATGTATGCGTTACAGACTCTAGGTCCTGCTCATGTGACTCGGGGATTTGGGGGAAGCGTCTTTAGCAACGAAAATGCTACTAGTGAGTTTTACAAGCATGACAAGTTTCTAAAAATGATTTGAATAGGATAATGTGTAGATATTTTAAGTCAAAACGACACGGAATATCCTTTTTCTTTAAAAGGGGATGGGGGAGGGAATCTATTTGATAGAGTTAAAAACGTTTTAAGTTTGATATAATTGTTCGATGGTTTTTTGATAAAAAGCCCCTGGCCATTCTAGTCTTCTAGATCAGTGCTTCTCAAAGTGGTGGTCCGCGGACCGATGCCAGTCCGTGGGCCATCCGCTGTCGGTCTGCAGATGTTCTCAAAAAAGGACAGAAAAAATTGTCAGTGTACCGGTCCCTGGTACAATGGAAAAAATTCCTGCTGGTCCGCAATACTAAAGAGTATGAGAAACACTGTTCTAGATATAATGGTAAATGAGCCCATTTAAAATTAGTCAAGTATTCATTAACATTATTGAATGCATCAAATTCTTGACATTGCAATTCGAGAGGAGAACAAAACAACATTTCTTCTTAGCTCAGTTTTTAAGGCATTAATTTAAATATCACAGAAATGATACGTGATACAGACAAGTCATGTGGATTAAGATTATTGTCACTCATGTCAATATAAATGAAAGTAGGGTAGATTTAGGTGTCTTCATATAGTGCGTAGGTAAGAAATCTACATAGTTGTCAAATTTTAAAAAATTGCATTTTCTGGATGGAACCTGTTTAATAATGGGCATATGTTCCAAGCATACACGTACACATGACGTATTTTAATATATCTAGCGGATTGTAGTGGATGTTATAAGTCCCAAATGAGTCTGCATTACCTTCAAGAATTCCCTTTTTGACCCCAGTTCAGGTTATTTACCTCTGTTCGCCGACCTCTGTCTTACGGGATGCCCGTCAGTCAATTGAGGGATTTTAAAAAAATACATTTTAAAAATGTTATTTTTAAATATTTTTTTTTCTAAACAAAGACGTTAACCGTGATGATCAATAGTCAATGTTTAATTTGTATTCATTAAAATAAAATATAAGCTAAGGATGTTAACACAGTTCGTTTTCTGAAGGCCGGTTAAACGTTTTTTTTAAATTATTCACGCGGGCTACGATATTACAATGTAGATCTTCACTAAATAAATAATAACTACTTAAATGACAATAAAAGTGTTTTGAAATATACTTATTTTCAAATAGAAAATAAAGTTGTTTTTTTTCTTTATCTTTTTTTGTTATTTTTTTTTGTTATTTTTTTTTGGGGGGGGGGTCAAAGATTTGTGACGTATTTTTAGAGGGGGGTCTAAGTTTTTGTGACGTCGCGTGACGAGGGGGGGGAGGGGGTCAAAAATCGTCAAAAATCGCGTGACGTCATTTATGGACGGCCCCATAACCTAGCACAGCCGTTCCCAACTCGACCAAAAATATACACTATATTGCAAATTTTCGCTACTAAATTCGTACTTTTGCATATAAATGCATATACATGTAACACTATTCCCAAATAGAGAAGTTAACAGATGATAAATGTACATAGCTATAAGTAGAGTCTATTAATATACTTTCAAAAGCGCGCCAAAACAATATTCATCAAGTGACTGTCACGTGTTCTGCAAAGGATCCTTTGTATTGGTCGCTAACTTTACAAAGAAGCAAAGATGCAACGAATCTCTGTCTAATAATATTATTCAGCGGCGTATACCAGAAATGTCTGTAGACGTTAATGAGCAGATTTTAAATGAAATCAAGATTTCACCATTGTTTTCTTTTCGAGATGATGAATCATCAGACGTAAGCTTGTGTGCTCAGTTGCTTGCCTTCGTGAAATATATTAATTCAGATGATAGCAAAGAAGAGTTCATATTTATCATCATCATCATCATCATCAGTCCCGATCTCAGGTCCCTTACATCACTGGATCCAAGACTTCCTTTTGGGTAGGGATCAAACTGTAATAATTAATGGATCTAAATCTGCACTAATAAAGGTTAACTCAGGAGTTCCACAAGGAAATGTGCTAGGTCCCTTGCTCTTTTTAATTTATATAAATGATTAACCCAACAACATCTCAACAGGAACAAAAGTTAGGTTATTTGCTGATGATTGTATAATCTATAGAACAATTAAATCAGAACAAGATAATAAAAAAAGTTACAAAAAGACTTAGATGAATTGATAAAATGGGAAACTAACTGGAGCATGTCTTTCCACCCAGAAAAGTGTCAACTGTTGTAACAAAGAAAAAGAAACAAATAAATTCAAAATATTTCATTCATGGAAAAGAACTGACCCAAACTAAAGATGCAAAAATATTTAGGAGTCATAATAAATGAGAAACTATCATGGAATGCCCCATGTCAATGAAGTTATTAAAAAAATAAACAAAACCTTAGGCTTTATAAAAAGAATTTTTACAAATGTAATAGAGATATAAAACTTAAAATGCTACCTCACTTTGGTGAGACCTGTACTAGAATATACATCTTCTGTATGGGACCCATGCACCAAAGAAATCATTGATAAACTAGAACAAATTCAAAAAAGAGCTGCCAGATTCATTACTGGAGAATTTTCAAAACTGACAAGAATTACACCATTAGTTAAATCATTAAACCTTGAAACACTAGAGGATTGAAGAACCAAGAGTAAAGTAGTAATCATACATAAAGCAATTAATTCTAATTTAGAAATACTAATTAAGATAACTTAATACAACCCTCAGATAGACATAAGGATAAAAACAAAACTTTCTTATTCAGTATGCAAGAACAAACACATACAAGTTTTCCTTCTTCCCGTCCGGAATTCGGGCGTGGATGGGTTGCCTGAAGAAACCAGGAAAACCAACACTTTATCAACATTTAAATATCTAATCAAAATGCAGGACTAAACACAAACCATAGATAAGCGTTGGACGCAATAATCTTCTGTATAGAAGGAGCGTCTGTAACAGATAAGATAAGATAAGATAAGATAAGATAAGATAAGATAAAACACATCAACAGATAACGATCTCCACATTTGTCTATCTTGAGCGGCGGCCAGTAATTCGTTGAATCTCATCCCTGTCCATTCCTTTATGTTGTCAAGCCAGTTTTTCCGCTGTCGACCTCTTCAACCGGCCTCCTTCTACAGTGCCTTGAAGGATAATTTTTTTCAGGGTATCATGTCGCAGTTTGTAATATATTTTATAGTGGACTTTAAACTACTACAAAAAGTGAAGATAGAAATACGTCCTTTGAGACTGGAGGATTAAAGTGGGAAAACGTCTGTGGGGTTCTTACGGATGGTGCGCGATCTATGCTTGCTTGGTTCAAAATCAGGCTTTCAGAATAAAAGTAAAATAACTAGGTCCCGTAGCAAGGGGAATCCACTGCAATATGTCATTGCCAGTAAGACTCTTCCAACTCCTCTGCAAGTGGTACTTAATTTTCTGATAAAAATTGTAAATTACGTCAAAACTGGAGCTCTTAACACTCGTCTGTTTAAACTAATGTTCAAAGACGTGGATTCTGATCACGAGATTCGTCCTTTCTATACTGCACTACGCTGGTTGTCGAAAGGAAATGTGAATTGCGTCTTTGAATTGAAAGATGAAATTATTTTGTTCCTGGAAGTGCAAGGGAAGCATGAACTTTTGGCATACTTAAAAGACAAAAAGTTATTGAAAAGAGTAGCATATCTAGCTGATATCTTCGAACAACAAAATATGCTTAATCTCAAACTTCATGGAAAGGGAACAAATATTTTTGAATTTCACGATCATCTCATGGTTTTTGTATCCAAGCTGCAAAACTGGCGAAGAATAGTAAATCTAGGAAATATCGCCATGTTTGAAAAACTCTCCAGTGTGGTAGATGAATGTGAATGTGAACTAAATGAAAATTTGAAAGAGAAGATTACTGGGCATCTTGAATCCCTTGAGAATGAACGGCATCGTTACTTCCCTGAGCTAAAAGAAGAAGAAACTACATTGCACGAACACACCCGGCAGGATCAGTCTGGAGAATAGACTAATCCAAGAGTATTGGACCCTTGCACCACATGGGATGAATGTTTTGTTTACGCTTACAACCTAATTGATTCGCCACGCTCACTCTCTTTACTTTCTTTATATATTTTTGTTGTTGTTGTTGTTTGTGTACTATTTGTTCGTTGAAGAAGGCTCTTTTGTCAGGTTCACTCATACCCCGTTTACATGTAATCCATCTACTATTGTTTTTAAATATCTTTTTCATATCTTTTGAATTTTAAAATAGATTTATTTTTAGTAATTTAAGTTTCTGTAATTTTTAAAAATAGGAAGCACAGGGGTGCATAAAATGTTTAATTCAAAATACTAACTTGTTTCAAATAACACAACAACAAAAAAACAACAACAAACAAACAAACAAACTAACTTACTCTGATTCAATGCTATTTAACGAAAGGCAATTTTTTATGCAGATAAAATCTACTATCTTTATTGAACCTTGTAACCCATGGGTCGACAAGCCTTTGAGACGGAAGAGAGAAACATTACAATTTAAGAAATTTCCCTATTTTTTTTTAAAGAACCAGTAAAATGAGTTTTGAAAACAAAATGATATAATTATTAATATTTTCGGATGGAACTGGAGAGCCGCAACTTGACGTCGAAAGAGCCGCAGGTTGCCGACCCCTGGTATAACCATAAAAATAATTGTTTTGGAAAAATTAATGACAGCTGCGCCCTAGTGGGAAAATATCAACCTCTTTTCCATGGTTTCGTCTCATTGATAACTTCATTGTCATCTTTAGCTCTACCGACCAGACGTATGCATCGGCACATCCTGTGCCGTCTTCGGGGATTGCTTGCTGCCATCGGCCGTCGTAGCTGACTTGCAGTGCAGTAACACCATCAACTGTTGGCGGAACCTGCTGGAGCTGAGAAAATAGACGATGAAATTAGAAGCATGCAGGAACAACTTCAAGGAAAGGCTGATGGAATGGGAAGCCAGGATCTTAGCTACCCCGACCGCGTCATCAAGAGAAACGTTGTGATATTGGATGACTATAATACAGACTGGAATGGTCAGTAGTATAAAAAACACAGCATAGAAAGACATCATCAGGGTGATGCCGTACTCTATCTTGAACTGATCCTGGATTTCTGACTCTGTCTGCAAAGAGCTGGCTGTTTCGGTAGTTAAGGACTTTCCACTCTTTTTAATCTTGCGAAGATCAAAGGCTATGGCTACAGTGAGGATGAAAACCACCGGAAGAGGCAACCCAGTGTAGACCACTAAATCAACGTAAGACCACCATGCTTGAAGTTTATGGTAGTCCATAGCGACAACGCAGTTACTTCCATCATAGCTGGTTGACCAATTATAGAAAGCAGATAGGCTCAGCATCACGACACCAAGACAGAAAGCGCTCACGTAACATCTTGTAATGGTAAAATAATTGCTCTTCTGTAGAGGGTAACAAACTGTGAAAAAACGCTCCAAAATGATAAGTACGAGAGCCCACTGAGCGTAAGATGACGTAAATGCCCAAAGGACGAATTTCGCTTTGCAAATATCAACTGATAACCTTTTAAAACGTTCAAGTATGTAAAATGTCCCATGGACACTCAGGGTGAAGAAGTCGGCGATGGACAGAAGAGCGACGTAGAAAATCCCCGAGGACAATGGCAGAGTTCGGATGGTCAGTAAGGACAAGAGATTTCCGGGAATTCCCAGTAAGAGCGTGGCAATGACAGCAACCTGCTCAAGGCTAGTCTTGAAGTCACAGATGTCACTCGCTTGGTCCAGTGTTGCTTCATCATCATAATAAAACGCCCCAGTGGCGTTGTTAATTATTTTCACATCCACGCACTTGAAGTAGTAGAAAGAATGGGAAGCCGGCATATCTGTGGTAATGGCGTTTGGTTTGCTGAAATCCATCTTCTCTATATTTACTTGAACTTCTGGGAACTGCTTCAATCCTTTCAGTTAATATATGGATTTTTTAAAAAATTAATCAAATTCAATTATTTGCAAGTCAAATTTTTTTAATGTTGTTGGGGTTATGAGTCAAAAGTTTCAATTCAATGAGAAGCGTGGTTTATGGGCGATATGAATCTATGAGACTTATATTTGATATCTGTGCTGATCGGTTCTTGCACATGTCGATCATCTAATTCCTCTGCCACCTGAAATGGAGGTGAATTCTGGTCACTGACAATATTATCTTTATTTATAATTGATGCATACGAATTAAATTCAAATTTCATTAACATCCATAAAAGGGAAAAAACAAACAATAGAGTGTTGAAATAACTATCAACCAATAGCGAAGGAAGTTCATGAACATTCAAACCCATTACTCAACGAAACTTCTATTCAAGGTACCTAATTTTTTTTTGAAAGTTCATTTGTTCATTAAGCCCCCCTTTCGCGTACTGTTTCACTTTTATAAAGCAGATCTAGTATTTACCTAAATGGAAAGAATTTTTTTTTAAAGTAAAAGCGCCTGTGGTTTTCTTACATTTTTCCTTTAGTATGGACATCTAAAATTTTATTTGTGTTATATCACAACGTAACTTTTACAGACCATTACGTTTTTAGAGAAAACAAATCATAAAACGATACGCTACAAACAGCTCTCTTTAAATATTTGAAATAATATATGGTGACTTGTCCGCAGGAGCCAAGGTACACAACAAGTAAACCTGCAATATTACCTTAAAATAAATAAACAAGGGTAATGAAAAGGTCACAAAATCGTTGCAGTGGCTTTAGCAGGCGTATCGTATCGTCTGATAAGAATGCAATCCACATTGAGGATGCTGCTATAAGCCACTGATAATAGATTTTGGTGACATCCGGGTACGTTCGCACCTGAGATGTCAATACAAAAAGTTTCGTAGGCATGAGGTACGCACTGATTATTTTGACAGAAATCAAATTTGGCTTTAATTGTGTTAAGATTATGTAGTACCATTTGTTCTAGTAAAAAAAAACTACAAACTTTTCATAACTGCTGGGTAATGTCTGTTGTCATGCTATGATTACAGCACTGACACGGTAGTGCTTCTGTTCCGTGAATTTGTTAGCTTGCCATAACAGGGCCCAACTAGCATGATTTAGCAGTGGTCAAAGTTTTTTTTTAACAAATCGAATACATTTTGTTATTTCAGTATTTTGAAATATCTTGAACTCACTCAGCTAACAGACGTCACTTGCCGACTCGTTAAAAAAAGCTGTGCCCATAACAGTACAAAAAGTGTCTGAAACACGCTGAACTGTCAGTATATGTTAAAGCAATTCATGAAAGACTGGATGAGCGAGAAGGATTTCTAGAAAAAAAAATACTGGAATTTTATCTCAATTTTAACGCCATTATCCAGAAGAGATCAGAGTAGGTACGGCCATTCGTAAAAAAATAATAATTAATTTTAAGTTTTATTATATTTCTGGTATGTTGTTCTTTACAAATTACATCGCAATGCAGAAACGCTTACAAGATTCTAGTGTGAATTTCAAGGAAGCAGCAACCGATAGTGATTTTTTTTTGAAGCATGACTTTGTCAAGCTTCGATGTGATATGAGACGCGTTATTACAGTCAAAGCCAAAGAAAATGCACTGATTGGTGGGAGACAGACATTTTGAAGAAATCTGCGTCAGCGAAAGATGACTGAAGACCTGGCAAGAGTATCAGATTAAGAAAAACTGTGTGCGTTATAAAGAGCGTAATGATTACCTTCAATGGAGGGGGGGGGGTCAACTTATGTGTTACGTCTTAAAGACATGAACTCAAAATTTGGAATATAGCTGTACTTTAAAATTTTTCTATGCAAATAAATACTTGACTTAATTTATAAAAATTGCACATTATCTAAAATAAATGGCTACTGAAATTTTGGGAAAAATCTCAGCTCATTTACTGCGACGAAGTTCTACAGGAAACTCTTCTAAACCTCATTGATTATATTTTGTATTATGAGGACAATGAATTTCAGAGTCTGAATTTTACTGCCAATTTTATTAACAAGATTAATTTCAATTGCAAATTGTATGCGATAGTTGCTCTTATTAGTGTTGAAAGGGAAACACTGTGAAAAAACTTATTTTGATCACGCAATTGACCAGTTTGCGATCGTGAAAAAATTAAAATTCAAATCTATTGTAGACTATATAAATCAGATACCTTAAAATAACCCTGATATATAGATCAAAACACTATTCTTATTTCGTATGCAAGAACAAACAGATGCCAATTTGTGTTTTTCCCGTCAGGAATTTCGGGCGTGGAATGAGTTTTTTTGCGGAAGCCATTAAACCAAACACTCTGTAAACATTTAAAACTCTAATAAAATGTCAAGACTAGACATAATTCGTGGCTAAGCGTAGGACGCAATAATCTTCTTTTAGAAGAAGCGTCTGTAACAGTCAGATAAAAAAAATTCAGAAGCGACATTGGCTGAGTATGTCATGATATCTTATCTTATCTTATTTATACAGACGCTCCTTCTATGCAGAAGATAGTTGCGTCCACAGACCATGACAGATGATCTGTTGGCAAGTGATGCAGCAATCACAGGCCACGGCTTTGTGGGTTCCACGCATTACCCAGCCGCCTAACTACATGTAGTGTTAGGTACCCATTCGGAGCGGGGTGACTCAGGGACGCCCTAGGCCCCGGGAACAAACCCTTGCCTTCACACGGATTCGAGCCCGTGACCATCGGTACGACAGTCCAGTGCGCTGTCACTCGACCACCGCGTCCCCATGGTGATAATGATATACATTATCTATAAATTTATATCTTTAAGTACAAGTTTATAATTGAAGTTTGATTGTTTTTCTTGATTTTAAATAATAATAAAAAAGCTGATAAAACGGTTTGGAAAGGGGGGGGGGTAAATTCAAAAGTAATTAATTTTTAAATAAACATTAGGTAATTGGCGCAAAATGAACTTATTTTACCTGTTGCACTTCGAAGTATTTTCTGTTGGTTTTCCTTATTTAGTTGTCCTAACGTTGATACTTACAAATGTCGTGATATATTGGAAGCCAAATATTCACAGTATGTAGGCAGTTGCTATGGTTAGATGTGTCAATCTCTCAATCTCTGCCAACACGTCGGCTAGATGTCCAATAAATGAAATGACGTAAAGTGACTTCTCCTGACTTTAATACACGTAAGTTACGTAACCACAGCCATTATCGCGACGCAATAATTTTGACTTTAATACACGTACGTAACCACAGCGATTATCGCGACGCAACGGGGGACCTGGTCACGCAATATGCCAGAGGTTCTTAAAAAAAAAGTTAAGGTTTTTACAAGCTATATGAATTACGTTGAATTGCAGCAGGTTATTGCCACCCATTGCCCGAAATTTGTGGCTGGAAATCGGTGGTCCATAACAGTTGCTTTGGGGATCGGTATAGAAAACATCTGTGTTAAACCAATAAAACGCTTTAACCCTTGTCTCTAAACCAGGGGTCGGGAAACTTTTTGTCTTAGAGAGCCATAAACACCACATATTTTGAAAAGTAATTATGTGAGAGCCATAAATATTGTTTAAAACTTAAAATTCAAGTAAATGTGTGAATTTTGTGTAATTTCAACACTAAAAGAACGATAATTATGTCTTTGAATTATTTTTAATAACATTTTTATGCTGTTTTTATCTGCAATTAATATGTATATCAAATGAATCTAAATAAACATTGTTTTTTTTTAAAATAAACGAACATTTGTCTGAGAGCCAGATGCAGCCGTCAATTGAGCCACATCTGGCTTGCGAGCCGTGGTTTCCCGACCCCTGCTCTAAACACGTGAAAGGTGTTTATAAAGACAAGGATTTTCTTCTGAAGTAAGTAACATTTATATAATTTGTATCAGTCATAAAGCCGATGTAAGCTCTAGAGAAAATATATTACCGTAAATACTCGTTCGCAAGCCGAGCTTTTTTGGACAAAATCTAGGGGGAAAAGTGTGGGGGGGGGTCGGCTTATGAGCGGGTCATAGGTGATTTCCGCATGGATATTGAATATCGGTGTTGTTATTGTAGATTATCAATGTCCTTTTCTACAAGATTCGACTGCTCTATCAGAAGCTATAATATATTATTAAAAATCAGCACTTATCTTATTTAATGATTTTATTTATTTTTGTGAACGTTTTAATAAATTGTTTTTACAAATTTTGTTTTCAACCACGGATTTTAATGTACGCGGTTTCGTCACTGTTTATCAAATAATTTTGTTTTTTTAAATACCGGTAACTCTTGCTTAACAAAGAGCAGAAAGACAAAGATAGGCAGTACAAAGTAAACAATCATAATGATGGATTCAGCTTGTAGTTTTTAAAAAATATGTACCACTTTTTTAAAGCTGTCCTATTATTTTTGGGGGGTCGGCTTGCGATCGGGTTATACACTTGTAATACTTTTCCCTTCCAAAAGTGGGGCTTATGAACGAACGGGCTATAGAACGAGTATATACGGTAATCAAAAAGATTTGGTACACTGGCTCCTTAAGGTTTGCACCAAATTCAAAATAATACATAGCTTTTCCGTTTTCTATTTAGTATCTGTAAATTCCGGCCATTCCTTCCTGCATGTCATGTTACACTTTTTTTTTGTTAGAGGCTTGTGCCCATACTTCTCTGCTTTTTTCTTCACTTAATTTGTTTGTTTGTAATTAGTTAGATAATATGTGGTTGAAATGTAAAAACTCCTGTTTGTTTTTTCGTACCCATGAAGGCTTTTGACTCAAAATCTAAACCTGTATTTGTCTGTTAATAAGGCTTTACATTTAGCATTTCATTCAAACAATTCGTTTCTTGTATCCGTAATGCTTTAAAGAATTTTAAATAAAGTATCTCTGTGATTTGAAATAAAAGGCAGGTTTTAACAAAACACAATTTAAATAATTAAATCAGATGTCTTAACGTAGAGAATATGTAAAATAAAATATTTAACTATTGTTTTGAGAATTGCTTGCATTCCAATTTTTTCTTAATTATTTGAACAATAAATGTGTTACCGGCAATGTGTGAAATGAATCATACAGATTGTTTATATAGATTTATAAAATATTTTGCCTTTGGGAATCTTTTACATACATTGTCAAAGCATTATATCTAATCACGGGTGTACCCCTGGTAAAGTATGAAAAGAGTGCTAAAACTTATTTGTTAACAACATATTTTTAAAAACAAAACAATAAATTTGATATAAATAAAGAGAGAGAGAGAGAGAGAGAGAGAGAGAGAGAGAGAGAGAGAGAGAGAGAGAGAGAGAGAGAGAGAGAGAGAGAGAGCAGGAGGAGAGACAGAGACCGAGAGACAATGGCCGTGTGACCTTCTTGAAGTACTCTATACAATTTTTAACATTTAATAACTGATATATTTTAAAAAAAAGCTAAACTTAAATAGTAACGTGTCGATATTTAAACATTTCATTGAAACAAAATTTAGATTACGTAATAATTAAATTTTAAATAATTAGCACATTTTTCTCCGAAGTCAATTTGATGGCTATGTTGAAAAAAAGATGTGGCTCCCCCACCCTCCCCCCCCCCAAAAAAAAGCCTTTTACAGTAAACATCGCATGCTATGAAGCCGTGGGATCAACCAAATATTAACGACATTTTACAAAGTCAACGTCCTGTACATTAAAACAAACCACTTTTTGTTCCAATGGCGAGAAATTATTATGATTGCTACGTAGCATGTTTCCAACAGTAAGTTTTTAACTTGTCCACAAAATTATTCAGAAATTCGGTTATATGCCATTTCTGTGAGATATAATGACAGGGAGAATATGGTTTCTCGTCCCCCGTTACGATCCATTGAAGCATAATTTAATTCCGCGCCATCAAAAACAACTGACATTCCAGCCAAACCAACTGTTATTGCGTCTTTTGTTTTGTTTTTAAATTCCATTTGTACATTCATAGAAAAGAGGGAGCAACTGTTAAACAGCGACATTATTATGAAGCAATTATGGGGCCTGGCGGGAAATTACTCAATTTTCTTCTTATCATGTTTCATGGTAATCAAGCGTTGCTGCAAAAGTTACAATTACACCGTTGGTGTTTCACCTAAAGTAGTGCTTCTCAAACTTTTTAATACTGCGAACCGGCAGGAATTTTTTCCATTGCACTAGGGACCGGTGAACTATTTTGCCTGCACTGACGTGGTAGCGAAATGTCATTTCTTGCTAATTTCTGCGGACCGGCATCGGATGGCCCACGGACCGGCACCGGTCCGCGGACCACCACTTTGAGAAGCACTGATCTAAAGGTCAATTAATTAATCCCATGCATGTGGAAAGTAAGTTATAGGATTAGTTGTTTTTAGTTTGTATCACGATCCCGTGAAGTGCTGTCTCGAAAGATCAGCTGATGCCAGCACCATTAATAATAATTTAAAATTTCTGTGAACAAAGCAAAATAAAATCAATAATACTGAAAAAAAAGAAATATGAATGATGGTACGATTTTTTTACCACGTTTTTATTAACTCGCTTTCGTTCCTGTTTGTTGGTTTGTCCAATATTTTTTCAAATTTGCCAACGTAAAATTGAACCACTTCTGATGGTCGTAGAGATCTGAAAATTTTACCACAGATAGATCTTGGATGACAATGCATTGTATAAAACTTTCAGATCGATCGAATGTACCGTTATTAAATTATTGAACTTTTTAGTTTATCTATAGTCTATATTTAAGCATCTGTACAGTCTGCTTTTATTGACATCCGTGAGTTCACCCCGTGACCACATCACAATGTTTTTAAAACGTTTGGCCTGGGGCTTGTGAGGTGTTTGGTAAAATAAATAGAGGTAAAAAATATTTTAAATAAAACAACCCGTAAAAACAAAGTTTTTGACTATAAATCCCTTATATATGAGACATAACTAAAAGTATTGATTATGTTCAAAGGTGACAAACATTTACAGACTGAAACCGAAATTATCTCCCCTGGTTTTAAAACTGGGGGAGGGGGTGTGGACATGGACAGGTGGCGTCAACGTGTTAACTCAACTCCAGGGGGTTTACCTGGTTTAAACACGAGATGCGTTCACTGGTGTCTGGCCTGAAGTAAAGTGACCCGTAAAATGTAAACGATAGCAACCGCTACATATAGTTTATATAGATAAACTAAAAATGCATTAATTTAATTACGGTACGTTCGATCAATCTGAAATTTTGATACGATGCATTGTTAGGTGACACGGGTCCGTGTGCCAAATTTCAGCTCGATGGCTTCACGGGAAGTGGGTCATATTTGAATTCTGTTTTTCCGCGGGCGGGCCCAAGACAGAGACGGCGGTGAAGTTAATATAAGGGATTTAAAAACCAGGTTGTTATAAGTGGACTAAAAAGAATAAAATAAATAGAAGTAATAAGAAAACCCGTAAAAAAACAAGTTTTTGACTATAAATCCTTTATGTACGAGAAGTAATTAAAAGAATGTTCATTATAATACGCAGCGCCAGACCATCCAGAAATACAAAATTGCAGTTGTGTCGTAAAACATGTTTAATATAATGCGCACCGATCAGGAATATGTTTATAAAAAGAGCTGTCAATAAAATACGCACCTTATTGCGCGACAGTAACGTTGTTCAATATAATACGCACCGCGACGCTCTATATCAAATAATAACATGATACATAGGAATAAATAAAATAATCTAAAAAATCAATAATTTAATTACGGTACATGCGATCGATCTGCAATTTTGATACATTGTTTTGATCATCGGTACGAAACTGCCTGCAAAATTTCAGCTCGCTATCTTGCGAGCAAGTGGGTTAAAAATTGATCAAAAGTTTTGGCGACAAGGTCGGTCGGCCGCAGACACCACGAGTTAATATAAAGGATTTAAAAAAAAGATTTTTAAAAACCACGTTTTTATAAGCGGACTAAAAAGAAGAAAATAAGTTAAAACTTATTAGTTCAAGTACTTCGATTTAATATGATTAAAAACGTGGGGCGGGTGTTTGGTATAAAAATTAAAGATTTCTAATTTATCTTATCTTATCTGTTTACAGACGCTCCTTCTATACAGAAGATTATTGCGTCCTACGCTTATCTATGGTTTGTGTTTAGTCCTGCATTTTTATTAGAGATTTAAATGTTGATAAAGTGTTGGTTTTCCTGGATTCTTCAGGCAACCCATTCCACGCCCGAATTCCGGACGGGAAGAAGGAAAACTTGTATGTGTTTGTTCTTGCATACGGAATAAGAAAGGTGTTTTTATCCTTATGTCTATCTGAGGGTTGTATTAAGTTATCTTTGTGTTGTATTTCTAAATTAGAATTAATTGCTTTATGTATGATTACTACTTTGCTCTTGGTTCTTCTATCCTCTAGTGTTTCAAGGTTTAATGATTTAACTAATGGTGTTATTCTTGTCAGTTTCGAATATTCTCCAGTAATGAATCTGGCAGCTCTTTTTTGAATTTGTTCTAGTTTATCAATGTTTTCTTTGGTGGATGGGTCCCATACAGAAGATGCATATTCTAGTACAGGTCTCACCAAAGTGAGGTAGCATTTTAGTTTTATATCTCTATTACATTTGTTAAAGTTCCTTTTTATAAAGCCTAAGGTTTTGTTTGATTTTTTAATAACTTCATTGACATGGGGATTCCATGATAGTTTCTCATTTATTAAGACTCCTAAGTATTTTGCATCTTTAGTTTGGGTCAGTTCTTTTCCATGAATGTAATATTTTGAATTTATTTGTTTCTTTTTCTTTGTTACTCTTAACAGTTGACACTTTTCTGGGTGGAAAGACATACTCCAGTTAGTTTCCCATTTTATCAATTCATCTAAGTCTTTTTGTAAAATTTTGCTGTCTTGTTCTGATTTAATTGTTCTATAGATTATACAATCATCAGCAAATAACCTAACTTTTGTACCTGTTGAGATGTTGTTGGGTAAATCATTTATATAAATTAAAAAGAGTAAGGGACCTAGCACAGTTCCTTGTGGAACTCCTGAGTTAACCTTTATTGGTGCAGATTTATATCCATTAATTATTACAGTTTGCTCCCTGCTCAAAAGGAAGTCTTGGATCCAGTGATTTAGAAGGCAAAAGAGAGATCTATAAGTGAGAGAATGAGTGAACCGCATATGTTACACCTCATAAGCGCCCGCCCCACGTTTTTAGTCATATTAAATCGAAGTACTTGAACTAATAAGTTTTAACTTATTTTCTTCTTTTTAGTCCGCTTATAAAAACGTGGTTTTTTTAAATCTTTTTTTTTACTTCTATTTATTTTTTAAAGTGTCAAATCACATAGGTTTATCCATATATCGAATGGAGTTCTTCTAAAAGGTTTCTGATGGGTCTTTATCTCATAGTTTATCGATTAAGCATTTAATTTATAAAATATACAATAAACTGTTTTGTTATAATGTATCGGATTATTCTTAATGTTATACTGTATCAAATGTGCTTTTATTTTGCAATACATCGTATGAGTCTTTCGGTTATATAATAATATATCTTAATACATAGATACATAGGCGTCGCTAGGAATTTTTCCAGGGGGGGGGGCAACAAAATTTCAAATTTTTTTACTGACAATTCCATACAGGTTCAATTTTCAATTAAATTCAAGTTAAGTATAGCATAAGGGCCGAAAAAAGCCTTATAAATTAATAACACTTACAAATTAGTGCTGTAATAGCTAAAATACAACATAAATTAATGCATTTAATAAATAAAAAACTTAACTTCTCACGAGAAAATTGAATTTTGCTGTGAAATAATATACGTGTAGAAACTGCAGGATTAACAAGGATAAATATCAGAAATTTTTTACAGGCTAAAAAAAACAACCGACAAAACGGCCCCGACAAAACGGCCCTTGAATAATAGATGGACTAATAGTAAAATGCACAATCAAATATTATATTCGTATGTTTACTCACCTATTCAGTGTCAGGTTTAGCTCACAATAAACAATAATAATGACATCACAAGAGTGAATTTAATAGCCTTTACGCGAAATGGTATCAGTCACGGTTGTTCGTTGACAAGAAACAATGTAATAACATCACAAGAAATAATTTTACAATTTTACCTCTTTTTTAAGGGTGAAAAAAGTGACAAAAGCTTAATTAAAATGCCAAAAAAACAAAGTTTTTGTTAAAAAATGATAACAATTTGTCTGGGGCCGTTTAAACCGGGGCCGTTAAGTCGGGTCACCGCTGAGTATATCTCTTCAAATACGCAAAACACTATAATGGAAATTTGTGGGTCTCTCTTGCGTGAAGACATTGTTCGTGAAGCAAATAATTCAGTTGCATTTTCTATACTTGACGACGAGACAAATGACATTTCAGGAGGCATTGAGCAGATGTCACTTGGTGTTAGATTTGTCAAAGAACAAAATGGGAAAATGATGGTCACAGACAGAAGAATTCCTGGAATATATTACAATTGTCAATAGAACAGCTGAAGGTTTAGCCAACACCATCATTACTAATTCATTACAATTTGGATTAGATATGACAAAGCTTGTTGGTCTTGGATACGAAGGATGCTCTACAATGGGAGGTAAAGAAGGAGGAGTCCAAGCAATAATTCGAAAAAATACCCAAAATCAGCATTAGTACATGGCAGTTCACATAAACTAAATCTCGTCAACGATTTAAATAATGTGAATGTTGTACGAAACAGAATAGGAACAATTAAGTCAATTATAGTTTTTTTCCCAGAAAGTAATCAGCAAAGAAAACTAATTCCAAATGTTCTTTTGCTATGTGAAACTAGATGGACACATAAATATAAAAGCTTGCAGATTTTTGCTGAAAATGTGACTGAAATTGTTAAACAACTGGAATATTTAGAACAAACAGTAATGTAATCAGTTATACTTGCAGATATAATTCTTTTTTATGTTTGATAAATGTAAACTGTCTTCAATGTAATAAACTTTCAGGAAATTTGGTTCAGTTTTATTGTAACAACTATATGACATTTTTATGACCTTTTTCTAAAATGTAGGGGCGGGGGGTCAAATCCCCCTTGCCCCCCCCCCTTCCCTACGCCCATGCATAGATAAACAGAATAAAATTCTAAAAAAAGAGCTGTCAGTTTCATTACTAAAAATTGGCAAGAGTAACATCATTAGTTAAATCATTAAACCTAAATTTTTTAGAAGATAGAAGAACAAAAGTGTAAATGAGCCATAATAAATATGGCAACTTATAACTAATACTTATTACTAACTTAAAAACAACACAAAGATAATCTAATTCAATTCTCAGATAGACATTGGGACTTACACACTTTTTTTAACATTCCGTAGGCAATGCAAAAACAAACACTTATAAATTATCGTTCTTCCCATCTGGAATTCGTGCGTGGAATGGGTTGCCTGTCAAACCAGAAAACCAACAAACTATTAACATTTAAAACTTTATTGAAAATTCAAGAAATGACATATACCATGGAAAAGCGTAGGATGCAATAATCTTCTGTAAAGAAGGAGCGTCTGTAATAAACATTTTTTTAAAGTTAGGGGCCGTCCATAAATGACGTCACGCACCTAAAAAAAAAGGGGGGGGGAGGGTAGGTCACACTTTTGTGACGATGCGTGACGAGGGGGAGGAGGGGGGGGGTTGAAGAAATGTGACGTCACATCAAAAGGGTAACTTTAAATTAAACTTTCACTGAAATATTTGGTCGCTTACAATTTATTTAATGACTTTTTTTTTCTTTTCTTTTTTTTTATTTTTTTAAATCAGTGCTTCTCAATGTGCCGGTCGGTAGGCATTCAAACGCTGGTTGGCGTAAGCTATCAAGACTAAGACACGAAAATTAAATATAATTATAATCCTTAAGTTTCAGAACCCCCAAGAAAACGTATGAAATTGTTACCCTGCTTCGTTTGATGATATCAAAGCATTTGTGATGTAACCGCAGCTCCGCTTGGTTCTCTCACGGCAAGCGACGTTTTTGCCCGTTACCCCAAAATATACAAGTTTACGTGTCCGTTACGCCCCCCCCCAACCCCGAGACTCTAGGTCCTGCTCACATGACTCGGGGATATGGGGGAGCGTCGTTAGCCCTCCCCCCTCCCCGAAAATGCTACTGGTGAGTTTTAAAAGCATGACAAGTGTCTAAAAATGATCTGAATAGGATTATGTGTAGATATTTTAAGTCAAAACGACACGGAATATCCTTTTTCTTTAAAGGTGGGTGGGGAGGGAATCTATTTTATAGAATTATAAACGTTTTTGTTTGATATAATTGTTCGATTGGTTTGTGGTCAAACGCCCCTGGCCATTCCTGATATAATGATAAATGAGCCCATTTAAAATTAGTCAAGTATTGATTAACTTTATTGAATGCATCAAATTCTTGACATTGCAATTCGAGAGGAGCACAAAACAACTTTTCTTCCTAGCTCAGTTTTAAGGCATTAATTTTAAATATCACAGAAAGGATACGTGATACAGTCAAGTCATGTGGGTTAAGATTAGGCCTATTGTCACTCGTGTCAATATAAATGAAAGTAGGATGGATTTAGGTGTCTTCGTATAGGATGCAGGTAAGAAATCTACATAGTTGTCAAATTTTTAAAAATGCATTTTCCGGAAGGAACCTGCTCAATAATGGGCATATGTTCCAAGCATACACGTACACATGACGTATTTTAATATATCTAGTGAATTGTAGTGGATGTTATATGTCCCAAATGAGTCTGCATTACCCCCAAGAATTCCCTTTTGAACCCAGATTAGGTTATTTACCCCTGTTAGCGGACCTCTTTCTTACGGGATGCCCGTCAGTCAATTGGAGGGATTTTTAAAAAAAAACATTTTAAAAATATTATTTTTATATAATTTTTTTCTAAGCAAAGACTTTAACCGTGATGATTAATAGTCAATGTATAATTTGTATGCATTAAAATAAGATGTAATCTAAGGATGTTAACACAGTTCGTTTTCTGAAGGCAGGTTAAACGTTTTAAAAAACGCGGGTTACAATATTACAATGTAGACCTTCACTAAATAAATAATAAATGCTTAAATGACAATAAAAGTGATTTGAAAGATACCTATTTTCATATAGAAAATATTTTTTTAAATATATATTATTATTTTTTTTTGGGGGGGGGGTCAAAGCTTTGTGACGTATTTTTAGAGGGGGGTCTATCTTTTTGTGACGAGGGGGGAGGGGGTAAAAAATCGGCCAAAATTGCGTGACGTCATTTATGGACGGCCCCTTAAGAAAAGATACAATTACAAATGGTTCTGTTTTCCTCCTTAATATTACTGTGAAGCAAGAATAAAGAAGCATTAAAAGTATGTTATATTTGTATATGCTTTGTTGCGCCACTCATTATCGTACATTTTAAACAGAAACCTGAGACAATTGTGTAACTCTCTACAAGCCTTGCCGTGTCAAAATTAATCAATGGAGTGACTAACACTAACTAATTGGGTGTGAATGGTTGTCAGGACTATGTAACAGGGGCGTCACTGGTGAGGGGGACGCCCCGGGTGACACCCTGTTATGTCACACACACACACACACACACACAAAAGAAGAAGCAGACACATTTTTTTACCAAGCATAGAAATTACGAAATACAATGAAATAAGTTAAACGCGAAAACTATTTAATAAAAAAAAATAAAAAAAGTTAACAGGCAATAATAAAACAGTCCCAACAAACAACCATAAAACAAATTAAGGAAAAAACGAACAGAAACAGCCACATCAGAGAGAGCTTTTAAAAAAGGCTAGACAGATGAGAGGCGGTGTCTTTTGTTTTAAATGACATAAAGCCAGGTGGTCTTCAACATACCGACACCAAGGATGAACCCCACCTCACTTCTCCCTCCACCACAGTGGGGGGGGTGGAGGGAAATACGATTTAACATTACCAGACAACGGTTCATGTAAATTTATTAACGTCATTTACCTAAAACCATACCATTTCAGTTCCTGTTGTTTTTACTGGAATGTTTTCATGTATTGCAAAAATGCAGGAATGTTAAATCTAGCTAAGTGTTCTTTATTATTATTTTTGTTGCAACACATGGTATGTGTAGAGTGTAGATAATTGTGCACCATGCAGCTTTTTGAAAACATATTGTAACAGCAAAATTCGAGTACCTGTTGAAGGAAAGCATAGCTTGTGTGGGGGTTTTCTCTAATTTTCTCTTAACTTCTCGGGTCTTTTTAGTTAAGGGACCAATCAAAATCTTTTCTGATTATCTTAGTGGCATGTATTTCTTAAATCTGATTAATATTCCAATATCATTTATTTTAAAAATTATTTCAAAAGCTTTTTCTCGTGTTACTTTCTAGAAATACAATAGTGCCGCAAGATACGAAATTAGTCCCATTCCATGGTGGCTTTCGTATCTTAGATCTTTCGTATCTTGAACTAAGTTTATATCAAATGCTTAATGCCAGAAAGAATCAACACTAGAAATTGAAAATATCATGGAAAAATTATACAAAAACCTAATAGGATTCTTCAATCCTTAATTAACAGTACAAATAAATTATAAATAAAATCAATAATAATAAAACAATGAAGTCACATTAAAATAAATGATAATAGTGAACCCTTATCTTTCAAATGAGGCGATGTCGCGATGTGGCGAAGTGTCGGAGAAGGTGGTACGGGAGGAGAACGGATGGTTTGAAAACATTACGGCATACGAAACAACTTTATGAAGGTATTAGGTTATATACAAACTCAACACGAATTAATTCTAAATAAACAAATAAACACTTACATTTAATACAACTGTACATTAAACATACTTAAAATAACACTTAAACTTATGTAAAAAAATTTTTTTGCTTTTAAATGATTATTTTTTTGCCTTTTGTTTGCACCTTCTAACTTTTTGTTTCACCTTTCATTTCTTTTTGTACTTTCTTTTGCCTCAGTTCTGAGCTCAACTAGCAGATATTAATTTATTTGAAGTTATAGCCATAAAAATACGCTTTCACAAAAAGCTCACGAAATATTCTCGAATTTAGGACACCAAAACCAAATAAGCTACACAGCAAAGAGAACGTGTGTGACATGCACGAACACACATCTGCGACACAGCTATAGGCCTGGAATTGACCAATAGGAGAGCAGAACTGTTAGTAGCGCTTTGAATGACGTCACATTATTTCCAGTATTTTTAGCTGCGCGTTTTTTTCCTATCTTGTACGTTTTTTCATATCTTGGAACAAAAAATTCTTCCAGTAGCTTTTCGTATCTTTGAGTTTTTTCCGTACTTGAAACAAAAAATTCTTCGAGTGGCCTTTCTTATCTTGAAGCATTCGCATCTCGATATACAACTGCATGTTTATTTTGAAACAATCTTGTGAAATTAGAACCAACTTTCTGATATTATATTAACTAAACCTTTTTGCACTCCCATCCCCTCAATCACTAATAACAACTCATGGGCTTTCGGTTACGGTTGATCTCCAAAAGTAATTCTCAGAAAGGCAAAAAGTCTTTGGGTTTTCCCGTATAGCACGATCACTTGTTAACCATAAAAGTCACGGGAGACAATAAAGTTACCATGGAGAGGTGCCCAATGACCTTTAAAAAGTGTCTATTTCCTTTAGGCCTCGATTTCTTTTATTTAGGCCATGACTTCTTGTTATCCAATAATGCTTGCACGATTAAAATCGTCAATATCCAAAATTGTACTGAATTGTATAAAAGAAATTCCCACCTTTAAAAAAACCTAGAAAAAGACTTGAACTCGATTTTCCTTACCAGCAGTTGTCCAGTCATGCACCCAGCAGTTGTCCAATCATGCACCCAGCAGTTGTCCAATCATGCACCCAGCAGTTGTCCAGTGATGCACCCAGCAGTTGTCCAATCATGCACCCAGCAGTTGTCCAATCATGCACCCAGCAGTTGTCCAGTCATGCACCCAGCAGTTGTCCAATCATGCACCCAGCAGTTGTCCAGTCATGCACCCAGCAGTTGTCCAATCATGCACCCAGCAGTTGTCCAGTCATGCACCCAGCAGTTGTCCAATCATGCACCCAGCAGTTGTCCAGTCATGCACCCAGCAGTTGTCCAATCATGCACCCAGCAGTTGTCCAGTCATGCACCCAGCAGTTGTCCAATCATGCACCCAGCAGTTGTCCAGTCATGCACCCAGCAGTTGTCCAATCATGCACCCAGCAGTTGTCCAATCATGCACCCAGCAGTTGTCCAGTCATGCACCCAGCAGTTGTCCAATCATGCACCCAGCAGTTGTCCAATCATGCACCCAGCAGTTGTCCAATCATGCACCCAGCAGTTGTCCAGTCATGCACCCAGCAGTTGTCCAATCATGCACCCAGCAGTTGTCCAATCATGCACCCAGCAGTTGTCCAGTCATGCACCCAGCAGTTGTCCAGTCATGCACCCAGCAGTTGTCCAATCATGCACCCAGCAGTTGTCCAGTCATGCACCCAGCAGTTGTCCAATCATGCACCCAGCAGTTGTCCAATCATGCACCCAGCAGTTGTCCAATCATGCACCCAGCAGTTGTCCAATCATGCACCCAGCAGTTGTCCAATCATGCACCCAGCAGTTGTCCAATCATGCACCCAGCAGTTGTCCAATCATGCACCCAGCAGTTGTCCAATCATGCACCCAGCAGTTGTCCAATCATGCACCCAGCAGTTGTCCAATCATGCACCCAGCAGTTGTCCAATCATGCACCCAGCAGTTGTCCAATCATGCACCCAGCAGTTGTCCAATCATGCACCCAGCAGTTGTCCAATCATGCACCCAGCAGTTGTCCAATCATGCACCCAGCAGTTGTCCAATCATGCACCCAGCAGTTGTCCAATCATGCACCCAGCAGTTGTCCAATCATGCACCCAGCAGTTGTCCAATCATGCACCCAGCAGTTGTCCAATCATGCACCCAGCAGTTGTCCAATCATGCACCCAGCAGTTGTCCAGTCATGCACCCAGCAGTTGTCCAATCATGCACCCAGCAGTTTCCTAATTTTGCACCCAGCAGTTAAGCTAATATGATTTCCTTTTTTAAATTATGATCGATGTAGTCACCCAGCAGGGATTAGAGACTGTGATGACTTCTATTTTTATAAGACGCATCCTAACAACTGTATGACTGTACGCTTACTTAAAGCTATACCCATGACACATGAGTTCAACCATGAGTATGTCAAATCATATGGGGCCGGTGTATTTCATAATTAACCGATATAACGGCCCCGGACATAAAGGCCCCGACAATACGGCAATAACGGCCCCTGTCAAAACGACCCTGGTCAAAACGGCCCTAGACAAATTGGCCCTTGACTAAAAGATGTTAAATGGAATAAAAATACAATCATGTATTATATTGGTATTTTTACTCACCGATTCAATTTCAGGTTTAGTTCAGAAAAAACAATAATGATAACATCACAAGTAACAATATAATAGCAGATACTCAATGTGGTACCAAGTCACAATTGTTTGTTGAGAAGAAATGATATAATAACATCACAAGAAATGATTTTACATTTAAACCACTTTCTTAAAAGGTGAAAAGGTTGACCAAAGGTTAAAATGCAACAAAAAAGGTAAATTGTGTTTCAAAATGAATACAATTTATTTGGGGCCGTTTTGACCGAAGCCGTTTTGACCAGGGCCGATTTGTCAGGAGGGGGGGGGGCATTTTGGCCAGGGACGTTTTGACAGAGGCATTTTTGGCCGGGACCATTTGGTAATTTTTTTAAAAAGATTTTTTTCTCTTAAGATTTAATTCATATTGTTTGAACCCGATAGCTATCTTCTCTATTATAAACAGTGAACACCAAAATATTTTATAATTCTTAGTATTTTGTTTGCCTGATCATTCACACTATAATCATTTATACACCATGAAATTGTAATTGGACTTATGGGTCAAGTGACAAGTCTTTAACACCTCTGACACCATTTAATAGAACTAGCTTGAGCCGTCTATATATAGTCAGCGATCCTCCCAGCCCTTGACCACGCACGCTTACAGTTCACCTCACAAACCACGTGTTTCATACTAGGTCAAGTCATTGCATTCTCATACAATGTAAACACAACAACAGGTCTCTCACATCTCCCTTCTAACAAAAACAAATGAATGACCCAGATTATGAATAAGAGAATACTACAATTAAAAACATCGAACAATTCAGTACATGAACTCTAACACTGAATCTCCAAATGTCTTTCAAAGCACAGCACACCTTCATGTCTTTTTGTCTGGGTATCTCTTTGGTGGCTTGACCTGCCTCCCGTATCTTGTTGTTGTTGCTGCTGACTTCGCCAGCTGAGTAGCGACTGTTGCTGTTGACCCATTTCTATCAACGATGGGAGCATGGTGTAACGATATATCTTTATAACTCTTTTTATGTAGGCGTTCTCACAGTAATTAATCTTGTGCACAATAATTCACTGAAGAATTCGTTTATCCAAAACAACTTTAATATACATATATATTGTACACATAAGAATCATTTGAGGTAATATAATGTGGAAATCTTGAGCCATTCACTATCATGCTTCCCTGTCGGAAGTCTACACACAACTGTTCGCCCAACACTTTCAACCAATAGAAATGCTCCTTTCTTCCCGCGTCTCTTGTACACGTGACCTTACGTCACAAAATTATGTTAATCAGATGTGACATTCACCCCCATCCTTCAAAAAAAAATGTTTATGAAATACAACATTTTTGGTCTTCATAAAATCAAATCAATCTATATCTATATTCAAATTTCAAATATTTATCATCAATGAACATTCATTTTCTTACATACAACTTCTGGATATAGAATCAATAAGAAAAAAATCTGTAGGACTGCATCAGTCTAAACATAAGAGATAATGAGAAAAAATCTGTAGAACTGCAACAGTCTAAACATAAGAAATAATGAGAAAAAATCTGTAGAACTGCAACAGTCTAAACATAGGAAATAATGAGAAAAAATCTGTAGAACTGCAACAGTCTAAACATAAGAAATAATGAGAAAAAATCTGTAGAACTGCAACAGTCTAAACATAGGAAATAATGAGAAAAAATATGTACTGAAAAAATGAAAATGGACTTTTAAACACATCTGTAATTTTGTGTAATTAAAACATTTAAACACTCAATATTATTAAAAATTAACTAATAATCCAATGGAATTCAAACACTGTTCCTTGTCCATTGTTCAACAAAGAAAAATATTAATATAATTACAGTCTCTGTTTGTATCCTTTAGGAATTCACAGACTAATGTTAAAACAGTCTCTTATTTTATCATTTAGTAATTCACAGAATGTCTTTTTAATAGTCTCTGGTTTTATCAGTTAGGAGTTCACAGAGTGTCTTTATTTATTGTCATTCTACTTAATATGTCTGCAACCACATTGTCCTTTCCCTTCACAGGTTTAATGTCAAATTTGTAGTCGGCTAATAGCATAGCCTAGTTCAATATAGTCATTCTTCAATTGACGAGTATGAATTCAAATCGCTGGGCTTTGAATGTTTCTTCAGACTGTGAAATGTTCAATAATTCACCAACCATGACTTCGATTATGTTCATTTATAATTTCAATTCCAGCATCTTGAATAAATTGCTTAGCTTTTGAGATGTCATTTTTGCTTCCAGATAATTCAATAGAATTTGGAACAGATGAGTCACTGTCAGAAACTTTTATCTGAAAAATATTGTCTCTATCTGTAAAGTTTTTGATTTGGCTTAATACACAATCAATTGTTCTTCCTAATTCAGATGATTTCACACAAATGGTTTCAGATTCACTTGTACCATCTCTTTCTCTGCTACTATGGTCTTCATTTCTTTTATCATATACTTGATTTTTAATAGTGGCTAAAATGTCACTAGTTTCTGTCTGTGCTCGATTTAACTTTATTATTTTTCTATCATTCATGTCTTGGTTTTCATTCTTTCTCCATGATTGAATTGATTGATCATAATTTCTTTTTCTGGAGTCAAAATTGTATTTGCCTCTCCATGATCTTCTGCTTTGATTATAATCTCTATTTATGGAATTATGATTATTTCTTTCTCTCCATGATTGTCTTTCTTGATCATAATCTCTATGTTTGGAATTATGATTATATTTTTCTCTCCATAATTGTCTACCTTTGTTTTCAAAATGATCTTGTTTTGATCTTTCTTCTATTTTCTTTCTGATAGAGCTGTCATTAGGTGACACCCTATTTGGTTTTCCTTTATTGTGGTAACACTGCTTAGCCATATGTCCTGGCTTGTTACAGTACCAACAAATAGTTTGTCTGTTGCCTTGGTTCGGCAGACTCTGGTTTCTCATACCTTGCCTTTTGTCTTGACTTTTAATTTGTATTGCTGCAAATATGTCTTGTCTCTTATCCATTTCCACATTCGGATGAGAGTCTTTGAATGTTCGTAATGCATTCGTTAGCTCTGCTTGAGTACGAACTTTCTTGTCAGTCAAATATGTGAATAGGGTTGGTGTTGCATTTTCTAAAAACTTGTCAATTAACACCATGTCTATTATGTCCTTTGGATTGCTCGTATCTATTGCTGTCAGTTCCAGCCATTTTGTTAGTTTGACTTGTGCTTCATGTACTATGATCTGTGGATCTTTGTCCATCTTGATTCTCATTTCATGAAATTCTCTTCTATAATCATTTTCTGACTTTCCAAAATGACATAGAAGTGCCTTTTTGACATTCCTATATATGCTTTTGTCTTCTTTGGCTATACTGTTATAAGCTTCAAATGCTTCTCCAGTTAATTGAGTTATCAGTTGTGCTGGCCAATCTTCTTCATTATAGCCTTTCATAGACATTATGGATTCGAAATAATCCAGATAAACATCCATTTTTTCTTTTTGGCTATCATATTTTCTTACTTTGATAGTATCCCTTGGTGCTGACCTTCTATTTGTTTCATCGCCAGGATTGTGGCCTCTACTCCCTAGCTCAATTTGTAATTTTAAGGTGTCTTGTTTCATTTTTTCAAGTTCTCTTTCACTTATGAGTTTTTGCATCTCTTTTTCTTCAGCAATTCTTGCCTTTTCTTCAGCTTCTCTTTGATTTTCTTTTTCTTCAGCTTTTCTTCGCTGTTCTTTTTCTTCAGCTATTCTTGCTTTTTCTTCAGCTATTCTTGCTTTTTCTTCAGCTATTCTTGCTTTTTTTTCTTCTTCAGCTTTTCTTCGCTGTTCTTTTTCTTCAGCTATTCTTTGATTTTCTTTTTCTTCAGCAACTTTTTCTTCAATGAAATCTCTCATTTCTTTTCCTTTTAGTCCGATCTCTTTAGCTATGGCAGTGAATTCCTTGTAGTGATCCATGTTTTGTTTGATTGAATAATATGAATCTAGCAATTCGGTAAGGAATGTATGTATATATATTGATAAAGTTATAAATCGTCCAAATGAAAAATCTTGAATTCAAAATGTTAAGTTCAAATAAGTGACACGTCTAAACCATAAAATCTAGTTATTGGCAACATGAGACAACAAAAAGAATCCTCACACGGGATCTTCAGTATACTTTATATATACGCTCCCTCAGATTGACAAAATATATTAAATGGTCCGATCGTTTTGAATAAAAGTCACTTGGTTAAAATTTCAATTTTCGAGTAGTTTTTAAACAATTTAGTTCACTCCATTAATCCAAAATTGCGATAATCAAAGTCTTCACACAATGAATGGATAAAGATTCCGTTTCTTTATTTATAATTCACACCAACACATTTAATAATCCATAGTATCTCGGTTCGATGTTATGTTTACAAATATTTCCTGGAATCAACTAGCATTAAGCCTGTTGACGTCACGACCTATATATGTTCACCGTGTGTCACCATTCAGTAAGCCTACACGACCCAGATTCCAGTACTGTGTAGTATGCTTGTACTGTCGTCGAATGTGACGTAGAACCAACTAGTCTGATCCAGTTTCATACATACACTGCGGATACGTGCCGATTATGCCGCCATTTTGAAATCTTCTTGTATTTTCATTGAACCATAAAAGTTTATTCACAGCTTCTGACGAACTTGAATATTCAAAAAATACTATAGCTGTTATTATTTCTTATTTTAAAGAATACTTTCCTTTTTTGGAAATATCCAATACTTATTTCCACGAAACCTCTTTCTCGAAATATCTTGTACAGTGTTCACATGAAACTTTTACTTCGACACCAATGTAACGATATATCTTTATAACTCTTTTTATGTAGGCGTTCTCACAGTAATTAATCTTGTGCACAATAATTCACTGAAGAATTCGTTTATCCAAAACAACTTTAATATACATATATATTGTACACATAGGAATCATTTGAGGTAATATAATGGGGAAATCTTGAGCCATTCACTATCATGCTTCCCTGTCGGAAGTCTACACACAACTGTTCGCCCAACACTTTCAACCAATAGAAATGCTCCTTTCTTCCCGCGTCTCTTGTACACGTGACCTTACGTCACAAAATTATGTTAATCAGATGTGACACATGGGAGCGTTTTCTTCATGCTCTAATTCTGGTGTGTCATACTCAAAAATATCTGTCACACCTCTCCTTCCACGAAATGTCTGTCTCAGCATGTTATTGTTTCGTCTGTATGTCATACCATCGTTAGTCTTAACAATGTATGACCTTGGCGTCGTTGCTGCTGATACGACGACTGCTGGCTGCCAAGAGCCTTTATATTCTTTCTGCATATACACTCTACTTCCAGGCTGGAAGTGTGTACGTGTGTATATTCTGGCTGATTGGTTGTAATATTTCTCCTGCTCTTCTTTTCTTCTGACCCACATTTTCTTTGTTTCTTTTGGGTCAGCAAGTTTAGGCTTCAGATAAGCATCCGTAGCAGGTAGATTCGCCCTGAGTCGTCTCCCCATTAGCAGTTGTGCATGTGACGGTCAGTCTGCACACGGAGCGTTTCGTAGCTGCAGCAGTGCTATGTACGGGTCTTGACACGTAGCTTTAGCTTTCTTTAAAAGTGTCTTTATTGTTTGAATTGCCCTTTCAACCATGCCATTAGACTTAGAGTATATGGGACTTGACGTTGTGTGGGTGAATCCCATCTGTTTTGAAAATTGCTCAAATTCTTGACTGTGAAACTGGGGCCCGTTGTCACTTATCACTTGTCGTGGGATCCCATGCCTAGCAAATTGCGACTTCATGTAGCTAATTACATCGGATGACTTGAGAGATGGAATGAGATTGAACTCAATAAATCGGCTATAGTAGTCCACTAGAAGTAAATAATTTTTTTCCATCATGAATGTGGGCGTGGGTTCAAATCCCACTTCTGACACCATGTAATAGGGCTTATGGGTCAAGTGACAAGTCTTTAACACCTCTGACACCATGTAATAGAACTAGCTGGTCAAGTAACAAGGCTTTAACACATTGTGTTCTGGTTAACAACTGTCTTTAATCACTATATACAATCAACTGTAATCAACTATACAATCAACCCACCTAATCAGCTCGTATGCATTCAACCTTGGTTGCCTCTTGAGCCGTCTATATATAGTTAGCGATCCTCCCAGCCTTGACCACGCACGCTTACAGTTCACCTCACAAACCACGTGTTTCATACTAGGTCAAGTCATTGCATTCTCATACAATGTAACCACAACAACATGTCTCTCACAGAAATTCCCACTATTTGATATCATTTACACACTAAAACATTAATAGTCTCAGCAAAAAAATTTACATGCTAGAAACATGCCAAAAAATTCTTCATGATATTTATTTTTAAAAAAGAAACTGAACAATTGTTTGTTTGTTTTACTGATACATTTTTATTCAAAATCATTATTTCTATAGCCCTCAAATCATATAATTCCTATTACAATGAAATTAGTCATTGTTAACCATTACATTGCAAATTGCTTTACCTGTGGTTCCGGAAATGTTTTAACAATTTTTTCTTAGGGAAATAAAAGACCCTACAATGGAAGTGGTTAAACGCCATGAAAGTTAGGACATATCTAAGCACATGGAGGTTGCGTGTAAAGTGTGAAAGTAAGTTTTGAATAAACAATTAACATTATTTTTCTTCAATTGAAAGACCTGCGTTTGAAAATCTAAGAAACTGTCATATACTTTTAAGTACTTCTAAATCCTTTAAAATGAAGAGTCTTCATTTAAAGTTATTTTTTGTTTCTTAGCTTATTATCACATTCTAATCTTTAAATTCTGGACAAAGGAGATGAAGCTTAATTTGTAATACAATGAATTCATGCTATAGTGCAGGGGTCTCCAAACTACGGCCCGCGGGCCAGATGCGGCCCGCGAGGCACTCTCATCCGGCCCCTGGAGACCTTTTAATATCCAAAAATATACTATTTTTACCTATAATTTACCACAAAACTGTATGTAGTCGGCCCCCAAACTGCTGTTTGACAGTTAATGCGCCCCCCCCCCGGCAGAAAATTTTGGAGACCCCTGCTATAGTGTATACGGAGTAGTATTTATACATCAGAGAATCAAAACAGTTGGACTACATTACAATTTTAAGTAGTTTAATGAAGCACATTATACATATATAAATATTTATATATTAAGCGTATATTTTTCAAAGGAAAAAAATAATTTTTTTAATAAAATAAACACTTGGGAGAAAATACAATTAAAGTCCAATTATATGTAACGATTCCATGAAAATGACGAAACCAGTTGATCCCCTTAGGTTAAAGTCTGAATAAAATTAACCTATTTCCCGTATTACGAACAAAAATTGAAGTTATTTTTTAAAAAAATAATAATAAAATAGAAAAAAATTACTTGAGAAGATTGTTTCAATGCCTAACAAAAAAAAGGGGAAATCATATTAAGCACAGGCATACATACACACAATAGTAATAAAATATTTTTTTTTAATACGCCAACCTTTAAAATGCGATATTTAGAATGAAGCAAGGCATCAAATAACAGTATGCAAATACATTGAATCTAATCTGATTCAAATAAGCAGAAAACTATATACATATTTACATCTGTCCGTCGAGTCCTCTAATGTAAAACTGTTATTTCGCTGGAGGATCGTTTTTAAGTTTTACTAACATTTTGAGTCACCGACGCTAAACCGACATGTTTTAGTGGCCGCCATTTAAACACCAAGGTTAAGTCGCCGCCGCTAGCCGTCATGGTTTTGTCTCAGCAATTTAGCCATCATGGTTTAGTCTTCACTATTTAGCGGTCATGGTTTAGTCGTCACCATTTAGCCGTCATGGATTAGTCGTCACCATTTAGTCGCCAAGGTTTAGTCGTTACCATTTAGCCGCCATGGTTTTGTCTTCACCCCTTAGCCGTCAAGGTTTAGTAGCCACTTTATATCAACCATTGTTAAGTTGCTGCCGTTTGTCCTCCCATTTAGTCGGTAGTTTGACTTTTTCATCCTCAATACATTTCGCGCTGCAGTGTTTGGTACTTTCTGGAGTCTTCTTATCAAACAAATGAAAAGCGCATTAAGCTAATGGCAGTAATGGAGTCTGAATAAGAGACAGAAAATGACGACAGCTCTTCTTATGAATTACTGCGTTAAAAAAATGGAGATGAAAGTTCCTGAATCCATTAGCCCTCTACAATTGTGGAAATGTAATGAACACCGATATCCGATAATGTCATTCCTTGCCAAGATCGTTTTGTGCAAACCAGTTACCTCATTCCATTTGAATGATTGTTCAGCTTGTCTGGTTATATTGTCAATTAGACCCGCTCACCACCTGAACCAAATAATGTTAACACACTTGTCTTTTTGCGTAGTTGGTTAAAAGATGACATATAAAGGAGACATTCCAGTGTTATTTAGATTTTCATCGAAACGTTTTATGACATCATACATTTTAATTTTTGGCTTTAATCGAAATTAACGATTAATTAATTTTCAATTTTTTAAAAGTTAACGATTAAATTTAAATTAATCGAAACAGCCTTAATATATATATATATATATATATATATATATATACTTTCAACAAGTCAAAATAGATTTACCTTCCTTTAAATATGGATATCTCCCTAATAAAGATGCACTAAAAATCAACAATTAATAGATATTTGAAAATGAATATTTATCAATAAATTGTTATAAAATTCTTAGTTAAGAAATAACTTTTGTTCATTTGATTTCAAAACAATTATATTGGGAAAAAAAACTGGTTTTCCTCTGTTCTTAAATGTAAGAAAGTAACCTACAAGATATTTTTATAAGCTAAACGTCTACAGTTGCAAAATACAACTTCTATTCGTTGTTGAACTATATTATTTCTTATGAATTACAGTTTATCTATAAATATATTTCCAGATACTAAAATATTTTTTAATCATCAGTTGGAAACATGAAAAGTTCCAATAAAAAATAAGGCTTTGTTAGAAACTCTCAAAAGAAAAAAAAATGAAGATACAGTATTATCATTGACAACATTTGGAAATTCGATTTTATGAACTTTCGAAGGTGTTAAAAAATATGTTTCTTATACAACTTAAAACAGTGAATCTTTTTTTTATATACTCGATTGTGAATATTAAATAAAAAATAAAATTTCATAAAATATGTAAAAAACATGAATTAAACCCACAAAATAAAAATCAACAAGAAAACCCAAACTACCACACATAAAGTTCATATGGTACATTACATGAAGAAATTGTTATATTACAAGAAACAAAAATAAATTAAGTAATTAAAACAAATAAATTAAAGGTCTTTTAAGACATCAGAAAGTCTTAACTTGCTTAATTAGACCACTATGAAAAAAGCCCGCAATAAAATGAAACTAAAATGCGATACAAATAAATTCCTACAAAACTTGCTTCGTCCAAATATTAAATAGAGTTAGAAGGGAAACAACAGAAAATAAATAAAGGTACAAAAATTATTTTTTTAAAACCACGTTTTTATAAGTGAACTAAAAAGAATAAAATATTTTAAAACTTATCAGTTCAAGTACTTTTCTCTAATATGACTAAAAACGTGGGGCGGGCGCTAATGAGGTTTAACATATGCGTTTCACTCATTCTCTCTTTTAGATCTCTCTTTTGCCTTCTAAATTAGAAATCTTTAATTTTTATACCAAACACCCGCCCCACATTTTTAGTCATATTAAATCGAAGTACTTTAACTTATAAGTTTTAAATTATTTTCTTCTTTTTAGTCCACTTATAAAAACGTGGTTTAAAAAAATCATTTTTTACCTTTATTTATTTTATTCTTTTTAGTCCACTAATAAAAACGTGGTTTTTAAAAATATTTTTTACCTCTATTTATTTTAACAAACACCTCATCAGCGCCCCCCAACGTTTAATAACAAGGCGATGAGGTCACGGGGTGAACTTGGCGCATTTAATTACACCACGGCAGGCGGGTAGAGAATCTTATATAAAGATAAACTAAGAAATGCATTAATTTAATTACGGTACATTCGATCGATCTGAAATTTTGATATAATGTATTTTCATCCAAGATCAATCTGTGGTAAAATTTTGAGCTCTCTAGGACCATCAAAAGTGGATACATTTTACGTTGGCAAATTTGAAAACTTGCGGACAGACAGACACGAAAGCAAGTATATAATAAAATATAGATAAACTAAAAAGTTCAATAATTTAAGAACGATACATTCGATCGATCTGAAATTTTGATACAATGCATTGTCATCCAAGATCTATCTGTTGTAAAATTTTCAGATCTCTAGGACTATCAGAAGTGGTTCAATTTCACGTTGGCAGATTTGAAAAATTGAGTTTCGGACAGAAAGAAAAGCGAGTTAGTTAAACGTGGTTAAAAACACAGAAACAAGGCGATTCTTTATATTTAAAATTCACTGTAAATAATATAACATTTATTCATTTTAATATCAGTTAAAAGGTATTCACTTTTATTACTTTAAAAACAAAAGGATGGGACGAACAAGTTTTTTAAAAGCAGTGGATACAATATATCGTAGCAAGCTTTTTTTTAAAGCTAAAACTAATATAAGCAGCAAAAATGTTCTTCCTCTTAGTGCACTATAAGATAGCGTGTTATTGTTGTTTTGTTTTAAATATCTCTTCAGATCTTTAGAAATTTTAAATAAATGTATTTTACAAATAATTAGTTTCTGTAAACTTTATTAAAGATGAAGCACAAGGGCGCATAAAGTGTTTAATTCAAAATATTGACTTCTTTTACATTACAAATGAAACGCTCTGATCCAAAGCTATAATGTAACAGATGGAACATTTGTTATGAAGATAAACTATACAGTATTTATTGTATCGTTATAACATTGGTATAACCTTTAAAATAATTGTCTTGGAAAAATTAATTATGGCTGCTCCCTAGTGGGAAACTAACGATTACTTTTCTATGGTTTCGTCACATTGTTGTCTTTAGCTCTACCGACTAGACGTATACATCGGCACATCCTGTGACGTCTTCAGGGGTAGCTTGCTACCATCGGCGGTCGTAGCTGACTTGCCGTGCAGTAACACCATCAACTGTTGGCGGAAAATGCTGGAGCTGAGAAAATAGACAATGAAATTAGAAGCATGCAGGAACAACTTCAAGGAAAGACTGATGGAATGGGAAGCCAGGATCTTAGCTACTCCGACCGCGTCATCAAGAGAAACGTTGTGATATTGGATGACTATAATACAGACTGGAATTGTCAGTAGTATAAAAAACACAGCATAGAAAGACATCATCAGGGTGATGCCGTACTCTATCTTGAACTGATCCTGGATTTCTGACTCTGTCTGCAAAATTCCGGTGGTGTCGGAAGTTAGGGAGTTTCCACTCTTCTTAATCTTGCGCAGCCCAAAGACTATGGCTACTGTGAGGATGAAAACCAGCGGAAGAGGCAAACCAGTGTAGACCGCTAATTCACCGTAAGACCACCATGCTTGAAGCTTTTCGTAGTCCATAGAGACAATGCAGTTACTTCCATCAAAGCTGGTTGACCAATAATAGAAAGCAGATAGGCTCAGTATCACGACACCAAGACAAAAGGCGCTCACGTAGCATCTTGTAATGGTAAAATAATTGCTCTTCTGTAGAGGGTAACAAACTGTGAAAAAACGCTCCAATATGATTAGTACGAGAGCCCACTGAGCGTAAGTTGACGTAAATGCCCAAAGGACGAATTTCGATTTACAAACACCAACTGATAACATTTTAAAACGTTGAAGCGTGTAAAATGTCCCATGGACACTCAGGGTGCAGAAGTCGGCGATGGACAGAAGAGCTACGTAGAAAATCCCCGTGGACAATGGCAGAGTTCGGATGGTCAGTAAGGACAAGAGGTTTCCGGGAATGCCCAGTAAGAGCGTGGCAATGACAGCAACCTGCTCAAGGCTAGTCTTGAAGTTACAGATGTCAGTCACTTGGGCGAGGACTTCCTCAGAATCACTATAAAACGCCCCAGTGCCGTTTTCAATTATTTTCACTTCCACGCACTCGTACAAGTGGTAAAAATGGGATGTCGTTATATTGGGGGTAATGGCGTTTGGTTCGCTGGAATTCATCTTCTTGAAATTCTGGCCACAGCTCTAACCCTTTCAGTTAATGTATGTATTTTTTAGAAGAAAAAAAATAATCAAATTCAATTATTTGCGAGTCAAAATTGAATGGTAGACCTATCAGTAAACTTGAGGAAAGAAAAATGAATCTATAGCTCTACATCCTATCCGACCATGACAAATACGAAAAGATTGATTCGATTGTTCAAAACGTTTATAAGCTTTTAAATGTTTATTAGCTCCTGCGTTATCCTGAATCTCAAAATTGCATTTGAAATACTTCTGTCCTTTTGGTTGTTGTTGATATCAGTTAAAAGTGTTTGTTCAATGAGAAGTGTGGTTTATGGTAGGCATGAAGACATGAGACTTATTGTTGATATCTGGGCCAATTGGTTCTTCCCCTGTTCCTCAATCAATTCCTCTGCTACCTGAAATGGAGATGAATTCTGGTCACTGACAATATAATCTTTATTTATTAATTATTTATTTAAAACTTATGCATACTATTTAAAATCCTATTTCATTAACATGATAGATTTTATTTAAATAGGTAAAAGATGTAACCAAAAAGATAATACAGGTTTGAAATTACTATCAACCAATAACGGAAAAAGTGCCTGAACAAACCGGACCATTACTAAACAAAACATCTATTTAAGGTACCTAATTCTTTAATAGTTCATGTGTTCACTAAGATTTCATTGGTGCGTACGATTTTATTTTTCGTTTTAAAATTCTGATTACACCTCGGATCTATCACTTAGTATTTAAATTTACTTAAAAGGTAGAAACTATATCAGAACAAGTGCTTTGGTTGTATTTTCCAAATTAATTTTAATTTTTTTTTAAATTTCTGCAATGTCATTCTCGGAAAATGTATGGCTTGCAGATCCTGCTGTGAATTTCAAGGAAGAAGCAATTGATAGTGAATTATTGAAGCATGACTTTGTCAAGCTGTGTTATAATTTGAGACGCGTTAGAGTAGTCAAAGCCAACGGGAAATGGACATCTTGGGGCAGTGCTGGATTTACCTATTTGCTATAACAAGCACTGATATAGAATATTTGGACTTCAAAAGGGTCCTCATCTGTCAAATAGCTTATCAAGTCTAAATCCGGCCCTGTGTTGCGGGATTGAAGGAGTTAGAAGAATTCTGCATCAGCGAAAGATGACTGTAGAACTGACAAGAGATGTCAGATTAAGACAAAATTGTGCACGCTAGGAAGAGCGTAGTTAATTATCTTCAATGGGATATGTCCACTCATGTGTTACGACTTAATGACCATAACAGAAAATTTAAATTTTCGCTGTACGTTAAAATGCTTCTATGCAAATAAATATGTCAAAGCAATTTATAAAATTTGCACATTATCTAAAATAAAATGGCTACTGATCCATTTTGTTTAAAATGCAGCTCTTTTACATCGATGAATTTCTACTGAAAACTCTTTCGCACCTACTTTATTATGTTATTTTTATTGGGACAACGACTTTCAGAATCTGTGTGTATGGCTGCTAATTTTATTGACGAGAGCAGGTTCAGTTGCAAGTTGTAGGCGACATTTTCTCTTATTGGTGTTCAAAGGCAACACTAGGGGAGACTGATCTTGATCACGTCATTGACCAGTTTGCGACAGTGCAGTAAGAAAATAAAATAAAAATCTTTAGGAGACTGTCTAAAACAGTATACGACATTGACTTAGTAAGTCATGATATATCTTATCTATACATTTATATATTTAAATACAAGTTTTAAATTGAAAATTCAAAAGCTTTTCCTGATTTCAAGTAATAATAGAGAAATCTGATAAAACCGCGTAAAGCTCATGAGTTTCTTAAATTAACATCAGATAGGTTGGCAATAAATGAATTTATTTTACCTGTCGCACCTGTGGCAGCGTTTTCTGTTGTTATTTACTTGTTTAGTCGTTCGAACGTTGATAGCTACAAACGGCGCGATAAATGGGAAGCCAGTACTGACGGTATGTGACCAGCGAATGGTTAGATTTGTCGATGTCTCAATCTCTGCCGACACGTCGGCTACCCTCCAGATGTCCAATCAATGAAAGGACGTCAAGTGACGTCCCCTGATTTTAATACACGTACGTAACCACAGCCCAGTATCGCGAGGCAACGAGAGAAAGGGGGGGGGGCCTGGTCACGCAATATATCAGGGGTTCTAACAAAAAGAAAAGTTAAGGTTGTTAAGATGTATATGAATTAATTTGAATTGCGGCGTGTTATTGTCACCCATTGCTCGAAATGTGTGGATTGAAATCGGCGGTTCATTAACAGATGAAATTTTTAAATGTCGTTTGTAATACTCCTTTTCTGGAAAGCAGCAAAATTTACATAAGTAATACAGGTGGTTGCTTTGGGGATCTGTATAGAATTGTATGGCATCTGTCCGTCTACGAAAGACGATAGATTTATCTTTATTATTTGCAGCTCTTGGTGTGGCTGATGAGACCAATCCTTGAGTGGCAGTCTCTTCCGCATGACACACACACGAAAGCAGTGGGGCAGTGTTGCCTGGCCTTTCTCCTCGCTCTTTTCCCCGACTGCTTCTTCCCTAGTTTGCTCCTCTGCTCTTAGTGATCCTTCTTTCACTATAGCCCGCCACATGGACCTATCCTCTGCCAGGTTTTCCCAGTTTTGTATATCAATGTTGGTGTATAGAATGCCTCTTTGTTAAACCAATAAACCGGCTCTACCCCCTGTCTCCAAACACCCCAAAGGTGCTAAAAGTGACAAGGATTTTTGGTACTGAAATAAGTGACATTTAAATAACTTATATTAGCCATAAAATCTATAGAATCTATAAAGAAAAAATATTCATCAAAAGATTTGGTACACTGGCTTCTCAAGGTTTGCATTCAATTCAAAATTGTAAATATCTGTAGAATTGTTTTCCCATTTTTATTTAGTATGTGTAAATTCTGAAAAAAAAACTTCCTGCCTGTCATTATATGACTTGTTTTTGTTAGGGGTGTGCCCACTTTTCTTTTCTTTTTTCTTCACTTAATTTGTTATTTTTTTAAATTATGTTAGATAATAAAGTGATTAGAAATGCAAACTTTCTTGTTTGTCTATATGTACCCATGAAAACTTTTACCTCAACGTCTAAATCTGTTAATAAAGCTGCACACATGTTGCATTATTCCCACACAGAACAAATTTTGAATCATCAAAGCAGATATATTACCATAGAGAATTAGTTTTCTAAAAATATTTAGCTAGTGTTTTGAGAATTCCTTGTACTCTATTTCAATTTAATGTTCAAATAATTAAGAAAAAAAATATGTTACCGGAAATGTGTGAAATGCATCATACAGAATGCCTGAAATTTTTAGGCAAAGTATTAAATATTTTTTGAGAATCTTTGACATACATTTCCAGGGATTATATTATATTACAGGTGTACCCCAGGTTCAGTGTGAAAAGAGCGCAAAGAAAACGTATCTGTTGACAACATTTCTTTGCAAACGAAACAAGAAGTTTGCAATAAGTAAAGGGCTTTCCTTTCACCTAAAACCAAAAAGCAAAAGTTTAATCGAATTACTTGTTGCAGCAACTAACGCTATCATGGGCGTAGGGAAGGGGGCAAGGGGGGCATTTCCCCCCCCCCTATATTGGAGGGAAAAAAATGTCATAAAAATGTCATAAAGTTGTTACAATAAAACTGAACTAAATTTCCTGAAAGTTTATTACATGGAAGACAGTTTACATTTATCAAACATAAAAAAGAATTATATCTGCAAGTATAACTGATTACATTACTGATTGTTCTAAATATTCAAGTTGTTTAACAATGTCTGTTACATTTTCAGCAAAAATCCGCAAACTTTTATATTTATGTGACCATCTAGTTTCACATGGCAAAGGAACATTTAGAATAAGTTTTCTTTGCTTCCAGTGGGGGTTGCACCCTAGGTATGTCTTTGATGATCCCCCGGTCTGCGGCGGTCCTAACCATGGAGACCCGTGTGCTTTGCCGGGATGGCGCCAAAGTAGTAGCTGGTCGTAGTAGGAAATTCCACCACCTCCTTGTGAGGGCAACTTAGTGGGAGGTATCTTCGACTATATGTCCTGGATGCCCTTGGCCGCTTCAGAAGCGACCGCTTTTTTTTTGTACTCAGCTGTTACGTCCCTTTGGTGGCCAGGTGGCTAAAGGGGTCTTCCGGGAAGACCCACAAAGAGCACTAGGGTCGGGGCTTCTGATTTTCTTCCACATGTAGGTTCATAAATGATTTCGAAAACTGCTTACCTTCAGAATTAGTCCAATTTTCCGAACTCTTAAAAAAGTTATTGTCCGGCCCCAGGCTCAGGGTAAGGAAAAGGAATTAGCACAAAGCGAAACTCAAAAAACTTGCACAGAGCTAAAAAGTTTGCTGCTTTTGAATGAGCTATATTTCACACAGTCCTTTACAAATGTACACATCGCACTTCGCATCTATCTTTCAATGATGACATCAAACTGCAGCTGAGAGCGATCCTTTTCAAAGTTGAAAAGAATATATAATGAGTTAGAATTTGCATGGGACGAAAAAGGCTGAATATGCTCTCTCTAATGAGCATTGAAAAGGAACTTGTAAGCTTACTCAGCTTTATTGACTTGATTGAAAACTTCGCCATTTGAAAAATGCGCAAACAAAATTTATAGGTGAAATAATAATCATACATATTTTTCAATAATTTTTTTTTATTTCAAATAGAGAAAATAATTCGTTACCTCATGAATTTATTTTTAATACGGAATAACGCGTAATACTATTCTTTACGGGGGCGCGTTCGTAAGCACTAAACAGCGTAAGTCGGCATGGGACCGTCGTAACCGGAGGACTACCTGTATATAAACATGCATATCTATGTTTTCACGCCTTTAATAAATATATATATAAAAATATTAACTCAAAGACATTGAAATCTTAATTTTCCTCAAGAAAAACATCAACAAAGAAAACCCATCTTTTGATTTTTTTTCTTTTTGGGGGAGGGTGATATCAATCGTATTCCCCCCACCCCACTGTGGTGGAAGGAGTCGTGAGGTGGGATTCGTTCATGCTGTCGGTGTGTCCAAGCCCAAATGGCGTTATATCTTTTAAAACAGAAGACACTGCCTCTTTCATTCCAGCCTTGTTTAAAGATCTCTCTGCTGCGACTATTTCTTTTATTTTTTCCTAATTTGTTTTAATGTTCTTCGTGTGTTGGGACAGTTTTATTATTGCAAGTCAACTGATATTTTTTTAATAAGAATTTTCGCGTTTCACGTATTTCATTGTATTTCTTAATTTCTTAATTTCGCCCCCCCCTAGTGACGCCACTGCTTCTTGCTTCCTTTAAGATATAGTTGCCGTTTTCTTCTTTTCTCCCAGCATCGTTAGTCGATCTTTGTTCCTTTGTTCTGTAAGTTCTTTGCATTCTGTGTCATACCATCCTGTTCTTTTCACAATCGGTTTAAATCTAATTGTTTCCTCTGTTTTACTTTAACTATATGTTTCATCTTTGGCCACTGCTGGTTTATAGTAACGTTGCTGGTTGCTTCTCTTTTATATAATTCTAGTTGATTTTCGATCTTCTGTTGATATTCCTCTGTAATTTTTGGGTCCCCACACAATATTTGACTATCGTACTGTTTTCCTCTTTTATTTCGTTTGGTATACACATTATTAATTCTTTGTTCATATTTGATCCTAAACAATATATGGTCTGAGTCTATGTCCGCCCCTCTACAACTTTTGACATCTAATATGTCAGAGCCATGCCTCCGGTCAATAAGTACATGATCTATTTGATTACGAGTAATTTCATCTGGAGATATCCATGTCGCTTTGTGTATTGGCTTACGTTGGAAAAGTGTGCAACTGATTGTCACTCCTTTGATGGAAAAGTCTATAAGTCACATTCCGTTGTCATTGCTCTCATTATGTAGACTTTCCTTTCCGATTGTTGGTCTATAGACTAGTTCTTTCTCAATTTTGGCATTAAAATCACCAAGGACTATTTTCGTATCGTGGCGTGGTGCCTCATCAAATACTCTTTCCAGTGCTTCATAGAAAGTTTCCTTTACGCTTCCATCTGTATCTTCCGTTGGAGCAGGAGCACAGATTAACGTGATGTTGAACATCTTTCCTCTGATCCTTACTTATGGAGCATAATCTTTCACTCACTGGTTTCTACCCAGTGACTGCATTTACCGTCTCTCTTTTGACATCAAACCCTGTTCCTAAGGCGTTAGTTTTTTCTCCACTGTAGAATATTGTATACTCATTGGTACTTAGGACATCTGAGTCGATCCATCTAATGTCTTGCAGTGCTGCAATCACTATTCTATATCTTAATAATTCATCCCTGAGTCGGGCCAGGGCACCTGCTCTGTTTAAGCTGAGTACATTCCATGTGGCTATTCGTGTCTCATGTTTTTGGACAGGCATGGATCGTAATCCAGTGTAATCAGTCCCAATTTCATTTTGTGGTTTTGTTTTCGTAACTGTAGTTTTTAACGTGACAGGGTCGTCAGCCCTGCGCACAGCCTTCTGGGGGGATGCCCCTTGTAGCTCTCAGGATAGCTAGCTACCTTTGTTCGGGTTGGGTCCCTGGCCTATGTGGATCCCTCCACTTCCTGTTAGGCAGCAGGTTCTGACTTTGGTCCGCCCCAGGTATTTCACTTCCCCGGCACCCTCCATATCTAGTGGGCTTTCCCCAATCCGCCACCTGGGGAGGATGATCAGTATCTCCGCACGAGTTCGTAATTAACATAATTTTTTCTAATCCCACCAACACGCAAAAAATTGATTTTAAAATCATTGGTAAGCTGCTCCGTCAAAACTCAGAGTTTAGGTTTCTGGCAATCATTTCAAAGAATGTCGGACGATGGATTGTAGTGGCCATCTGAACTGAGCTACATAAATATGTTAATAAAAACGCCAGAATGGCACAGTACCTTAATAATGTAAAACACGGGATCTAGCTCAAAGGAAACTACACACCAGTGTCATGAAATGTGTAAGGGTGGCAACCAATGAAATCAGAGAAGACCACCACGATAACTAGGAAGTAGTTGAAATTTGATTTACTCATCGCTAATGGCAAAAAAAAATTATTGACAAAAAAAACAAAACGGTGAGCATAGAACTATGCCTAGGAAAATAATGTGTTGGTTGTTTTTTGTTTTATGGTGTTTTTTTGGTCATGTTTTGGCGTTTGATTCGAAATTTCGCCATATTTAAACTGCTTTCCCCTATACTTTTCTACTTTTATATGCAGACATGAAATAAGAAAAATACTTCGTGTCTACAGATCTTGCTGTTCATTATTTATCTAACTGAGCTTCGACTGAAGAAAAGCTGAACATTTCAAGACCATTAGTACACGTACAAATTGATTTGTTGTTTTAGGTCTGCACCTAACATTTCGACTTACTTTATGTGATTTTTATTTGCTTTTCATGAGATCCAAAATAATGAAATGTGTGTCGTAATGTCTAAAATCAATATGTCAAAACAAACTGCGCAAGCTGCTTACCACAAACTCGTTTTACTTTAACTTGATTCTTTTTCGCCTTTTATCGTTTACCGAAACATAAATCTGGAAAATGGAAAATGGTTAATTAATTAGATTTTTAGTGTTTATTTAGTATTCTACAGCTAAATATAGCAAGGAAACCAGGTGAATTTTACAGCCGATTGGTGAATAGCCCTCCCTAGCCTGCAGTAAAACAACCCCACATTACCATTAGTAAAACAACCCACTCTCCCCTGTGGTAAAACAACCCTCCCTGACTTATAGTAAAACTTGACTTTTTAGATATATCTCAACAATCATTCGCAGTTTTTTTTAATAGATGTCCTTTACGTGGGGCGGTTGTTTGGTATAAAAATTAAAGATTTATAATTTAGAAGGCAAAAGAGAGATCTATATATATATAAGTGAGAGAATGAATGAACTGCATATATTAAACCTCATAAGCGCCCGCCCCACGTTTTTAGTCATATTAAATAAAATTACTTGAACTTATAAGTTTTAAATTATATTCTTCTTTTTAGTCCGCTTATAAAAACGTAATTTTTAAAAATCTTTTTTTTTACTTCTATTTATTTTTATGTTTCTTTTATGAAATGATTGAAACGGGAATTGTGTTTTAGATTGAAATAGATTTTTTAAAAATCTTTCTTTTAAAATATTTTTTAAATCATGCTCATTTAGACAATTAACCTCACAATTATTGTTTGGGGCATGGGAATAATTCATTACACTATAAACGCCAGGTTAGACTTCAATCGTGATTTGAAGTGTCATGGGCAGGGCTGGTCTTAGGCCACTGTAACCTGGGCGGCCGCATTGGCCCCCCACACCTTCATAAGCCCTGCAAATCTTAATGTTCTCTTATTATCCTTATTAATTCCTTATACCTATCCAGCCTACCCATTCTGGGCGCCGCGCAATCCGTATCGCAAAGTAAGCCGCATAGGGACCCAAGATTGCTAAGGCCGCCCTGGTCAAGGGCTGTAACTATTATTTTAAATAAATAAACTAATTGTATTCTCTAAAGACGATAAGAAAATTTCATTCAGTTGAAATATTGTGCTGTAAAGATTTCATTGTCTTGCAAAATAGGTGATACAAATTCTCATTGAAATTTAATTATGGATTATACAAAGATATCACTAAACATAAATGTATAAGTATAAGACACAAAGATTTGATTAAGCTTTAATAAATTCAGTTTTCTTTTTTCTAAATGACGTCATAAATCCTGAAAATTGCCATGTAATACTCCACCTCCGCCGTCCTTTGTGAGGCAATGAGCCAATCGCATTGAACAACTATAAACAACCCAGCAAACGAGTTATACCACAGAAAACACATAAACTGACTGTACTGGGTCAATTGTTAATCAATAGTTATCACAAAAGCACATCTACATTGACAAAAAAGGCCCCGGACCTGATCCTGAAATGTTTTGGGATAAAACAATAAATTTATCCTATAGATAAAGTCTTTAAAGCTAGACGATCGAGCTGAAATCTGTGTTTTGTTTGTTTGTTTTTTGGAGCAGCCAATTTGAAAACCCCTAAATATTTCGGTTAACAGCGCTGCAACCATTCGATATTTCAATGCGGCTGTCTCGTGACATCAGTTGCTTTTGTTTTTTTTAAAGTCGTGGAAAGTCGAGATGCTATTCGTGGAAATCTGACGTATACGTAGGGGTGGGGGAGAAGTATTTTAAATATTGTCCTAACTCTGACAGGCTACAACCCTATCTCCTAGTTACAAAATTTCCTAAAATTTCCCATTAGCCTCGTATCATATCCCATACATCGGACAGACGTTGCGTGTTGCTGTTCTTTAAGACTTTCTCTCCTTGAACTTTTTTTTTGGCCACATTTTCTTTCAGAACATTCCGATTTGTTCCGTAAATGTATCATCTTTCTCATAAAATCATGAATGACAGCGTCTGACTCTGATTTGTTGACAAATGATGGCAAGAGGAACTCGGACTCAACTGTTAATTATATAAGCATTTTTTTAAAAAAAGATATTTTAGCTGACAATTTTTTTAACATTCCTTATGAGAATAGCTTGCTATCAGCTAGAGTTTAAGTCTATATAACACTCCTTCCAGTACATACTTGCTGTAGTCAAATGTGGACAAAAGAAATACATAGAAAGATCATTTGAACGAAAGCGGCGGGGGCCGTATGTTTAGTAATCACCAGCTATGTCCATGAACAACTATGAATAACAAGATAATGAGAACAGTGATAAATACACGTAAAAGGATTCATATTTCTTTTAGATAACGCATTATTGGGTCGTTGTCTTCACGGGATGGGAACCCTTTACCACTACATGTAAATGTTTTTAAATCCATGTGACAGAAATAACTAGATCCATTGATACTCCCGTAGTATATTTGAAAGTTTAGTTGGGACATTTTTTTTTATGTTGAAAGATTTTGCCATATCTTCCCTAAATGAGTTTAAAGTTTGTTCCCTATCTCCATTAAGGTTGGTCCACACCTCTCAAATGCTCGCGAGTATTTGAGAGGTGTGGACCAACCTTTAATTGAATCTAATGTTTGTTCCATATCTCCTTTAGTTGAATTTAGTGCGTGTTCCATATCTCCCCTACTTGTATTTAATGTTTGTTCCATATCTCCACTACTTGTATTCAATGTTTTTCCATATCAACCTTACTTTAATTTAATGTGTGTTCCATATCAACCTTACTTTAATTTAATGTGTGTTCCATATCTCCCTTACTTGAATGAAACGGTTGTTCCATATCTCAACTACTTGTGTTTATATTGCTTAATTCCAGTGTCCTCAAAATGCAGTGTTCTATTAGTCATGTATTACACGAAAATGTGCGTCAAAAATGTATGTAGTTAAGTACTGGCTAGTTCGTGTCAAACTAATCAATTCGTGTACCAGGTTCATTGACATTTTGACATTATGGTGAAATACGTTTATTTCCCGTGTCAGTTCAGGAGAGTGCGCGCCAGTTAACGTTACGAATCCGCCGACAGTGCGTTTCGTTCTTACGTCCATGTATTTTGTAATTGCCAACAGCACAGAATATCCCCCAAAATGTTAGCGTTATAAAATCATCATTTATGTCAATTTTCTAACCATTCATACGGACCTTCCTCAGTTGGTATTGTAGAATGGAGGCAGGGAATTGAGGGGAAAAGATAAAAAGGACACTTAAAATTTTAATATTTTACTAGTAATGAGCCATCATAAATAAAATAACTAACATATATTTATTAACTATATTTTTTTAAATTATATTTTCCCCCTTCTCATAAGATCGAAAGTCTGTTATTATGTTGTGTAAATTATAAATATTTTTATGAGGGCTGTTAACGATTAATTTTAATTTAATCGTTAACTTTTGAAAAATTAACGATTAATTAATCGTTAATTTCGATTTTAATGCCAAAAATTGAATTGTATGGTGTCATAAGTAAAATTTATTAAACGTACTTGTCGAAAATCGAAATAACACTGGAATGACTTATTTATATGACATCTTTTAACCAACAACGCAAACAGACAAGTGTATTCACATTCTTTGGTTCAATTGATGAGCGGGTCTTATTGACAATATAACCAGCCGAGCTGAACGATTGTTCACATAGCTTTAGATTGTCTCAGCTGAAGTTTCTAACATTGTAGTGGATGTTTGATTTGCAGATCATATGCAAGCGAAGTTGTAGAACCATGGTAGCATTGTTCTCTATAAGCAGCGTGGCTGCGCAGATATTTGACCGACGCCAAGCAGGAGTTTAGAATCACCATGCAGCAAATTTTGTAAAATATTTGCACAAAAAATGAACGCTGTGCAACTTTGCACACGAGTTGTTGTTTTTTTAAACTTAGCACACGGACCAACGAAGCTTAGACTTTTAGGGAACATTGCATAGTGGCAAACGATTTCTCTCAGTGGACACAATAACCTTTATCAACATTTTAACATTCACGTCAGTCAATAGTTTAAAACCAAAATGTTCGTGTAATCGTCCGGAAATTAGTTTATATTTATCGGCCAAAATATTTTACATATTGATTTCCAGCACATTTATAAGTGGTGGGTCGATTAATGGTTAAAAAAATTTTACTCGTTAAAATTTTTAACAATTAATTGAGAAATTAATCGTTAATTTCCGCAGCCCTAAATTTTTATTTTAACTTTTTTAATCCTTGGAAAATCTAGTAATTATCAAAATTTTAATCTCTGATCAACCGACCGATTTTTTTTTCATTTGACAGATTTGTCAAATATATTTGTCAAATAATCGTAATTTAACATTAAATTAGTCAGTTTAATGTATGAATATATGTTTTCATATTTAACAATAAAGCAAAGAAATGAATCTTTTGATATAATTTTTTAAATTATCTTTAAAGATAACTTTAATTATAATTTTAATTATTATTATGAATTTAATTATTACAAAACTTTTTAATCTTCTAAAGTTAAACACATTTTTGGGGAGATAGGTTGATCTGATTGTTTGAAAGAACTGAAAATTGCTGTTAAATGTCGTTAGAGTTACAGCAATTTTTAAATAATTTTTTAAAAATATTTGTAAAGCTTGGGTTCCGCCTCCTCATTCCTACTTCAGGAAAATGTATTGGTCACACGAGTATCTTATTAAAAAAGAATCTAAAATGTATCATCTCCTTGTCACTCAGCTATGGGTATCCGTTTTTCTGGAGCATAAAATGTGCGTGCGGGATAAGGTTGACTGAATTGTTTACTATTGCGACTTTCAACTGAGCATTGAGAATTTCTGGCACACTCATGGTTGATTATAATCAGTACATGTCTATTCGAGCGAAACGGTGTTATATTTCTTACAAAAATCATACTACCGATTATAGTGGATTTTGACAAGTTAAGTATGACATATCAATTCTTTGAAAACTATTTACAAAGCTTAACCGTTTTTAAATTCGAATTCAATTACTGCGACATATTTATAATATAACTTAATATAATTCTATGACATAATATAATATCTATATGAAGACCACAAGGGTAGAAACGGCTATGTGACATTTTTGAAATTTTGTAGTTACCCTTTGTATCTGATAGAGGATTAAAAATTGAATGCTCTGAATTGGGTTTTATGAAAAAACTATGTCCCTGACCCTATTAAAATTTCAAATCTATTTAGTTAATTTCTAAGAAATCTATATAATTTTGAACTTTTAAATTTCAATATCTCAAAAGCACAAAAATGTGACATAGCCGTTTCTTCCCTTGAGCTCTTCATATATATAAAAAAATGAAAGTATATTTGTCTGTCTGCATCTCATTTATAGCTGACTAAACCATTCATCCGACCGCCATGAAACTTTTGGAGACTATTTAGTACGCTCCCGGGATGGTAACTGGCAACTTTTTACCACGTTTTTATTAATTTGCTTTCGTATATGTCTGTTTTTCTGTATGTCCGCAATTTTTCAAATTTGCTAACGTAAAATTAAACCACTTCTGATAATCCTAGAGAGCTCAAAATTTTACCACAGATAGATCTTGGATGACGATGCCTTGTATCAAAATTTCAGATCGATCGAATGTACCGCAATTATATTATTGCATTTTTTATTTTATCTCTATATAAGCATCTAGGGCGCTCAGTTTACTTAGCGAATAGCTTTGCCTAACTTGATGAATATCTTTGCATAACTTAGCAAGCACTGAGATCGTTGCAACGCACGACGGGTCTGCTAGTTTTATAATAAAATATAATATTTTAAAACATAATATAATATAATGTAATATAATACAATAAAGTAGGGTATAAAAATGTTTAAAGCTTATAAAAGTAATTTAAAAAAATTAAAAACGTTTAAGAATTTTCTGAAACCACCAAAATAGTTTCCTGCGTCATTTGTTGCCTACAACTGACAGTTGACAACTGCTTGTTTGCGTGTGTTTTTGGAAGCCGTCGAAAAATGCTGTAATGCAATAAACCGCGTGCACCTCATCGCCTCGAAGCGCGCTTCACCTTGCCCAGAAGACGGGCTTCCCTGACTCACGCACCTTGTCATGTTAGATTATCTAACTACGCATCAATTTTTTCGCACTAGAAATTGCTCTTACCTTATTGTACAACCTGTGGGGTCATACGATTTCAACGAGGAGATTTGTCATTATATTGATAACATCTGCCCAGACCGTTTACGCCATGCAAAAGATTCAAAGATTTGTTGTCATCAACATTGTTGTTAATCTTATCTTATCTTATGCTCTTTCTATACAGAAGATCACTGCGACCTACGCTTATCTTTGTTTTGTGTCTTGTCTTGCATTTTGATTAGAGTTTTCATGGAGTTGGTTTCTAAATTAAGGATGGCAAATGTATATTACTATAATTTTGCTAAATTGGTTCTATTCACATGTTTACTGTAACCTAAACAAATATTTCAAGGAATTTAGCCACGGATATGTTTCCCCTCGTATTTTGCTCCTTTTCAAGCAACTTAAAACGCAATACCAACTGTCGCGTACATCTATTCCCTAAATCATTTGGTACAGTATATACGATTTTGAATTTCTAATGCACCCAAACCAAAAGATTCTTATCCCTGCTGACTAGCAATACTTGTTTCTGCACTGTTATGTAAGTCAGAGCAACCGCACGTTTCACATCAATTTATAACGAATAATGTCGTCAGTATTACACAGACGCGTTATAGACTGGGTCCATCCAGCTTAATGCAGCAGACGTGTAATTATCTTCAGTGCTCTTGTGTTAGCCAAATTATCTCTCAGTTGATAATGGTAAACCCTGTTTTTTGAAATGTCAGCTGTTATGATGTAGAATAAATTATGTTGTTGGTCTATTTAATACAATGAAATGTGTTACAAAGCGCCCCACTGAGATAACACAAATAATAGTAATCATTTTACCCACATAAATACGATGTAACTGTGTTGGACGATCTAATCAGTGTTACAGGTCCAGCTAAAGAAGCAACACTCAACATCTCATACCCCAATTTAACACACACAAAAACTCTTATAAATTTTAAGCATAATGTATGCAATCTTCTAATTTATCCTGCCATAGCCATAAGAGATACTCATGACGGGTTTCGGGCCATCTCAATTTTTTTTTGCTCGCAAATTTGCATCCGAAAAAATGTCCCCGGTCGCATCAACCTTTCCCACAGTTCCGCCTAATCATTGAAACTCCTTGTTGTACAGCGGTAATTTCGTGACAATTATATTATTATTTGATTGATGTACGGCAAGGGTCACCAAACTACGGTCCGCGGTTCATATCCGGCCCATGACGCACAGTATGTTTGCCATCAGTTATTGAAAAATGTATAGAGAATGAGACTTTGCGATTCAATTTTTATTTACTTGTCCTGATAAGCAAGCTAGGAGATCTTTACGCGTGCGATACCTCCTGAATGCTAAGTGCCCTAAATATAATATTTTCATTATTTTCATGGTTATTGTAATTTTTGCTTATTTTGCGCCATCCAAGGTCCTTCTTCGGCTAATAATATGTCTTATTACATTCTTGTTTTATCATATTTTCCATGGCAAAAAAATAAAGATATTTTTGTTTCCTGATTCCTCCTGATGTCATCAATAGTCCGTTTTCAGTGAAATTTAGAATTAAGATACTTCTTTCTGCAAATAAAGTACAGAAAACTAGTAGCGTAATAGGAGAGAAGGTGTTGCCGTCTTGAAATAGAGCTATTTGTGGATTTAAAATAAAACGAAACGTCTTTCAACATAGTCAAAGTTTTATGAAAGATTACGAGCTGAAAGTACATTGAACCTGTTTTAGAAACAAGGGAGGAAGTTTTTTTTTAAATCCTTTATATTAACTCGTGGTGTCTGCGGCCGACCGACCGACCTTGCTTGCTTGCTTGCTTGCTTGTCGCCAAAACTTTTGATCGATTTTAACCCACTTGCTCGCAAGATAGCGAGCTGAAATTTTGCAGGCAGTTTCGTACCGATGATAAAAACAATGTATCAAAATTTCAGATCGATCGCATGTATCGTAATTAAATTATTGATTTTTTAGATTATTTTATTTATTCCTATGTATCATGCTATTTTTTGAGATAGAGCGTCGCGGTGCGTATTATATTGAACAACCTTTCTGTCGCGCAATAAGGTGCGTATTTTACTGACAACACTTTTTATAAACCTATTCCTGATCGGTGCGCATTATATTAAACACGTTTTACGACACAACTGCAATTTTGTATTTTTGGATGGTCTTGCGCTGCGTGTTATAATGAACATTCTTTTAGTTACGTCTCATACGTAAAGGATTTATAGTCAAAAACTTGGTTTTTTACGGGTTGTTTTTATTTATATTTTTTAATTTTTATATGTGCAGTGAAAGCCTTTTGGCAAGTTCAGGTGTTCAGAGAATACGAAAATTTGAGAGATCATAAAGCTACGGACACGCATGTAAGCTAGAAACTGTTGGAAAATTAGATCGTTTTTGTCTGCTGTAATCGGTCGGTTCCTCTGTGAACTTCAATCGTAAATACTGCACGCTATGACGTTTAGCGCCAAGTTTTTCCTTAAGAAACGATTACTCATTCTGCTACTTGCCTTATTATACACTACTGATGCCAGTAAGCAAACCTTTTCAAATTTGAAATATGTGATGTAAACGTATCTAACGGATTAAACTTATGAATATCTGACAGGGATTCTAATGATCGGATACTGCAATTCAAAACCAAACATTGCTGATAAGATACCCTTTTTAAAAAAAGTAATTTTTTAAATTTCCCAAACGTTTTTATTTATTTTTTCCCGTTAAACTTGTGAGATTTTCGGATAATTACATGTTAGTTCAAAGCATTTCTTTCACCAGTGATTAACATGGAATGTTCAATTTATATTGTAATCTTCTCCCCTTCTCAAAACCCGATCTTTTGTTCTTGCTTGTAAGTTTTGTAAAGCGTGGTTTTGTGGTCTCCGTTTGTCATTTTGTATGTCATCTTGCTCAATGAGTAACAAAAATTGTGGAAACCCTCCCCCCTTTATATTCCGGGCAAGTGCAGATATCTGATCGACGTCGCGCAGCAGTTAAGATTTACCGAGCAGCAAATTTTGAGAAGTGTGATATTTTATGTGTGCTTGTTGGTATGAAATAATTATTGTTCACCAATAAACGGATGCTGTGCAATTTTGCTTACGAGTCTGTTATTTTGCACACTGTCCAACGAACCTTAGAGGGAACATTGCCGCCCTCTCGCTTTACAGTCAATAAAACCAAACCGAGTTTTACATAAGGTATTCATCCTTTGACTTGAGCTGAACAAAATGCAAAATTGACCAAAGACAAAAGGCACACAGTACATTTAATGAATACATAAATTGTGTATTTCTTTTTTTTAAAATCCATTTTATTAGATCCACTAAATAGCACTGAATTATTTAAACGGGAAAAGCTGCCCAAGTTAAACCCTGACATCAGATCACACGAGTCTCGTATGTGATTTCTATTAGGGGAAGAAACTTGAATGTATGTAGTTCTTTCAATGATATACTTCTTTCAGGTAGGCTACACGTTCATATAATCTGGTTTACACATCTCGTTTTTTTATTGATCAGTCGAAATGCAGTTTTAATGTGTTTTTGCAGCTTGCATACCCTTCAACCCAAAGCTGCAGAGAATTATCAGCGCACATATTGTGGATGTCGAAATTACATTAAAGATGCTTTTTTTTTCGATTTCAAAATTTTATGAACTCACATTTTCACTATATTTCACACTGGCTATCTGCACAGCGATTCTTTCGATGGAAAATGTTAAAGATAAGCTGAGTGTAAATATATATTTTATGTTATTATCAAAGAGAATGAACCTTAAAACCTTAATCTTAAAACAAAAAAAATGTGTGTGTATGATAAATCACCCAAAAAAGTATCTTTTGCAATTAAAAGAATGTTGCGTGGGCAAAAAATATATACATTCTCAAAAAGTTTCGTAGCAATTGCTCAACGTCCTCAGAAAACTATGGAAAGTTGGATGAAGAAGCCCCAATAGCCTCAGGTACATTGCTGGTTGTTATAATAGCGTGCTTCACCCACTGTTTAATTGCCATCTCCGCCTAGATGCGGTGGAAATCTCATGAAACGTTGACTTTATCCTTGTGACGGCGATAAGTATGTGCAATGTCCATCTCCGTGTCAAGAAAGGCCAACAACAACAACTCTTGTTGTTTTGTTGTTTTTTTTTGTGTTTTTTTGTTGGTTTGTTTTGTTTTGGGGGGGGGTGGATTTTCCTAGTGAAATTACTAAAATAGTTTATATATTTAATCATTTATTCATTCTATATATAATTAATAAAACTGAAACTCCTTCTCTCTTTCCCCTTTCATTGACTGTGTATGTGTGTGCTTACCACATGTTCATACACGGAAATGTTAAAAGAGAAATTTGCAAGGAGGATGGAAAATAAGAGTTTAAGTTGACTGGCTTTGTGCATTTAAAGTACATTTTATCTTCGGTGTTACGTATTCAGGTTTTGTCTATGAATCCATCTATAACTATAGCTCAGCCCAAAGCGGCTTCTGGTGGACAGTAACCAGCAAATCACATTCCTTTAAAAAAACCGGTTTAAAAATTCCGAGAACCCTTGATTATAAATATACATGTGTGATTCTACTTTATGATAAATTTTTCCGTGTATCTCTTAAGAAATAGATAGGCATTTATTTTGAAAAATCAAAATGAGAGGAACATCTTCAGTAATTCTTTAAATGTTGTCTTAACGGAACAATTTACCATGAAAAGATAAATGTAATTTAAATAAGATTTAAAAATAAAGTTTTAAAATTTCCTTTAAAGATTGTATATCATTAAGCTATTTGCTCTAAAAAGCAAAAAAATATGAAAGGATTTAAAAAAAGATTCCCGGCCCCCCCCCCACACACACACATAATTATTATTATTATTATTTGTTCACTTATATAGTGAAGTACCCCAGCCTACAGCTGGGCTCACAGCGCTTTACAAACATGTTCAACAACTACATAAAGCACACTGCACTCTAAATCTTCCTAAACATAGTTACACACACAAAATTTCATATAAATGTTCAGAAATGGGCGCATCGCCGTCATAGACTGTTAATCTGATGGAGCCATCCTTAGCGAAACATAACACAAAGTTGCCTTGTCAGGGGAGCTCACAATTTTTTAAGAGTTAACTGTCGTGAGTTTTCAGCGATATTTATCACGGGACAAGTACCTGGGTGCACGGCACGGGTTAATGATGACGGCATGTGCCTGTCAAACCTACCTGGATCTCAAGCTTTATGAAAGGTAATCATTTGAAGAACATGTAAACCATACATCATATAAGTAGAGTTAAAATGTATCAACGTATACCTTCGACCCAGTGGCGTAGCTTGGGTTAGTGTCACTCGGCGCGGTAAACTCATTGTATTAACACACACACACACACACCACACACACCCCGGTCAAACTCCACTATAGTGAATGCCTTCTTTTTAAAATAAGAATTATTGTACATTGTACACTTAAACGATAACGAGAAAAAATAACGGTGCAAAGATGAAAATATCATTAGGACTTAAAGTCAGTTTTAGCTGGTAGAATTTATTTTTCTGATCTTGAAAGCTTCAAGACTGCAAATCACTTCATCAAAATCAAATTTCTTTCACCACATTTCTTTACTTAGATATTTGTGTTGTGTCGGCACACTTTGACAATCCCAGGGTGGATCGTAAATAGTTTTTTTTTATGATAATCAGTTTTGAAAGCTCTGATTACATGAAGTATCAGATTGTAAGAAATCACTGAATACTTTTTAAAAGAGTTTTGGAAGAGATGTTGGGAAATCCCATTCATCTATGAATTTCAGAACATCAAAACCTTACCAGTCTAAGACTTTGTGAAATCATTACCAGCTACTATTAAGTCTCTTCTACGCTTTGATAATTCTTTTGCTCAGCTCGTATAACTCATAGTAAATGTTCCATTCTCGGACCAGACACCAATAACACTTCTAGTTACACAAGATGATTGTACACTCTTGGCTTGAACAGTCCTAAATATACCTGGTACTTTTTAGACTGCTGTTGATCTGATCTGGAGTTTAGACTAAAAATATTCAAGACACTCTAAAATCTATAATTTTTTCTCCGGATATTTTCTTCTTATTTATATTTTTTGTTTTCTCTAACTCCCACATTTTTCTTAGAATTAAAATCAATTTTTAATAGCCTATGTCACCATGTGACAATGCTTCTCATGCAAAGACAATTCCCCTGTATACGCTGCTGTGTAATATTAACCTTCCTAGATAAATCAGTTTGAAATTATGTTTAGCATGTAAAACGTGAGAACACATTGTGCTTTGTGCCTCTGTGTTCAAATCCCCAAGAGGATCACTTATAGCTTCAATCGTCGCCACACGTTCATCACACTTGTTGCAACCCTTTCCAAGGAACTTTAAGGTTATTAAATTACGACATCTCATCTAAGCGAGGGTGCGTAAAGGATGAACGTATTATGTCTAGAACACCAACTGATATAATACAAGTATTGTCTGAATATCTCCATACTAATATAATACAAGTATTGTCTGAATATCTCCATACTAATATAATACAAGTATTGTCTGAATATCTCCATACTAATCTAATACAAGTATTGTCTGAATATCTCCATACTAATATAATACAAGTATTGTCTGAATATCTCCATACTAATATAATACAAGTATTGTCTGAATATCTCCATACTAATATAATACAAGTATTTTCTGAATATCTCCATACTAATATAATACAAGTATTGTCTGAATATCTCCATACTAATATAATACAAGTATTTTCTGAATATCTCCATACTAATATAATACAAGTATTGTCTGAATATCTCCATACTAATATAATACAAGTATTTTCTGAATATCTCCATACTAATATAATACAAGTATTGTCTGAATATCTCCATACTAATATAATACAAGTATTGTCTGAATATCTCCATGGATTCTAAACATTACAGCGGAATAATCAAAACCTTGAGCTGTCCGCTACAATATAGCTATAGTGTCTGAGCTGTCCGCTACATTATAGCTATAGTGTCTGAGCTGTCCACAACATTATAGCTATAGTGTCTGAGCTGTCCACTACATTATAGCTATAGTGTCTGAGCTGTCCGCTACATTATAGCTATAGAGTCTGAGCTGTCCACTACATTATAGCTATAGTGTATGAGCTGTCCACTACATTATAGCTATAGTGTCTGAGCTGTCCGCTACATTATAGCTATAGTGTCTGAGCTGTCCGCTACATTATAGCTATAGTGTCTGAGCTGTCCACTACATTATAGCTATAGTGTCTGAGCTGTCCACTACATTATAGCTATAGTGTCTGAGCTGTCCACTATAACATTATAGCTATAGTGTCTGAGCTGTCCACTACATTATAGCTATAGTGTCTGAGCTGTCCACTACATTATAGCTATAGTGTCTGAGCTGTCCACTACATTATAGCTATAGTGTCTGAGCTGTCCGCTACATTATAGCTATAGTGTCTGAGCTGTCCACTACATTATAGCTATAGTGAATTGTGTGCCCCCTTTAAAGAGAAAACTCCAGGAAACACTTCAAATTTCTGATCACCTCACACATCTGATCACTTTTCGCGTCTGGTCAGATTAGAATGTGATAACGAAAATACATTCCAAAACACCTCTTAGGGCCCGTCCATAAAGTACGTCACGCTCCAGAGGGGGGAGGGGGTGTAAGAAAGTGTGACAGTTTGTGACAGGGGGATGGGGGGGTCCGGCCATGTGTGACGTCACGCTGTTTTATATCAAATTTTAATTGTTTTGTTAATAAAAAAACACAATTTTTGTTCGAAAGTGTGACGTACTTTAGGAGGGGGGGGGTTCCGAGATTTGTGACAGTTTGTGACAGGGGGAGGGGGGAGTTAAAAATGATCAAAAATAGCGTGACGTACTTTATGGATGGCCCCTTAGTCGTTATATACATGAACAGCATCTCGTCCTCATCATTCTCCATAAGTTTTTTTTTCTCTCTTTTGGCTTTCTGGTAAAAAGCCATGTGTGGATGCTTACTGTAGATGTGCCTTAGGCGTAGTTATAGAGGAAAAACGTATTAAAATGGCGCCTCCTTAATGTATTTTTTAATTACGGTATATTAAATTAGGAAAAGCAATTCAATATTAAATTATAAATTTGTATTCAAAGTTTCAAAAGTAAATACAATATATTACATGATTCCTACAGTCGCTGTCGTTAGCTGGCTTACATAGTCGACGAAAGTTAAAAAAAAATCTTAATTGCACTGAGAAAAACTATTGAATGATCCAAATCAGAAGAAAACGAGTTTCTATGTTCACCTATAACAACAAATATGAGCAACTATCGCCCACACCTTTCAAACTTAACTGCTATTGTTAATACAATTTGAAGAAAAATTCACAAATTCTGAAAAATATGATGTCCCAATAAAACGCAATATAATCGAGAAGATCCAAAGTTGGTTCAGGTAGCATTTTTCAAACTTTAAATTTCTTTAACCCTTTAGGTCAGTGTCGTATAATTTTTAACGCAATTTCCCATGGGAAAAATTGCGTTTATATAATTGAAATTTATGTGCTGTCTGTTCAAGCTTGGACAATGAACTACTCCTGAACCATACCAGATAGAGGGTTCGGGTTTTTGCAAATATGTTAAGGAGGTCTCACGTATGTGCAAGGGCCAAGAAAATACCGAAAAGGTTTACTTGATTTCATGGAAAATCCCCCAAAAGAAAACCCCCCAAAAAATCAGTATTTTGTCAATTTCTCGCCAACCATAATATATATCTGGTTGAAATAAACGCCAAACGATAGCTAACATTATTTAGAACAATGTTGGAGAAAGAATGTTTGAAAAAATCTCGTTTCGTTCGACTCCCGTAATTTTAGCAGCAACTCGTCGATAGCAATGACTCTGTCCAGTTCCACAATTATTGAATTGAGATGACTTTTACTGTATTCTAGAATGATAGTAAATGGGGGTTTTCCGCTTTGTGAATGCTAATGTTAGACTGTTTCGCGGTGCGTGCGCATTATATTGACTCATTATTGGTGTGACGTAGCGTGAGGGGATATTACGTCAAAGAGAAAATTAGTAGGCAATTGATAGCGATTGTTTTGTTTAGTTTAAAATGACTTTTAATGTAATCTAGAATAAATTCCCCCGAATAAAAAAAATTCGAAAATTCTTTGTTGGAAATTGCGTTTAAATACTCATTCCAATTTTTATTACTTGTTTTTAATTTTTTAAAATAAGTTCACTTTCGACGAATTGCGTTGACATATTTTTAGATAAAAGGATTTTAACGAAAATTCATTTTTTTAAATGTTTGTTTGTTTCTTTTAGTCGTATCAAGCAACCTGAGACCCCCTGTTGAAGTAACCCGCAAAATTTCTTCTGCTGCTAAAGCCATCCATCACTTGTCAGTTCTCCAGGCATCTTACGATGTTGTCTGATTCTTCTAATCCACCTTAATCCTCCAAGGCAGTGGCGTCGCTAGGAGGGGCGCCGCCCCGCATGACACCCATCAGGGGGTGACACCCAAGCATAAATTTTTACTGTGTACAATTTTATGTCCGAAAAAAAAAGACACATTTTTTTCATCTAGAAATAATTTAAGGAATGCAATGAAATACGTTGAACGCGAAAACTTTTTATGATGAAAATATCAGTTAACCTGCAATTATAAAACATTTCCAACACACAAACAACATTAAACAAATTTGGAAAAAAGAAAGAAAAAAACTGTCGCAAGGGATAGATCATTAAAAAAGGCTGGACATGAAAGAGGCAGTGTTTTATGTTTTAAAAGATATGAAGCCATCAGGGCTTTGACACACCGACACCAAGGAAGAATCCCACCTCACGACTCCCTCCACAACAGCGGGGTGGGGGGAGTACGATTTTTATCCCCCCCCCCTTCCCCGCTCCCCCCCCCCTCCCCCAATTTTTTTTTAAAAAATAATAATCAAAAGATGGGTTTTCTTTGTTGATGTTTTTCTCGGGGAAAATTATGAATTCAATGTCTTTGAGTTAATATTTTGTTATATATATATATATATATATATATATATATATATTTATTTATTTATTTATTTATTAAAGGCATGAAAGCACAGATATGCATGTTTATATACAGGAAGTCCTCCGGTTACGACGGTCACGAACGCGCCACCATACAGAATAATATTACACATTATTCCGTATTTTTAAATATTTTAAAAAATGTTTTTTTAAAATAGTTTTTCATGGGG